>JABXJD010000111.1:600000-987500 GCA_013375575.1 Percina caprodes | reverse complement strand
GCTATGAGATAACTGTTGTGATTTGGTGCTATATAAATGAAATTGAATTGAATGTTTTTGAAATTCGCAATTAGTTTCTTAATGACATACTTATACATGTTTTCAGATACATTAACATGAATATTTCATACAGTGTAGTCATACTAAATGCTAACCAGCCAACTTGTAAGCTCATATTATAATAATATGTATATATTGGTTCAGTCTCCCTATGCCAGACCTTCCGTCACAGAAAGCGGAAAGTAACGGACATCCGGCCAAAAAGAGTACAATCCGGCAACAACGGAGCAATCCTGGAAGTGGAACGTCGTAGATATAGATTCTAAAGCATCAATAAAAGATATTTTTTTTTTTTTTTACTATCGCATTTGTTCAAGTCAAATAGTCAGCTGTGGAAAAAGGTCTGTGCGGGGGTTGGCTGGAATGTGCGGGCTGTTGGGGATCCCAGGACAATATACACGCAATGGGCCTTATGCCAATCATAATAAACAGAAATGATTGCCAACCCTCTTTATAAAAGGTGCAACAATTTCAAAATCATTTTTTTAAAGACAAAAGTAAAAATGCTTTGATTGCAGCTTTTGTGAATATATTCTTGTTTCTTCTCTCCTCTGTGACAGTAAACTGAATATCTTTGAGTTGTGGACAAAACAAGACATTTGAGGACGCCATCTTGGGGCGTTTGGGAAACACTGATCCACATTTTTTACCATTTTCTGACATTTTAGTGACCAAACAACTAATCGATTAATCGAGAAAACAATCAACAGATTAATTGACTATGAAAATAAATAATCGTTAGTTGCAGCCCTACTCTTTATACACAATAAGCAATATCCAATATTCTCCTGACAGTGAATGCTTCTTTGGGATTTCATTAAAAATGTGTGTACATATATGGCTAATAATTATTATTCTCACATGACAAACTCAGTTGAACAGTGTTTGCGCCTTAACAACAAGCTAGATTTGTTCTGGTGTTTTTGTGTGGTTTGATGCATTAGATACTTCTTAATGATTCTTTATGAATGTATCATGCATTGCATGACACATTCATAAATGTTGAGTAATATCTGTGCATTCATTTTTCTACACATTCATTCTCATAGAGTCGAGCGAGAGAATTTGGAGATATGGATTCAATATTTACTCTGGCATAGCAACAAGCCCTACCCCCCACCCACCCTCTGTCACCCTCTAATGCTGTCTCCGTCTAGGTTTTCACTTCTCAGACAAATATGATTTATACTTCCAATTAGCATACAATCAGCCGTCACAAAATTACCTTTATTTCTTCCATTCATATCATTTGACTGTACAATGAGCCCTGTGAATTTGATTTGTCATTTTATTGACTGGGACTAATTGATTTATGTTGAAGCATCCAGCTTCCTCAAAGAAGAAAGTGGAAGAATAAGCGGACATGTTGTGATGCTGATGGATGGTCCACATTATTGGAAACTTTGAGTGCGCTATTGTTGGGATTCGAGCCAGATTTAACAAACAAGGGTCAGGGTTTTGGTTCTGGGGTTGGCAGAGGTCAGAGTTGAGTCAAGTTTGTTCACCTTTTGACCCCCAAGTTCAGCCCGCTATTAGTAACTGTCCTCTGCTTGTTAACAGCTTCAAACACATCAAATAGCGTCTATTCTATCAACAGAGGCACACAGCTGCCACATGGACAACCTCCACAATTCGACATGAGGTTTTCATTTCAAATGAGGAGCAGGGGGTGATGGATGGATGGATGGATGGATGGATGGATGGATGGATGGATGGATGGATGGATAGATAGATAGATAGATAGATAGATAGATAGATAGATAGATAGATAGATAGATAGATAGATAGATAGATAGATAGATAGATAGATACTTACTTACTTACTTACTTTATACATCCCGGAGAAAATTTTAGGCATCCAGTAGCAAGACAACCATAACACAACAAACACATATACACACACACATCACATATACCTAAGAATAAATTTAAAATTACACGTATAAATGCAATGACCATGATAAGGTGAGATACTATTGTAGACTGTGTATAATGAAATGTGAACAGTGCAGTAGATCATGATAAAATATTGACTAGGACTATAAAATATAAACATAACCTATAAACTGACTGATGACGAGTCACACTTTAAATAAAACATAGGGTTTGAGTGATTTGCTAAATGAAATTAGAGAAACAAGATACTCTTGCTTGTATTGTTTGATAATTACGCATTGCATCTTTTCAAAGCACACACCCGAATCCCTAAGCAAACTGTCGGCACTCAAATTGCATTGTGGACAGTGATGCCGGTAACACGTTACTCTAACCTGACCATTTTTTTCAGTAACGAGTAATTTATCGCGTTATTTCCAAACCAGTTATCAGATTAACCAAGTCGCTGTGCGGCAGGACAGTATTTTTGTCATTTTTCTTAGTAAAAATATATATTTTTGCTTTCGTCTTGCGTCTCTGTGAATGAAGTCACATATGCAACAAGTCACGTGTACACACAGACACAAATGTAAACAACGGAAGGAGAGAGAGAGACGCGTGTTTTCTAGCTGGAAATACAGTCACTATTTTGAGTTTGTGTCTGCTAAAGATGGCAATATTAAAGTCTGTTGTACACTGTGCTGGTGCTATCTAGCTACAAACACACTGTCAAATTAGAAGAAACATTTGGAGTTGCAGCACTGCACAGTCAAACTTACAGAGCAAGTCCACCCCACCCACCCAAACGACAAAAGCTGGACTTTGGTGCAAAACCAATAAGTGGGGGAGAGTTGAAGAAGTTGGTCGGGTAGTATGTTGTAGAGGAAATGCTGCCCTTAAACCGGTTACCTCGCTCTCTTTCGTGCCAAGATCCCCACTACTGTCAATGCCGAGCTGCCTCACAGGAAACTAGTTGTGATTTTTATGTTGAGGCGGCGGAGGTGTTGTCGGCAGCTGCTGAATGTAACTAAAGGAATAAACGTCGAACTCTGTAAATTACTCAACTGTCTGTTTGTTTGGTAGAAAATCAAATGGAATCTGTGAACTGTTGAATCTGAAATTGGCACTTGTTCCAAATGGTGAATGTACTAAGTGAGGCAGACACTACATTGATTGTGGGTATGACAAGGTTTTTTTAAAGATTATTTTTGGGCCTTTTAATTGACAGGACTGCTGAAGACCGGAATAGAAGCAAGGGGAAAAGAGGCGCTGCAGTGTGTTTTTTTTAAAGATTAAACCACATAAACCTATTCTGGAACAACCTCTAAATACAATTTATAAACCTAAAAATGAGCCTAATATGAGCACTTTAATATTGTAAAATCTGATCTGTAACATGTATTTATTGTGTAGTTCTGTGTGGATTCAAGATTTCTTTATTGTCATACCACAGTACAGTGTAGTACGAAATTACGTGCAAAGTTCACAGCTTAAAAGAATACAGCACAGAAACGATTAAAAACACCAAAAGTCGAGTTATTAGTATCAATTGATAATAAATGCTTATATGGGTGTGCAGAACATGTAGAGTGATACATATAAATATATAACATTTAAAAAAAAAAACTGAAAAATATAAATATCTGGATACTAGATACATACATACTAGATACTAGAATTAGTATAAAGTATAAATATCCATATTTAATGTGAAATAGTGCAGTTGAGAATAAGGTGAATTTCAAACAGATTATTTTGTAGTTTTCAGATTGATTGACTGTTTTAGTGTGTTTCATTGTTCAACAGTCTGACAGCATGTGGAAATTCAAATACAAATTCCTTTTTCATGCATTCATAATTCCTGATGGTTTACTACAGACCTACATTCCATAGGACACGCTTTCTGAAGTTTATACAAACCAGTGTCAGTGTTTAGATGGCTATAGACAGTTAGATGACATATGTGTGTATTGTATGGCTTTTGTAATTACCCTTGTATTTGAACAGCCTAAATCATAACAAAACATGATCCGCCAGTTCTCAAACCAAACGTGCCAATTAACCAATTAAGTCCCCTCATTAGCTCACCTACCTGTGTTATAATGAACGTGTTGAGCAAAGAGAGAGTCAAAGCAATAACATGTTAACAGGATTACACTCAATATCAGAAAGACAAGGGGGGTCCAAATTGATTGATCACACTAGTGTGTGCATGCGTGTGTGTGCTTTAATCAGAAGCTTGGACAGATAGATAGAGAGATTGTTTTTAATAAATATGGGTTGTGGATGAATTGGTATCATCTACATTATTCTACAGTATATTAGGGTTTGGTTTTTAATATGAAGTGCCATTTTTTATTTTTTTATTTTCTTGTAAATCTGTGTGCCAGATGGGGGAATAGCTGCCAAAGAGCTCATTTGGCTTGCAGCATGCAGATGGGAGGACACTTCAGCATTTCCCAAAAAATCTCTTGCACAGTTTATTGCTGTGCCATTGGGTAAGCAACCGCAAATGGTGGCACTTAGGTTGCTGAGCCCTGTTCTATATGATGATAATATAGATGACTGAATTTAGAAGAGAAATGAGTTTACCATTACAGTAAATGGGGCCTTTAAAGGTCCCATGACATGCTTTTATATAGACCTTAATGGTCCTCTAATACTGTATCTGAAGTCTCTTTTATATAGACCTTAGTGGTCCCTAATACTGTATCTGAAGTCTCTTTTATGTAGACCTCAATGGTCCCCTAATACCATATCTGAAGGCTCTTTCCCAAAATTCAGCCTCATAAGGGGCAAGATTCCAGATCTGAGCTTTCATTTTCTCAAAGGCAGAGCAGGATACCCAGGGCTCGGTTTACACCTATCACCATTTCTAGCCACTGGGGGACCACAGGCAGGCTGGGGGAACGCATATTAATGTTAAAAACCTTCATAAATGACATTTTAATGCCTTTAAAGACCTTTAAAGAAACTCACACTTTCAGTTTTTTTGTACTATAGGTCTGTTTTGGCGGCCAGTTGGAGCTTTGTATTTGGGACTTAGAATCAGATTGCCATAAATAGATGACTAATTAGCCTCACTACAAATTACAGGGTGACAATTGATAACACTGTCCTTCCAGTTTTTGTTTTATCAAATGTCAGCCTTTGTCTAGTCTGGAATTTGGCATACCATAAAAGTAAAACACACATACAGTTGTCCCACTTCAAGCAAGATAGGCAGGATGTTCAAAATAAAGAGCACAATTGATCTCACATTTCAACAAAGCATGACATTGTTAAAGTTAATGAAGATGATCAGATATCATAATGGTATCAATAAAGTCATAAAAGTAATGGCGGAGATACACATGTTTAATAATGCCTGAATGCCACTCTCCCATTTACCAGCCTGTAAATTTTTATGAGTCTAGTTCAATGGACAAGAAAGTGTGTGTGTGTGTGTGTGTGTGTGTGTGTGTGTGTGTGTGTGTGTGTGTGTGTGTGTGTGTGTTCACGTTCACGTTCACGTCACTTGGCTGGTCAGGATCCTAATCACTCAGGCTATTAGAGAAGAGTCAAGCCTCATGGGGCTCCAGTGGATTAATGTATTAATATGTATGTGTAAATGTAATGGTTCTAATAGGCTGCCGCTCATTAAAGAATTTGCTCTCAAATAGTGACTTAATAAGACAATACAGTAATAGCATCCCCAGTACTTTCTAGAAATGGGATTAAAAACTACAGTGGCTTGAGAAAGCCACTGTATGCTAAAGTTGATATAAAAGAGGAATAAATAAATGTCTTTTGGAAATTGATCTTAATGCCTAAATTAAAAAAAAAAAATTGGAAAGTCCAACCTTTTAAGGACACCAATTATCTTTGTGAATGAATAATGTATTGTAAATACATAAACGTTTTTCCTTAAAATACAGCGGGCATAAGTATACACCCCCCCCCCTATGGACCGTGTTCTGTCTGATGTGGTAGTGAATGGTGCGGGGGCCCCACAGGGGACTGTGCTGTCTCCTTTTCTGTTAACCTTATACACCACAGATTTCCAGTACAACTCAGTCATACAGAAGTTTTTTTGATGACTCTGCAGTTGTTGGGTGTATAAGGGATGGACAGGAGGGAGAGTACAGGGCACTGGTGGCTGACTTTGTGGAGTGGTCTGGTAAGAATTGCCTGCTGCTGAACGTGGATAAGACCAGAGAGATGGTGATCGACTTCAGGAGGAAGGGAACGGCTCCGTAGCCCCTTTGCATCCTGGGAAGTAAGTGGCGTGGACATGGTGGAGGAGTACAGATACCTGGGTGACAACATCAACAGCAGGCTGAACTGGAAGATCAACAGCACTGCTGTTTACAAGAAGGGAATTGGCAGACTATTTCCTGAGGAAGCTGAGATCCTTCAACGTGTGCAGCAGAATGTTGGAGATGTTCTACCGGTCTGTTGTGGCCAGCGCTCTGTTCTCCTCCGCCATCTGCTGGGGCAGCAGCATCGGAGCCAGCGACACAAACGGACTGAACAAACTGATCAGGAAGGCTGGCCCCGTGATTGGCTGCAAACACGACACATTTGAAGCTGTGGTGGAGAAGAGGTCTCTAAACAAACTGTACCAGACCACCCTCTCCACCCCACACTAGTCCACCAGAGGAGCTCCTTCTCTAAGAGACTCCGACAGCTTCGATGCTGCACGGACCGCTACAGAAATTCCTTCCTACCATAGGCAATAACACTTTTTAACATGTCATCACTGGGTGCTAGATAAGACTTTTTAGACACCACACTACTGCACTAAGTACATTCAGCATACATTTTAGCATTATTTAAGCAGTTGCACATTTTGGTTTTCCCATTCTGTATATATTCAAATATTTGTTCCTTTATTTTATTCCTATTATTTCATGTATATTGTATGTATGTATATTTTTCCTAGTATCTCTATATATTTATATTCTGTGTTGTGTGACTGATGGACGTGTGCTGTTAAATTCCCATAGAGGCAGGTGCATTTTTATTTTTAAAGGCCAGTTATTTCATGGATCAGGATACTATGCATCCTGATAAAGTTCCCTTGGCCTTTGGATTTAAAATATTCCCCCCCATCATCACATACCCTTCACCATACCTAGAGATTGGCATGGGGAACTTTCCATAAGATCATCTCTCAATGCAAATCAAAGCAGCTATTAAGCTAGCTGAAATGAAACCATGCCGAACTCTAGAACATGAACGAGTAGCGAGAGGGGGAATGACACGCAGCAAAGGGCCGCAGGTTGGAGTCAAACCTGGACCCACTGTGGCAAGGACTGAGCCTCCGTACATGGGGAGCATGCTTTACCAGGTGAGCTACCCAGGCGCCCCGTTGTAGAGTGTCCTCTGGTGGACAAACTATGCAACGCCAACACTCATAACATGGTTGACAGTCCGTTTTTATTTTTTTATTCATTTATCAAAATCATTTATATGTCATTATGGATGATTATATTATTATGATATATTATGAAACCGTATGGTAACCCATGTATCAATTTGGTAGGGATGCACACCCCTAACATACACGGTTTTCCTATAAATATGGTCAAATTGACCCATTTAAACCAGATGTGTGTTAGACTTTAACAACCTAATTTTGATTGAACCATTATGTTGCTGGGGGTCATTTTTAACAACAACAGCAGCAACAAAAACACAGAAGACAAGTGAAGACATAAGGCTGATGTGAGACAATAATGGCTATAGTGGTTAATTATTTTGATGGACAGCAACTTATTGCTGAGAGAAGCTCCATGTATGATTAATGCACGCATCAACTAATGGGTAAACTTCCACCATGTTTGTACAACACAATAGACCCAAAACAACACACAGAGGAGATGGTTAGTTGGACTCTACCTAGCCCTAATGTCTCAATGTGACTGCTGCTAGTAAATTAAATAGCGATTTGTTGAGGTCATTTGTTAGCCTGTCTGACACCAGACCAGCTCCTGGGAGGTGCTGGAAGATGAATGGAGCGCTCCACGAGTACAAAGTCAACAGGTGAAGATTAACTGGCTTTAATGATGCCATTTGCTTAATGTCTTTGCCATTTTCCTTCTATCTGTTTGTCTTCTCTCGTTTGTCCGGAAACAAAGTAAACTGAGATAAATTGTTGGTCAAACTGTTGTTGATTGTTGTTCATTGGAGAACATTGTGTTCTAGTTGAAGTATTTTAAAACATGCAACAGTTAAGGTAGCACTGCAGCAATGTAAAAATTCTCAATTACAAGTAAATGTCCTGCATTCAAAAATTGAAATTCTAAATAAGAAGTACGTAGGTATCAGGAATCTGTCTGTTGCCGATGTGGTGACCCACATGGGTAAAAGTCACATGCAGCACGCCGTTGTAAGGCCACTTAAGTCAGTGGCAAGTTATCTACAGTTGCTACCGCTAATCTGTTACCCTACAGAAACATTGTTGCAACTCGCATTGAGTAAGTTTGTCATAATAGCTTATAACACCAATAACGTTCCCTGTGCTTAGATCACATGTCTGTTATTATAGGACAGTGGAGTGTCTGTCATCAAAACTGATAAAGTCAGTTGAACAGCTAAAGTGTCAGTAGGCACCTGTGTTTTTCATCAGATAATTATGACACATGTCAGATAAAATCTTGTGTAAAATCAGTTTGACAGAAAGGGGGAGCTTTCAACTCTTATGCATATCTACTCTGCACGCATCATGTATTTGGACCATTCAGAGCGGATGTTCCAAGGAATGTATCTTTTTTAACTGGTGAAGCCTGAAGCGCACACACACCACTATATGTAGTAGTACAATGTTTTCCTCTTAAGTGGAGGTACACCGTAAGTCAGCAGTATACAGTTGTGTTGCTTTGGGGGCCTTATGTGAGTTATTATAAAAAGTTACAAGCAGCAATACAGTAGGCCAAGCAATCAGCCCATTCACTGCACTAGTGCAGAGAAATGCAGTAAACTGTAGACTCACATTATTACATTGTATAAGGCAAGTTTGGTCATAAAAACACTGTCAGTATAAACCTTTAGTAAATTAATAATGGAAACATGAATACAAATCTTAGTGTGTATATATATCTTAGTAAATAGCATCGTCAGCAACATAATTATGCTGTATTCCGGATATGAATGCATTTCTGTGTCCCTTTACAAAACACGAATGTTACCAGAGAAGATGTGACATGTTTCCACCTCTGTCTGCTTGTCCGTCCGTCCCCTCCCCAATCTTTTTGCGTTGAACGTGATGTGAAGTAAAGGTGACACCTAACACAACTGGTAGTGAACCTTTTGAACAGTAAGACTTTGCTTCCCTGTACTTGGAAGCATCCATTAGTTTATAGCAGCCCTATCATTTCCAGTCACAGCATTCACTCTCAAACTCAGAGGATGGGTATCGATGGGTGTCATAATGACACATACACACATATGCAATACTTACCTACATTCACACCAATGTGTACAACAGCAAGTATAAGCTCTTTCTCCATCTTTTCTCTGGTGACGCTGATATGAGGGAGCTTTTTGTTTAAATGCTTTATTGCTGTTACAGGACATTAGCATTAATGTTTTCTGATGATGGTACAGAAGTCAAATGTCAATGGTGGAGCCCGGCTCAGTCTAATGACTGAGGCAAGGGATCGCTTTAATGAGAGGAAACCAATTTAGTCTGACCCGCTGATCTTTGGCTGCTCCCATGTGATTCTCCAGACATGCTGGGGATGATAAATGGGAGCTACGAGATTCATTACACAATTATATAGCCATCCCGTAAAAATGGGATTTTGATCTCTGACAAATCCTATTTGGCACAGGGGTTTTAGATTTTACTTCAAATGACAGACGTCCCGAAATTGTTAAATTAATAAATACTTATAAGTCATTTTCTGCCGCTAAGGGTCTCTCAGGCAAAATAATGGATGGTAATCACGGATTTTTGATGACGTTGTGAAATTATGTGGAATTGTGGGAGTTGTAGTTTTAATTGTCAAACGCTATTGCCAATTAGAATGCATCTGTTCACGGACAAGTTTTCCTATTCAAGTTTATTCACGTTACGTTTAGTAATGTTTTTTTTAATGTCATTCTAATAAAATAGCTGCAGTTGCTCCAACGTTATTACGTTTTTCTTGATATGATTTGTATTGGCCAGTTAGCTAGTGGATTGGACAGATAGTCTAGCTAGCTGTCTGAATTTACCCTGCAGAGATCTGAGGACCAGGTAACCAGAGTCCTCAGAAATCCACGGGAGTTTAAAATTCCAAAGAAAAGAGCGTGATCAGAATCAGAAATACTTTATTGATTCCCGAAGGGAAATTCTGTTTTACAGTTGCAAGAAGTATATAAATATCAGAATATAAAAAAGGAAATACAAGGAGTGCGAATATGTACTGTAATTAAGGGGAACAGTAATATTGAATAATTAGTAGCAGCAGACTATTGTACATTATAATTTAAGCCGGTGTTACTGCGCAAAACAGGTCATATTTTCCAGTTTAAAACTTCTCACTAAAGTGTGTGTCAGTGTGATCCGGCGGTATTTCCGGCAGCAGCGTAGCAATCCCGGAAGTGAAACATCGTCGATATAGACTACGCTTTGCCTTGCTTTGCCAATATTTGTTAAAGCTCCCATCACTCCTCTGGAAGAAAAACACACACACGCCCAACCTGCTGCATCCCACACACCGCTCTCTTCTCATGTAACAAATGCCATGCTCTCTAGAAAGCCACAGATGATCTCTGTTGCGCACACACACAGTTTAGATGAGGATGGGGAGAACTGTCCTCAGCTTCCGCTCAGAAACAACAACTCTCCAACACCAACCAGTGAACTGACCAAGACAGACACAAAGTGAGGGAATCCTGGGGAAAAAAAGAGGTTTTGCCAAACAGCTTGGCATGCAGAGGTAGAAACCAGGCGGCAAGGCTAGTGTTTTGTCCAGCAGAAGTCAGGAAACAGGAAGTTAGACGCCTCCAGCAGCCGGCAGCGTCATACAGTGAGTAGCTACAGCAGCTCTGCATACACTTCTACAGCTTTGTCCAGAATTAAATCACAAAAACTTTGTTGTGACTTTAACCACAAAACTACATACAGTTCTTCTGTCATATACGGATTTGTGCTTTTTTTTTTTTGTCGCCTTTTTTGTCCATTATACACCAAAACGTATCCCTCTGCTGCGGCAGGGTCCATGCTGTTAGTTGGTATTATGATGGAAATGCTCTCTTTTGAACCAGTGAGTGGCTCATTTCATAGAGTGGATTGTAGAGGGAGCAAAAAAGGGGGATTTTTTCTCATCCTCCAAAATAATATTCACACATATTTCCATGTGTGGGTTTTCAAGTTTGTGTTTTATTTTAGGGAACATTTTTCAAAGTCACAGTAAGCAGATTGGTACAATGTGACAGCATAGGCCAAGTGTAGTAGCACTGATTCCATTGCTTTTCACCTATACTCTTGTCAAAAATCTTCAATTGTTTTTAGGATTTTCTTTCCTTTTTTTATATATCTCTGGGTTTTAAGAGCAAGAATATTTAGCCAACTAGATTGTTGTTGTTAAAGTGTCGAAAAAAAGAGTTTGTGTAAAAAAATGCAAAGCGTCCCATTCATCTTTTTTTTTTCCTCAAACTATTTTTAGCGTCACCGTTAATTCCAGCGGCAGAATAATTCCAGTAAAGCACTATTCTAAAATAGCAACAATCAGATCATGGTAATTCTCCTCACCACTGTCACGTGTTATCTCAGTGCCCTCTTTCTTAGATTCCTTTGATGGTCAGCCTCAATAGAGGAAAGAGCCACCTACACCAAATTACCAAGAAAAACAGAAACCTCCCACGGCCTGAGGAGAAGAAAGAGAATCTGCCGGTCAAACAGGCTGCCATCTCCCACATGGTCATCCTCCCCACTCTGTGTGTGTGTGTGTGTGTGTGTGTGTGTGTGTGTGTGTGTGTGTGTGTGTGTGTGTGTGTGTGTGTGTGTGCGCTGAGGGGGATGTCCTGGCAGTGCTGGGTGACACGGGGAATCTGGGATTGTGGGTGGACAGTGACAGCCCTGAGAGCAAATGAAGGTAGAGAGACAATGAGAGTGAATGAAAAGGGGAGAGAGAGCAGAACAGAGCAGGCTTCCAACCCGCTGGCTTCATTTTTACAACACACCGTACTGTCAGCACTTTACTTCCTTTATCCCTTTACTATACTTTATCCCAAACAAGAGTCCTCTATGGAAAATAACCATAACCAGTGTTTGGAAATTAATTTCTCTTACACTCTCTTACACAGGTGCTATATTTCTCAAGCATTTCCAAGAAAAGAACTGGAATGTGATTGTTAATTTGGACGATGTTAAATGGAATCAATTATATGTATTCAGTATTTCCGATTAATTTATTTCTACGTGTAATAATTGCTTAATAACCTCAGAGGGTAAGTTAGCTTAATATGTATGAATATTAACTAGGGCTGCACGCTATTACGAAAATATCTAATTGCGATTATTTTGACTGATATTGAGATTGCGATGTGAGTCACGATATTGTAGGGAATGATCGTTTTTGTACCATTTTCATTGAAAAAATATTTAAAAAAAGGAAATAAAAAATAATTTTAGGGTGATTTTTATTTTTTTTTCTTAAGTCCGTAGGATAGGATTTGTAGGCCCGGGACATCTCTGCAGCACCACAATACTTTATTTTAGAATGGTTGGACACATATTTTGCCTTTAACAAATATTGCGCCTTGCAATGTGGATTTTGCAGTAGTTCATATTGCTATTTCAATAAAACTGCAATTAATTGTGCAGCCCTAGTATTAACCTGTTCAAATGAACTTACACAGTCATCCATATTTTAGCAGCAATATAATACATTTGTTTTGGTTATCCAAACATCCAAAGGATGCCTTTTCAAATATGAAATACAACAAAAAAAACAAATTATAAGTTATATTTATTACAATCAGATCATGAAGAAAAACCTACAATATAAAATGTAAGCATTGTGTAATTTTTATGTAATTCTTTTGAATTCAATTTGAACTCCTTTACTATTTCACAAAGCACATGAAGTTGTCACGGAAATGTCACTGTCTATGTAAATCCTACTTGCTTTATGGTATACATGCATATACTGTACTGTACACATCCACCCATTCAATATTTATTTCCTTGCTTTATGTACATTGTTAAACTTACAGAAACACAGATATATATATATATATATATATATATATATATATATATATATATATATATATATATATATGTATATATATAATTCAGGAAAATTTAACCTTTTAAGGACACCAAGTTTTATTTCAGTTAGCTTAATGGTTTTATTTGCATTGAGAAATGATTTTATGGAAAGTTCACCAGGTCTATCTCTATCTCTTGGTATGGTGAAGGGTATGTGATGATGGGAGGTGGGGGGGGCTATTTTAATTCCAAAGGCCAAGGGAACTTTCTCAGGATGCATAGCATCCTGATCCATGAAATAACTGGCCTTTAAAAATAAAAATGCGCCTGCCTTTATGGGAATTTAACATAGGGGGTGTATACTAATGCACCCTGTATTTTAAGGAAAATCATTTATACAATACATATATTCATATATACACTATTATACATTATTTATTCACAAAGAAAATAGGTGTCCTAAAAATGTTGTATTTTCCTAATTCTTTTTGAATTAAGGCATTAAGATCAATTTCCAAAAGATGTTTTTTTATTCCTTTTTTTAATCAATTTTAGCGTGTGTGTAAACTTATTCAAGTGTGTGTGTGTGTGTGTGTGTGTGTGTGTACACACATGCCTATTTTATTTAACATACTAATAGTCCTGTCTTGTCCTTTCTGTGTTAGTAGAGCAATGCAAACATGCTGTCTGTTTACTAGTATGTGCAGTGTGCACACATGCTTACAAAGCTGATTCTCGTCGTCATTCAAATATCATTTTATTTCATCCTATAGATTTCTCAGATTTGTGTACCTCTGGATGGATTTGCTTTTAACTGTGGCTCAATAAAACATACAATCCCGCAAACTTATAAATGGTCAAATATGAACCAGTTTCTTTAGACTTCCATCTTTGTATGCTCTGCTTTGGGAGTGTTAATGTACCTGGGAAGTGTGTTTGTAAGCAATGATGGCAGAAATAGCTCATTCACTCATGCAGAGGTGGTGGCACACAGGTGTCGCTCCTGATTTCTTATTAGATGCCAACAACAACAGCAAAATTCATTAGAAGTTGGACTTGAATTCATATCCCCGAGTTCCCCATTAAACAAAAAGCAGAATTACTTTAAGTGTTTTTCAGTCCTGTAACTTTATCACTCGTAGCGACACAAATACACCCAGAGCAAGGATATAAAATGTTAAAATCATGAAGAGAAAAAAAAAAAACACTCAAATTTGGGGGCCAAATCTCCAAATGGGGGTTTGGAACTTTATTTGCTGTTGAGCAGAGAAACAATGGAACACAAAGGGATTATGTAAGTCAGCGCAGTGATGGCAGCAGCAGATAAATGTTGATTGATCTTGTGATGAGGGAGCTGGAGGGGCCCGGGGCCCCCGCTGCTTTCGGCCCGGCTGACTACGGAGCCGATGCTGAAATAAAAGACTTGTAATCGAGCGGCCGGTGTAGCGTGGGCGCGCCAAGGGTTCAGCCATCAAACCCCAAAGGCCTCGTCAACGAACCCCTCCTTCTCTCTCTCTTTCCCTCCCCCCCTTCACTCCTAGACCTCCTCAATGTTTTTCTCTTCTCTCTTTGTTTTTATCTCCTTGCTCCTCTTCCGTTCCTTTCTTTCCTTCTGTGCTTCATTCCTCCTTTACCTCCTCTCCCTGGCCTATACTTCCTTTCCGTCGTTCTCTTCTCTCCCTCCATTACTCCATCCCTGGTTGTTTCTTTCCTCCAGCACATCTCTTTTCTCTCTTTCACTTCTTTCCCTTCTTCACTCCATCCTCTCTTTCTTTACAGTTGTACTTCCTTTAATTTTTCATTTTCTCTCCTTTAGGTTCCGTCTCCTCGACATCTTTCTGAACTCCCTTCATTTCATTGTTTTGCTCGTCTCCTCTTTCATCCCCTCTTTCTTTGATTGTTTTCCCTCCTTCATCTCGTTTGTTCCCTCCTCTCCTTCCCTAATCTTATGCTCTTCTTTCAACCATCCACTGCTCTTCTGCTCCTCTTTCCTTCACTCCCTTTCTCACTCTTTGTTTTTCGTTTCCTCCTCCAATTCTGTTCTTCCACTCTCGCTGCATTTGCTACTCCAACTCTCATTTCTTTTCTTCCCCTTCCCTTCCTCCTCTCTTTCCTCTTCTTTAAGTCTTTAATTTCTTTTTCTTCTCCATCCACTACCACTCCTCCCCTTTGAACTATCCTTCCCTTTTTTAATTTCTTTATCTCTTTGTTCTGTGGCCTGTGCTACATTATTTTAACCTTTATCTACTTCCCTTCAATGCGTGCCCTTCTCTAGGATTTCCCTCCTTTCCTCTGTCTTTGCATTCTTTTGCTCCCTCCATTTTCTCCCTTCTTTCTCTCTCCCTTCTCCTTCCTATTCCCTCTTCCTCCTTTTTTCCCTCCCTCCGTCCCTCACTCCCTCTCTGTCCCCCTTTCTTTGCTTTACTTCTCTTCATTTCTTCCAGTCTTTTTCCTACACCCCACCTTCCTCTCCTCCTTTCTTATCTGGCAGGGCTTTCATTCGTCTCTCACTTCTCTGCCACAGTGTGCAAACATTTTTGCGCCCGTGGGCGAGACAAGAGAAATACAGGCTGCATTATCTGAGGACGTCCCCGCAGCCAAACCGTTTCCTCATCTGAGTTTGTGGAGGCGGACGAGAAACATTCCTGAAAATGTGAAACATTCAGATGAGGCTTATTAACGCCGGGGCTGTTCAAACGCTGTCAGTGTTTTGCAGAAACTTAGAAGCTTTTGTGGTGGCTCAGCTATTGTCAATGGACTGCTCACACAATCAGCAGCTTATGGTTTAGACTGAGCAGCTCACTGTGGGCTAAACACACTGCTGTCTATGGCCTACTGTATACAAGGATCATCATATGATGTGCATTGTTGTCAGGTCAACGTTTCTTGAATTGTATTGTTCCAAAAATACTAGTGATGATTAAGAGGGTTTAAGATCTGATGGGAAGTTAGAGACCAGCTTATTTATATCTTAATAAACGACTTAAACAACACTACATAAAACTTTTTGTAAGTGCAATAACTTAACTTCAAGTGTTTATTCTATTCTATTATTTCTACATTGATGGAATACGTTTTCTGATCTTTTACTTAAGTAAAAGTACCAATACCACAGTGTAAAAATACTTGTCAGGCACTCAAAATTCTACTTGAGTTACAGTACAAGAGTATTAGCATCACATTGAAATACAAAAAGTGCCAAAGTGCTTATTATGCAGAATTTTGGTATTGTTGTATCGTAATTATTGAAGGATTAAGGTATCACTTCAGTGTTGCAGATGGTAACTATTTCTGGGTAGTTTATATTTTTACTGAACATTACTGTAAAAATCAGAATCTGCAAAGTAACTTACGAAAGCTTTCAAATAAATGTAGTGCAGTAAAAAGACAAACGTGTCTGTTTGTACGGAGCCCCAGAAGTGATGGAGGGAAAAAAAAACATGTACGGAGGACAAACACTTTTGCGAGATCTCGACTTTGTTTTGCGAGTTATCGAATTTTATTTGCAAGATCTCAATAGCAATTAGGCTAACCTAGCTAGTAGCGCTTTATGTCATATATATGTAGACATACAAAATCAAAAATACATTTTAAGTATCCGATTTATCACTTAATCCCCATTCAAGTTAACAGAGAGATTTACAATTATCCAGGTCATTTTATACGCAGTTTTGGCTCCTTGATGGCTTAATGCGCCACTGAGCAACTCTCATAGGAAGGTATGGGAAACCAGGAACTACATTTCAACACAGGGAGAGCACCAAGACAGGACCATAACATTAGGTGTTGAAGCAGGACTCATGTTAAAATTACTATCCAGACAGTTAAAATTGTATTTTAGTGGTGCATGTCCCTAAACTAAATGAATGAAATCAGCACACACCAGATGACGTGGTAGGTGGGACATTGTTACCCCAGCCTTGCTCTCACACACAACACAGGTCTTGCTATCCAGGTTATGTAACTGGTAGATCTATGTGACTGTGTGTGTGAATTAGCATGACGAGAGACAGTTAATTTGGCGCACATCTCTAGGATCTGGCAGCAGATGATCTACAGCAAGAGACAATATAAATATGGTCTGTAAAATGGAGAACAGCCTCATTAGTCACAGCTTTCATTATGTCGTGTGTGTGTGTGTGTGTGTGTGTGTGTGTGTGTGTGTGTGTGTGTCTGTCTGTCTGTCTGTCTGTCAGTCAATGTTCTAATGTGCCATCCTTTCAGGGCTTGAATGCACCACTATTGTGTGTGTGTTATGCATGCATATTTAAAGTGTGTGTGTGTGTCATTATTTATGATCGGACACTGAGAGAATGTTTAAAGGGTTTTCCCGTTGACACTGGGCTATCAGTGTGGCCTTCGCTACTTTGTCAACCAATCTGTCACATTAGTGTGTGTGTGTGTGTGTTTAATGTCTCTGTCAAACCTGCCATTTACTCACCCAGTGATTATACATTAGCATTAGGAACACTTCCCTTCTAACAGCGTGTGTGTGTGTGTGTGTGTGTGTGTGTGTGTGTGTGTGTGTGTGTGTGTGTGTGTGTGTGTCACTACTCAAAGTCTCTATTTCATGGTTTAGCATTTGAATTTAGGGTTAATGCCTGGTCAGACAAGGAAGGGGCGCAGGGTAAATCCAGACAGCTTACATACAAATTTGGGTCGTTTACTCCTCTGATTATTTTTGTTGACACCTCCTAGTTTCTTATTTGCTATTTATCATATCTTCTAGTATGGAGGGGGTTAGCTTATTACGGGGTTAGCTATACCTGTTCAACCACCGCCATTTTTGCACAGTTTTTGTATCGCTGTATCTTAAAAAAAATGAAAGAAATGGACTTAACCCTTGTGTTGTCCTTGGGTCAAATTGACCCATTTCAAAGTGTTTTATATCAGAAATATGGATTTCTTTCAACCAAATTGCCCAAAAATAGCATGGATGATTCCATGCAACATTCTTCAGGTAAAATTAATGATTCCTTTTCCTTCTTTTTTTTTTCTTCTTTTTTTTAACAATTCAAAACAGTATCCGGACTCAACTTTGACATCTACCCATCTGTGATTCCCTCAACATCCTCTAATCTTAACTATTAGTCAAAAATAATTCATAATTTCTGCGTTTTTAACTAAAAACGTATGTATAATTTGATACAAATGAGGTTTGTTGACCATGAATTCCAAGAATAAGTGTAAAACCTATTATTAAACCAGCTCAGGTTTTAAAAAAAACAAAAAGCGCCAAAAGTGTGGAAAAAGTGAGAAATAAATCAGAAAAAGCAACAAAAACATTGGAAAAGCACAACAACAACAAAAAATCAATTTTGACCTGGAAGGTCAAGTTCATGGTTAACGGGAAGACAACACTAGGGTTAAAATGGATGATAGTTGTGCGTCTTTTGTGCGTTGAAATCAGACCCCTATGTTGGTAAGTGGCTCTGGAAGGATTTGAAGCCACAACACTGAGTATTACGATGTCCACCAACAGTACGGGACTTGACAGAAAGAGACAGGACAGGACTAAGAAGTGAACCCAGCACTGCATTGGAGACGGCAGTGTTTCCACAGTGGAACAGAGCTGTGCAGGGTTATGTCAGATCAGTCAGACCACAGCAGCACTGCAGTGTAGTGTGGAGCAGAGGTGGATGGTGACGGGGACAATGACTGTACACTTACAGCTATGACACTTACTCTGGAACTTTACAGGGGCGGCTACATGTTTGTATAAACAGGGTGCAGGCTAGTGTCTGCATACACACATGCAGCCTGTATACAGACACCATTTACATTACAACAGGCTGAAAACACCTGCTGAACTCATGTTAGGTGGTTATTATATTATATATACACATATATTTTAGATTAAATAAATGGGACTTGTAAGCAGAGGAAACAGAAAGAAAGTCAGAAACAAAGGAAACAACAAAGGAAACAAAGTCAGAAACAAAGGAAGTCATAGACTGTGTGTATTTGCTTGTGTGTTTGTGTGTGTGTGTGTGTGAGCGTGTGTGTGTTTGTGTGTTGTGGCAAACCTGTTTGTGAGCTATGCATGCATTATGGTAAACCTCTGCTACACATGTATGTCAACAGAAACAGTTGCTCTTCAACTTCATCTAAAAAATATTGTCATATTGATGTTTATCATGAATATCATATTCATATTTGCTAAATTGAGCTTGAGGAGCAGCCCCCATTACATGATTTCTGGGGCCTTGGATATCATTCCTCCTTGCTATCGCCCCGTGTTGCATGTCTATCTCTACTATCAACTTTAGAATAAAGTCAAACTTCCCAGAAAAAATCATTTGAATGATTAGGATATTTTTCTGTTTCTCGCATGCCCATATTCAAGTAATATTGAAATAATTATTGGTCATGGTGATCATTCCTTCTCAATCCCATCTTGTAATATGCCATGATTTAAATGTAAGAAAATCCAAAGTTCTCATTTAAAAGTGCATTCTAGAATTAGCTAAAGCTAAAATGAGGCTGCAGCAGTCTGGGTTAGCCAAACCAAATGGATATTCATAATTTAATGTATGTATAGTTTTATCTCTCACTTTGGAAGACAACCAAAAACTCTTTCAATCAATACAGCAATTACAAAACATGTAATATACAGTATATTACCCCCCACGAAGCTGCTGTTTAGGCTGTCTGAGACAAGGCATGTCTCTGTATATAACCGAGGTTTCTCACTCTGCAGTTCTTCTTTCATCCATTTCTCTCTTTCTCTTATTTCTTTCTTCCCCTCTATCTTGGACAGATATCAGAGCATTTCCACTTGCTTTCATGTTTCACAAAGCAAGCGATGAAAGCTGTCAGTCTGGGATGCAACAAAGCTAACAGTCATGGTGGCAGGAAAGCTGCTTTCCAAAAAAAGAATTATGGATTTAAGAGCGCTGACTTTCAGAATTAGGGGTAATGATCTTCCACCTCAAGAAAAATGGCATGAGTGTGTGTTCCGGTTGGCACTGGTGTGCCGGTCCTGTTGAAGTGCCTTTGAGCAGGACATTGAAGGACCTGGTGCTCACTGTAAAAGCAGCTCTGGATCAAAGTTCAGTGCATGTCCTGTGACTTTGAATTTGTTGCCACAGGTCTGTACAGACACTACTTTGAACAAAGGTAGCATCATGAGAGATAAGAAAGACACACAGGACAGGAAAAAATAAATATAAAATCCATACATATTCACAACTACTGGATACGTTTCCCAGCATTGGGATACCACCATTTTGTGGATACTTTTTTAAAGGTCCCATGACATGGTGCTCTTTGGATGCTTTTATAGAGACCTTAGTGGTCACCTAATACTGTATCTGAAGTCTCTTTTATTTAGACCTTAGTGGTCCCCTTATACTGTATCTGAAGTCTCTTTTATATAGACCTTAGTGGTCCCCTAATACTGTATCTGCAGTCTCTTTTATATAGACCTTAGTGGTCCCCTAATACTGTATCTGAAGTCTCTTTTATATAGACCTTAGTGGTCCCCTAATACTGTATCTGAAGTCTCTTTTATATAGACCTTAGTGGTCCCCTAATACTGTATCTGCAGTCTCTTTTATATAGACCTTAGTGGTCCCCTAATACTGTATCTGCAGTCTCTTTTATATAGACCTTAGTGGTCCCCTTATACTGTATCTGAAGTCTCTTTTATATAGACCATAGTGGTCCCCTAATACTGTATCTGAAGTCTCTTTTATATAGATCTTAGTGGTCCCCTAATACTGTATCTGAAGTCTCTTTTATATAAATCTTAGTGGTCCCCTAATACTGTATCTGAAGTCTCTTTTATATAGACCTTAGTGGTCTCCTAATTCTGTGGGCATAAGGAGCAAGATTCATTTTCTCAAAGGCAGAGCAGGATACCCAGGGCTCGGTTTACACCTATCACCATTTCTAGCCACAGGGGGACCATAGGCCGGCTGGGGGAACGCATATTAATTAAAAAAAAACTCATAAAGTGACATTTTCATGCCATTGGACCTTTTAAGGAATAGTTCAAGAAAAAATATTTTTTTGGCACCTATCCTGATTTTGCACAATGTTGTTCAGATGTGTGTGTTTCAAACTCTCATCCTGACTCAAGCTCTGTACTTAACACCAAGACTTGATATTGCTCTTCTTATCTCACTATTAATTCAATCAGAAGAGATTATGTGTAAGCCACATATGCAAAATATGAAATGTACAAAGTCTTAAAACAGTTCTAAAAAATTTACAAATATGTTTTAAAGGGGTAGAGAAACCCAGCTATATCCCCCGATGGAGTCTAGACACTGGCGAAGACCGAATCGAAGGTGTCGATGGGAGGGGTCAGCTGGACGAAGACCCAGGGTACCGTGGGTGAAGATGACTGGAGGTGGAAGGGGAGGAGGAGGGTTGCAATGTTTGCCTGAAATGACAACTGACAACTGCAGAAGAGAGAAAGGATTTAAAGCAGGGATGTCATGCTGTGATTGGATTGGGAAATTCCCGGCCGATTCTGATTGGTTTAACTGAAAAGTGAATGCCTAGAAACAGCTGATCAGCTGTTTCTAGGCATTCACAATGTGGAACTATTGCTTTAACTACTATGAAATTAGCCTGTACTCCGCCCTTATGTTTATTAATGTATGTTGTCCCTTAAATCTAAATAAAGAAATCTATTCTGCACACTTTTCTAATACTGAACTTTTTTTTCTGGGGCTGTGTTCCATTTCCATTGTTGCTTCTTTAACCTAAACTCTCCACAGGGGTCACTTTATCTAATTTTACCTTCATTTTAAAATGGAGGTGAAATACAAAGACCATACATCGGATGGAACATTTGGAGCCATTTAAATAGTTAATAAAAATCAGTGTGGGAATCTTGACAAAACATCTCAAACAACTAATCAAACGGCTCAAAATATCCTCTGAAGGGATACATTTTCTATTGTAATGTACTGCATGTCACACAATTTTACAGCTTGCTGTAGAAAGTATGTATGGATTGGGGAGGTGTTATCCTACGAAATAAAAATAAAATGTTGGTAGGGGGTCCACACAAAAGTGCACAGGGTTGACTGAGGACAGGCATTGTGACCGTCCAAAACACTCTTGTTCAGGATATTTCGAGGCTAGATAAATCAAAATCAAAAATTCAAATATAAATACATTCATTCTTAATGGCAGGCTGATCAGTCTGTCTATCCAGTAATTTCGTCTAGAGCAAGATCTCTTGACAACTACTGGCTTTATTGCCTGGAGATTTGGTGCTGATATTCATCCCAGAGCCATTTTTAATGTGTTTTTTTTTTTTAAAATGGCCTGTCCTAAATAAAATATGTAAATAATTACACAATGAGATTTTTGATAAATAATCATCAGTAATGTGGATGTAATGACTAAGTGGTTAAAAGGCAAATAATAGAACAGTTACAGTCTGGTAAGTTCAGGAAATGACATCACTTTAGTGTAATGCAGACTTTAAAACCAGGAAAAGAGAACCCTTATGCCATATTACGATATCCAAAATCTAAGACAATATCTAGTCTCATATTATGATATTAATATATTATCAATATAGTGCCCAGCTCTACTGCAAGGTCTCTTGTACCCACAGCTAACAAGTAATGAATGGCATGATGCTTCTCTGTGTTGGGTGAATTTTTGACCCATTTCAAGTGTTTTCATTTTGACTCCTAAATATCCAATAGTGAATCTTTACAGTACAGGTCAGCCATACAGTATATGAAGAAATGTATTTATAGGCAGTCATGGAGGCTTCAAATCAAATGTAATGTTGAGTTTTCAGGCTGTTTTGTGGAACTGTTGTTTGGGAGGAACATACTGACTGGCTGATGTCTGATATTTAATATGACATTACAAGTGGGGCGTCCTTAATAAGCCTTTCAGTGCTCCATATATGGGCATTGAAAGTCAACAATGTATATGTGGGGGCAGCCACTGTTGTTTGCTGATCTGTCACTTGAAGATGGGTCGGATTTAAATTTAAACCAAATTTAGGCTCTCACTTTGACAGTTACACACTCATCGTCTCTCTTTACCCCACTAGCACACGTTAACACACGTTTTGCTGTACTCCCACACAGAGAAAGTATGTGGGCTACAAAAGCAAACTGTATCCAGTGTGGGGTTTTTTCTTGATGTCTGTGACAATTAAACAGACAGGGAAATAATTGTATACTCTCTCACATTAAACTCAAGGCAGTGTAACCTGAGTAGGAATGCTTGAAAGTGAACTAGCTTGTATTTTGAGGACGATAACCATGATACTGTATTGTCAGAAACCTATATCCTCACTGGGTCCACAGCTTGAAATTCCAGATTTAGAGAGCGGTTCCATTGTATTTGAACTTGTAGGAAGTTCAATTTCCAATTTTCCAAAATCACTTAAAAGCAGCATAGATCGTGTTTTGTACTGAAGACCAGATAGGCCTTAATATGTTATGACCTGATAATGACATAATTATACTGGGGGTGTCAATAAAGGCTTTGTTTTCTTAAGATTAAAAAATGATTGAGCTTGTGAATTAAATATGAACCAAATTATCTTCTGGTGATCATTAGATAACATGTAAGAGATTCTGATATTTGGTTTAAAATCAGTCCAAAGAAGGAAATATATTTAATCTAATCTAGGGTCACTACTGTAAATTAACTGTTGACACAGGCGCATCAGTGTCTATAGAAATATCATAAGAACATTAGTTCCTCCAGTCTATCTTGATCAACCACTGACAGCATCAGTCACATTACAGTAGGTATGTTTTAGGGACAGTACAGGGATTTCCCCAGGTTGCTGCTGCAGTAGGCAAAAATAACTGTAATGGGTTGATGTCAAATATTAGTGATGACATAACTTTCTCATGTCTGATAAGTATAGATGATTATGACATCACACTCCGGTGAATTTTCAAGAAGTAATCAGAAGAAGACAGTCTCGCTTACGTTGAGATTCATAACCTTTAGCCATGCTAGCACTGTAGCTCAAGGAATGACAATGTTGGTCGGTCAGTTCACCACTTTGGTCCAGACTGAATATATATATCAAGAGTATTGGATGGCGATTGGATGGAACGTTGTACAGACATTCGTGGTCTCCAGGGGAAGAATCCTGCTGATTTTAGTGCCACAACAATGTTGCCATTCTTGGTTTTCAGTGAAATGCCTTGGCTGACTGGATTGCCATCGAATTTGGTACACACATTCACTTTCCCCTCTTCCCAGCCTCAGATGTAGTTTGTATTTGGTTGAAGGTAGGGGTATGTGGCCAATGAACTAAAATGAGTTTGACACCCATGTCCTAGCCTAAATAGCCTGGCTCCGCCCTTCTACGTACTGCCGCTCAATTTTCCTTCAGTACACCGTCTGGGTTTGCGGTATATGCATCGGTTTCTGGTAGGACCAAGATTGGTGTACTAGAGTCTGGTAGGAGCAAGCTAATGTACCAAAGTCTGATAGGACCGGGCTAATGGACCAGAGTCTGGTAGGACCAGGCTAATGTACCAAAGTCTGATAGGACCGGGCTAATGGACCAGAGTCTGGTAGGACCAGGCTAATGTACCAAAGTCTGATAGGACCGGGCTAATGGACCAGAGTCTGGTAGGACCAGGCTAATGTACCAAAGTCTGATAGGACCGGGCTAATGGACCAGAGTCTGGTAGGACCAGGCTAATGTACCAAAGTCTGATAGGACCAAGCTAATGGACCAGAGTCTAGTAGGACCGGGCTAACATATGAGAGTCTGGTAGGATCAGGGTAATGTACCAGAGTCTGGTAGGACTGGGCTAATGTACCAGATTCTGGTAGGACCAGAGTCTGGTAGGACCGGGCTAATGGACCAGAGTCTGGTAGGACCGGGATATAGCCTAAAGGCATTTGCTTTAAACTGTGTCAAACATAATTTGAAACCTTTTCTCCTCACCCCTGTCCAATGTTGGAATTGGGGGGCTATCCACCAAATTTTGTAACTTTCTGAAAGTGACATGATTAGACTTAAATATGACTATACATCCTTATTCTGTGAATCACAGTTCACTGGGATTTATTTGAAATATCTTGTAATGGTGTGGGACATCCCTTCCTCTTTGGTCTAGACACCAGCTTTTAGTTCCATTTTTAAGTGTAGGGTACAATCACCATAACTAGCTTCTAGCTTCATAACTGCTTATAAAGTGTTTGCTCCCTAATCTTGGTATGAGCTACAGAGTCACCTTAAACTACATCCTTTTATTTTTTATTATTTGTTTTATATATATATATATATATATATATATATATAAAACAAAGATTGCAGTATAAAAACAGGATTAAGGACTGTTCGACCTGTTACTGAACTCTGATCATTCAATTATGAATCATGTTTCATGTAATGTTTCCTTTTTCATGCAGCTGTCTCTGCCAGGACCCCTTTTAAAAGAGATTCTGAATCTCAATGGGAGTAGTGCTGGTAAAATAAAGGTGATATTAAAAAGAAATAAAATACAAATCCTTTTTGACAAGTGTTAACATGCTCTGGTATGACTGTGTTTACCCAATATGCTCCACACTATTTCACTCGGCCTCCGTTTTACTAGTGAAAAGCTAACAGTGAAAAGGACGATCCCTGTGAAAATTGAGTTTTCTTTTCTATCTCTTTTCCACTTCTTATCCACCTTTTGATAACACAGTCTGAAAGACACACACAAACACACAGACAGCTTCAGGGCATGTGTTAAATGAATAGAGCTGTTATTGACAGGGTTTATTGACCAGTGCGTTGATTAATGTCAAGGATGTGTGCGTGAACGTGACACTCTGAAGCTATTTAAACAGTTGTCTCATTAGTCACACCTTGTGTTCGATGTAAAGACACGTAACTACAGGATTGAAAAGCAGAATTGATGATATAGCAGTGCCCTCCTTTCACTCTCATCATTTTTATGATTATTCGTAAGCCTACTAGTATCAGTAGACACGGATAAAACACAAGCGATGGTGAAGGTGATAGTTAAACGGCATTAGTAATTTTTAGTAAAAATGGCTTTCATTGTGCATTTTGTGAGTAAAACACAATGAAAAGTGCAAAAGGTAAAATGACAGAAAAGAAAGAATAAAATCAACACTATAGGATATCAGACCAAAACCAAAAAAGCAGGTTCCAGTTGTCAAAAGACATTTTTAAAGTGGCTATATGCACCTTTCAGTTTGTGTTTATTAGCGGCCCCTATGGACAAAAGTGGTAGTGTTTTTACCCCGCCTCCTGCCATAAAGCTCATTTATTAATAATACTTATATAATAACATAATACTTATTTATTCCAGCATCCGTTGCACTATGCTTCATAATTAAATAATAATAATTTATCATAAAAATAATTTACTTCTGCACACTTTGCACTCTTCGTTGCCCTCAACCTGTCTATAGTGTTTCTGTTAAAGTGTGAATACAGTATATTAGTGTGTATATATTATTTGTTTTGTTTTGTATGAGTAAGCACATTGTGAGAAACGTATAATCCAAAGCAAAATTGCTCATACGTGTCTTCATACCTGGCAAATAAAGCTGATTCTGGTTCTTTACAGGGCTGTAGATACTGAGTTAGAGTTACCAGGAGGTCATGTAGTTGGGATGAATATTTTGCTCAGACAGAAAATCATTCATTTACAATATAATAGTTACAGGTGCATTGTTTTATTTCAGGTGTTGCATACTGTAACTCAGCCTACTTTGTCTGTCTCGTGAGCTAAACCAGGTATCACTGTCACTGGGTCATGAGCCAAAGCATTAACCCTCGTGTTGTCTTCCCGTCAAAATTGAAAATCAACACTTTTCTTGTCGCTTTTTATCGATGTTTTTAAGGTTTTCTTACGTTTTTGTCCCTTTTTTCCAACACTTTTGACGTTTAACACTACGTAACACTAACTTATAACTCTAGTTTTACAGTTATTTTTGGAATTTATGGTCAATAAACCTCATTTATAGGAAATTATACCTAATGTTTTAGTTAGAAAAGCAGAAATTAGGAATTATTTCGACTAAAATTAAAGGAATGGATGTTGATGGATAATCACAGACTGGAATATGTCAACTTTTACTCAGTACTATTCCAAAACCACTTCAATTAGCTATAAAATTGAATAAGACGCCCCAAAATGAATGAAAGTAGAGATTTGTACTTGCCAAAGAGCGTTGTGTGGTTATTTTTGGTAGTTGAAAAGAACATTGATATAGAAGAACCGGTCCATTTGACCCGAGGACAACATGAGGGTTAAGACACTATTGTAGCAACCAACGTAGTAATGACTTAGTGAGTGTGATCATCTTTCACTTTCCCTTTTATCTTTTATTTTCATTTAATTTCCTTTTTTTCTGTGATGCCCCAGTATCAGCCATAACTACAACAGATAACTTCTAAAATAACATTAAAACACAATTAGGCCCATATAAAGACATCTCCTGCTACCTTTTACCAGCATACTCACTAACACTGGCTTTTCCCGTGTTACACCAAAATCTGGGACCCATCAGAAAGTGTTACTGTAGCACCGTCTATCTGCCGTAAACCATGTGAATCTGCGGGAAAAATCAGATACGGGGAAAGGTATTAATAAAAACTATATAAAAATAGTCTTGTTTGCTGTTACAGGCCATTAATGATCATCATATGAAAAATTACACAGTTTCAGAAAACATTTAAAAGTTACATATAGACATGTAAAAAAAAAAAAAACTGAGATTCACAAACATGGATACAGCCATTCATAACGTCCATAACTCGGAATAACTCATGCCAAAACTGAAATTAAGATGTGAAAAATATAAAGATGATGATCACTGACTGTATCAAATGTTGGCGTCCTGCTCACATAATGTCAGCTCCTATATGACCTTACATATTTCATTAATGAAGTGAAATATGAATTAACATTGTATAACATACATCAGGCTATTTGGTCACATTTATGCATCTTTTGCAACACTAAAATATAATACATTTTGGAAATGATACAAGATGAGAATACAGCCATGCTAATGGCACTGCGAGGCTTGGCTGTGAGCTAAATGCTAACAACAGCATGCTAGCATGCTAATGTTACTGTAAGATGTTGAGACATGGGACGCCTGGGTAGATGATAAGGTTGCGCGTGAGCCCCCGTGTACGGAGGCTCAGTCCTCGCTGCAGCAGCCGCGGGGTCGATTCCAACCTGCGGCCCTTTGCTACATGTCATTCCCCTTCTCTCTCCCCTGTCATGCCTAAACTGTACCACCCAATAAAAGGTTTTTACTCAGAACACTCATCATCTATAAAGACTGGATACCTGTACAAGATTTCTTAGCATTCCATCCAACTGTTACCAAGATTTTTCAGTAAAAGACAAACATGTCAACCTGTTGGTGGCGCATGAGAAAAAGTTCAGGGGATAACAAAAGTCAGTAAGATTCATTTCTTTGTGGATCGTTAATGGCTGTACTAAATGCCATGGCAATCCAAATAGTTGTTATTGATATTTCAGTCAATTGGTGGAGCGACCGACCAACCCACACTGCCATCCCAGAGCCGTGCGCCTAGCATCTTCTTTAAAAAAGAACCAGGCAAAAAGTAATACCTGAAAAACGTATTTTCTATAAAAGCCACGTCTAGGATTCATGAGCTAACCACCATAAAGCCAAAGGCTTTGATCAGATAAATGATTATCATTACATTTTGAGATACTGTATGGATTCAGAAGCTGTATGATGGGACAATTTCTGATTTATAATACAAATCCTAATGTGTTTTTGACCCTGAAGACCAAATAGTTTAGTTCAGTCTCCATTGAACAAACCAACATCTTCATATGTTTACACACCCATGCTAAAGTTGATTAAAAAACATCTTTTGGAAATTGATCTTAATTCAAAAAAATTAGAAAAATCCAACCTTTTAAAGACACCAATTTTCTTGGTGAATGAATAATGTATTGTAAATAAATAAATGTTCTTCCTTAAAATACAGCAGGCATAAATATACACTCCCCTATGTTAAATTCCCATAGAGGCAGGCACATTTTTATTATTAAAGGCCAGTTATTTCATGGATCCGGATACTATGCATCCTGATAAAGTTCCTTTGGCCTTTGGAATCAAAATAGCCCCCCCCCATGAAATAACTGGCCTTTAAAAATAAAAATGCGCCTGCCTCTATGGGAATTTAACATAGGTGTTTTAAGGAAGAACATTTATTTATTTACAATGCATTATTCATTCACAAAGAAAATTGGTGTCCTTAAATTTTTTGAATTAAGGCATTAAGATCAATTTCCCAAAGATGTTTTTTATTCCTCTTTTTAATCAACTTTAGCATGGGTGTGTACATTTTCTCAAGCCACTGTACATCACTAACCATGAGATTAGATTTAGAATGGTTAGAATCTACCGTCATTTTTCCAAAACAGACAGCAGGATTGTTCCATAATGAAGTATGTCTCTGCACATTGTGGAGAGTTATGCATCCTTCAATGAATGAAAATGGGATTTGTTGCGCTACCTGATTGCTGAGATAATATCTCAAGTGAATAAAAAAAAAAAAAAAATCAGTGTCTATATCCTGCTGTCAATATGGTCTGGACTGGGTGGTCTTAGCCGTCCGTCCTCTGATGTCAAGAAGGCAATTCTGTGATAATCTGCTAAAATGTTATGTACTGAAAAACCACTTTGCATTCTTAGTTCCATTGGCTACATGATGTAGCAGAGGGGTCAGTAAAAGGTTCCTCTGAACATTTGACTTTTTCAAAGTCTCACACCCTAACCTCAGTAATACACCTATATTTAGATTGCAACATGACAGATGTGTGTGATGTGTCTGTCAACTTCCTCCACCCACAGAGGGACTTTTATCAAATCAAACAGAACAGGACAATAGATAAAGAGTTGCTTTGGCAAAAAAACAACAAAAAAACATGTTTATTTCCATGTCAATCAAGCAAACTGAATTAAAATCGAATTGAGAGGGAGAAAGAGAAAGGCGCAATTCCCACTGAGACCACAGGAGGGCACACAATTCTCTCGGGACTCAAACACATCTTAAATTGTCTATTTATGGACAAAACATTAGGTTGTATATGCAATAGCAGCAAGTGGAAATAACCATAGGCCACAGTTTGATTGAATCCCCACTTTGTGACATGGTATGCTCAATAAATATAAAGTAGTGACACACACACACACACACCCACACAAACACTATGTCACTTTGCACACATAGCCTACATTGTATGTTTTTTGCCGGGTAAGTGATTTTTTAATCTGAATATGCTTGGTTTTTATGTGTCGGTTTGCATTACTTTATGTGCTGGTTTTATTATAAAAGGGTCTTTGGGTACCTTGAAAAGCGCTCTATAATAAAAATATTATTACTTATTATAGGCTATTATTATGTAACAACACCATGCTGATCGATAGTACATTTAATGTTTTTTAAATAGAATTAATCCTCATTTATGTGGACCACTCTTACCTTCAGAATTAATTTGACTGTTTTCTATGAGTTTATTTCACATGGCCCAGCACCGCCGTCTCTATAAATATTAATTTCCTCTCGCTGACTGTAAATACCTCTAAGTGGCTATATTTAACTCCTCGGTGGACCAGATCTATTATTTCCTAGAGCATAGTCAAATCAGACCGACAGAAGTTTCCGAGCCCATGCAGCCTATCGCAGCCAAAGGAGTAAATTCCGCTCCTCTGTCCGTCTCATTTGATTGTGGTTATGCCAGGGCGGTCTCTCTCTCTCTCTCTAGCTCTCTCTTTCTCTCTCTCTCTCTCTCTCTCTCGTTCAGCTCGGTAAGACTCGTCACTTTCCGATGCTCATATATTCCGGAATCGAAACCAAATATGGAGAATGGGGGATGTTCCCCTGCTTACCGGATTCACCCTTTTATGGGTTGAGAAGCTCAACCGGAATTCCTCTTTGAATATCAGAACGCGACTAGACCAAAGATACCTCAGAATACATGTCAAAATATACAATATGTAAAAGAAACTTAAAAAAAAAAAATGAGAGGTATCTTTGCCCGCTGTGTTATATTCTGTTGGGGTGTAGTTTTATGGTAGTTGATCTCTGTTTTGCAGCGAGTGGAAAAAAAAAAAACAAAGGTCCGTTTTATCTCTCCTGGAGCAGCGGGTTCTCCATTGACAAGTGATTCCCTTTGAAATCGTCACGGAGCCTCCCGGCCAATCAGCGTCGGCAGCGCCTGTCCCTCTCCGCTCTCACCGCCCTCCCACTCCATGTTTGGGTAATGACGTCTCAGCCGCATTCAAAAGGTTCCCCATATAAACATACTAGTGCCCGGGCCCCTGCTCCCAAAAAGAGTTACTTCACGGTGTTGACTTTATCGCCGGAGCGCATGAAGCGCACCAGACGACACGGAGCTCATCCTCTCACACCCGGTGACAGACAAAAGACATGCAGTGGTGACCCACGCACGGCTGGGTCACACACTGTAGTTTGTTGAAAAAAGAAAAAAAAAAAAGATCTTCAAGGAAAAGAGATTTTTTTTATTTTCTCTCTCCACAATGACGGCTAAAACTTTGGAGAAAGTGCCGGTGAATCTCGGGGGCTTCGCGCATCCAGAGAGCGTGTACTCGGTGGATGACATCGGCTCCAGTTTACCCACCTCTGTGGCCATCTTCCCAAACACCGACTTCGGAGCTCATTACGATCAGATGAACGTGACAGGTAAGATGACACGCTGGTGTGACACTTTTGGAGTGTTTATTGAAGACATATGGCTTATTCGTGGAAATGTGTGTTTCATTTATAGCTCCGAATCATTGCTTCAGAAAATATACATTCAGGCTATAAGTTGATGCAGTCAGTGATCATCATCTTTATATTTTTCACATCTAATTTCACTTTTGGCATGAGTCATTCTGAGTTATGGACGCTATGAATGGCTGTATTCATACTAAGTTGAACTGTTTTATGTTGTAACATGATGCGTGCGTAACGGAAAAGAGACGCACCAACTTTCGCTCACTTAAAGCCCACCTTACTGTGGAGTGTGAACATCTTAATGAATCCGGTTGTGTTGCCTCAGTAACGAGCTGTTGTGTTTGTGCTCGCAGATGGTTTGATGAGTGCAGACATGAGCGTAGAGAAGCGCTCCCTGGACCTCTCCTCCTACTCCGGCGGCTTCTCTCAGTCCGCAGCCCACCGCAACCAGACCTTCACCTACATGGGGAAGTTCTCCATCGACTCCCAGTACCCAGGTAACTGGAACCCCGAGGGAGTGATCAACATCGTCTCGGGCATCTTCAACGTGGCCCAACCGCCTCCTCCTCCTCCTCCTCCCTCCTCTTCAGCGTCCTCCTCCCCGGCTTCCTCAGGATCTCCCAATCACTTTGACAATTTGAGTTGCACCATGGCGGCTCAGAGCCAGGCAGAGATAGACCACCACCACCACCACCTGTACTCCCCTCCGCCTCCGTACTCCTCCTCTGGCTGCGGGGAGATGTACCAGGACCCCTCTGCGTTTTTGTCCACCTCGACCTGCCCCATCGCCTCTTACCCGCCGCCCTCCTACTCTTCACCCAAGCAGCCCGGCGGCGCAGACGCGCCGGGGCTCTTCCCCATCATCCCCGACTACTCGGGCTTCTTCCAGCCTGCCTGCCAGCGGGACATGCACACGGCAGGTATCCAAGATCGGAAACCGTTCGGTCCATGTCCGCTCGATACATTCCGCGTCCCTCCACCCCTGACCCCGCTGAACACTATCAGGAACTTTACGCTGGGGGGTCCGGGTAGTGGCGGCTCTGAGGGAGGTCCGCCGAGGCTCCCTTCTGCCTACAGCCCTCAGAACCTGCCCCTAAGGCCGATCCTGCGGCCCAGAAAGTACCCGAACAGACCCAGCAAGACACCTATCCACGAGCGGCCGTACCCCTGTCCGGCGGAGGGCTGCGACCGGCGGTTCTCCCGCTCCGACGAACTGACCAGACACATCCGGATCCACACGGGACACAAGCCGTTCCAGTGCCGCATCTGCATGCGCAACTTCAGCCGCAGCGACCACCTCACCACACACATCCGCACGCACACGGGAGAGAAGCCGTTCGCGTGTGACTTCTGCGGCCGCAAATTCGCCCGGAGCGACGAGAGGAAGAGACACACTAAGATCCACCTGAGGCAGAAGGAGAGGAAGTCCTCCACTGTCTCCTCCTCGTCCTCCTCCTCGTCCAGCAACTCCGGGGTGGACCGGCCAGGCGCCATCAGCGCAACCAGCGGGATTTGTTCGTAGTTTTTTTCCTGGAAGACGTTGTTGTCACCATGGTAGCGTGACGTACACTAACCTCTTAAAGAAATGAACTATTACATATGATTCTAAAAACTGTTGTGAACTAAAGATAGCAGCCTAAACACCAGGATGGAAATGAACAAGGACTTTTGTGCAGTCGTGCGCAATTACGCACATCCACCAATTCCTGCTCCAGAGACTGACACGAATGCACTTTGCCTGTAAAGTCTACTGAACATAAAAGTAAATATAGCCATTCATTCGTAAGAATATAGAAGGGCGGTTGTAATATAAAGGGGATGTTGTTTTTATATCGCCAACACATGTTTTGCGCGAACAGTCTGCGCGATTAAATGTGAAATAACTGCAATAACGTTTTGAAGCAAGAAAACAGTTTTAAGTTATTGAATTGACAAAATTCTAACATAGTCGTTGATGACTGTATTTCCCTTTTAGTGCCTTGCTGTGTGTCTTTTTGTACACTGACGGATTCAAGGACGCTTCTAATGCAATGTATATTTGTCCTTTAATATGTAAAGTTGGATTCTATTTTTGTACACATTTCGTCTCGTCTAACTTCAAGTGTTAAGCAGTTGTGGTTCATGTGTGAAACAATGTTGGAGTGTAAATATGTTGAATTCATACCTACTTGACATTTTTGTTGTGGTGTGTCTTTTGAGACTTATTAAATATATGGGAATGATGAACACAGCCGCTATCAGTTTGGTTTATTACTCACAACTAAAGCGCAAACACAGGCCGAGATGCATTCACTGAACCCAAACGTCGCTGGGTTAAATGCAATTTGTTTATCTGTATTTATAAAAAGACTTGTAAAGCTGCTGATGTTGGAAATTTTATAGGGTAAATCCGACCTTGCGTCACCCATGACATTTCTGACTCAGAGTTTTCACCCACTCATTTTTTTTTTATTATTTAGGTGTCACATCAGGTTATAGACAGGCTGCGATCTGGTATGCACACAAAGTCATTTACAGACTGTCAAGCTGAACTATTCTTTGAGCAAAATCAGTGAAATGACCCATTAACATCCGTCAAAGATAACACATTGTAGGTCATTTATTTCTCAAAAATGATACTTGATTATTGTAAGATTAGGTTAGATGACTGTGAGTGAATTTTATATTAAAAGGAAAACATTTTTACCAAAAGATGAACTGCCTCCTGGTATATCATATGTCATGTTTGATTATATATAATATAGATATAATAATACAGATGCACTGTAAACCCACAGTATTGAGGCTCTATTCATTTAGTTTAAAGGTATGAATGTATGAAAGTTATGAATGTTGTTTTTAGGCCTTCGCCACATTGCAAGGATTACAATTTTTATATTTAGACATACTGGATCCGTTATATATTCATTCATTGACTTTTTTTGTGATCATTCTTTTTTTTATTTAAACAAAAGTGCAAAACATTGGTCTACACGACAACATACAGAAACGTAGGCTACACACACCGAAGAAGGCACAGTGCACCTTTTCCACAATCCTAAGAAATAAGGGAAGGAGGGAGACACGACAAAAAAAAAAACCCAGCAAGAACGATGTCCGCAGCTCACAAACACACAAACAAATAATAGGTATTAACAAGGACATAAGAAAAAAGGGACCAAACACACACACAGAGATAAAAGTGAGAAGGCTGTAGCACAAATCTATAGCATGGACTTCAAGGATCCAGCATGCTGAGCCAAGAGTCCAAAGTCTTTCCTGGGGCTCCATTTATGCAGCCGTGGAGAGCTCCATTTATACGACATCCAGAAAGGAAAGGGTCCAAGTTCATTTACTTAATTCTTTTATTTATCTGTTTATTTGTTAGCCTAGACATATACTATATAGAGTCTAAAATACTCAACTCAGCCCATAGGTTTTGTAAGCTCCTCTTAGGTGGAGATTCCTAGAATAAAATACAGAGAGCACAATTTCAGTGTGAATTATGTATATAGTGTATATTTTAATTTGTTCTTTAAAACTCAACAGAAACAAGCGGTTCAGTGTCCAGCACCATCTGATATTTCAAATGTTTTTCCCATTCATCTGGGGTGAACAAAACAAGAAAATAAGAATTCTTTTGTGACACATCTCTCCTGTAAGGTATGAAGTAAAAGCCCGTTGTAGGCAATGATTTAGAAGTATGTTTAGATATTTGATATTATAATGACATTTCACACTGAAACTGTGACCAATCATCATTAAAGGCAAGGTGGAGGCTGGGGGGGGGGGAGGTAACCTTGCCCCTTGTGACCTCATAAGGGGCAAGATTCCAGATCGGCCCATCTGAGCTTTCATTTTCTCAAAGGCAGATCAGGATACCCAGGGCTCGGTTTACACCTTTCACCATTTCTAGCCACTGGGGGACCATAGGCAGGCTGGGGGAACGCATATTAATGATAAATCATAAAGTGACATTTTCATGCCATGGGACCTTTAAGATATTTTACTGTAAATAGACAGTTTCGTACTGTATTATTGAATTTACAGTAATATCCTTGCTGCTCTGTACTGGCTGCAATCTGTAACATTCACAGATAGTGATGTAATATTATTATTTCTCCCAGAATGCAATGTCATTTACAGTATGATCCTATATAACATTAAAACAGTAAGATGTTGTGAGACTTTAGCTGTAAATTTCCATCAAAGATTTACAGTGTGGGCCTGACCCGTCTCACTACTACTATAGAATCTTACTTGTAGTAAAGATCCCTGTTTTCATCTTATTTTGGCACTTGCTTTCATCACCTACCTTACTTCCTGCACCTCCCTTCCTTTCCTCTCCTTTTTTCATCGCTGATTGGTTCTTGCTTGACTCTCAGTCAGCCCTAATTACCTGATGGAGTTCACCTGGTCCCTCCTTTATTTAAGACAGCACTCCCTATCAGTCACGGCAGCTGCTAAGGTGAGTTTCATTTTGGTGCTTTTTTATTTCTTAATAACTTGTCCAATCTATTTAAATGACAGTTATGTATCCTCATTTCTTGCAGATGGACATGTGAGAATTGACTTAAATTCTAATGTGTATTTTTTCACATTTCCCAACCTATGTGTTTCTCTGGTTATCATTTGCATTATCCGTTTTGGGAAATGAATCTTTATTGAATGGAATAAATTCTCTGTGGCAAGTGCATTCATGACGATAAAACCTCAGCCTAAAAACTGAGAAAAATCTCCTTTTACAGTACTACAGGTTGGAAAAAAACTCATATTGTCAAGTCATTATGAACAATATGGGGTAATTTTTAAGGTATTTCATTTACTTTTCATGTTCAACTATCTGCAGTCACTCAGCAGTCAAGCAGAGCAGAATCCTAGATGAACTGCCACTGTCTGCTATTGAAGGGTCATACTGTAGCTATTGCTTCCCTACAGCCTTTCTCCTTAGCCCTATCTTGTAAAGACTCTCTGGGCAACCCTGAATAAAGTCAAGCAGTATCAGGTTTTTTTCACAGCAGTTGAAGCGCCCAAATATGCTCATTTTCAGGTCCATAATTGTGTTTAGAGGTTGTACCAGAATAGGTTTACATGACAAAACACAATGTTCATTGCTGCAGCTCCCCTTTTCACCCTATGTGTTGAGCTCTCTGTTTTTAGCTACAGAGTGAGACCTCTCACTTCTGTTCCATCTTTGTTGGGAGTCGCACCGCAAGGGGGTAAGCCAGCCTCGACAAAAGCGTAGCTCCTATGGCGCCATTTTGATGCCAGCTAGCACTCACCCGCCGTTAGCATTCCATTGACTCCCATTAATTTTGGTGTCACTTTGACTGCGAATAACTTTACGTCTGAAGCTATTTGCCCATTGTTTCTAAAGAAACGACAATGTATAAAAGGCTCAATTACCTTTATATCAAGTTATGGCTCTGTTAAAAATAGGCTAACCATGCTATCCACTTCTTTTACTGGCAATGGCAGTAGCTAGGTACTGTGCTACTAGCTAGAAGCCAGCGTTGCTAGCGGTTAGCCACCTCGTTCTAAATGGCAAAACACTGACAACACAAGTTCACCCTAATCTACAAAATAAATTGTATAGAACTTCTTGCATGTCCCCTGTCTGCAGGTATTCCTCGTTGGAAGCGCGCCCTCGTTTAGAAGTTATCCCAGCTAATCCTGACCGAAGATGGAGAGACAGCTAGGTGATGTGGTATTAGCTAAAGTGGTTAGCACACCAAATGTTTCGGTCAATGATGTAGACGGCCGTGCAGATGTTTAACAGCTCACCCGGAGACTGAAGGCAGGACATTGAGAAACCGGATCGCACTCAAAACCGCATGGATGCATTTTTTTTATTTCTAAGTATGTATGCGTGTGGAAGCCCCAGAGACTCAAAATAACACTCGTAATCCTATAAAGTGTTTGTTTTTCTTCAAAACATTGGCACTTTAACATTGTCGTGATCCATCAATCCCATAATTTAATCCATTTCAATACAACGTAAGAGCAGCAACATGCAACCACTCGGCCTGTCTATGGAATGATACGGCTGTGTGAACCGGTTCCTGGGTTTAAAGTCAATATACTGTACGATAATGTGAGACAAGTGGAAGTGACAATGGCAAAATCCTACCAAAGAGCCTCGATCACACTTGACATTTTGAATTTGAGTTTAATTTTTTGACAAAATTTGAGTGTTATAATGCACACCTAGTAAACAGATGCATGGAAAAAAAGATGCAAAGGAAAATGATTAAATTGTATTAAATGATAAGTTTTGGTTATTGTCAAGCATTAAACTAATGTTATGAAGCAACATCTTTATAGAACCACAGATCATCAATGTGTGAAGTCCCATAGAATACCCAGTCCCACACTAGGTGATAAAAATAACTTGTATGCATTGCCTGTCCAGTTTTTCTATTAATTACTTCTGTAATTAGCAGATTTTTGGATATAGTCAATATTTAAGTGATAGTTTTTTTTTTTTTTAATCACTTATTAGTGGTGTTATTGTCTGGCTCCTTTTGACTGATGCAGCTTGTGGCTCCATTATAAAGATGTTTCTCATTGACATAAAGTGGGAATGAATTGCATTTTTGGTAGTTCCTCCTTAAACCTTCAATACCAAAAGTGTCTAGAGCATAAAATAAAGTAGCTTTGGAGTTGTTGAAAGGTGTAGTTTTCTAATAGAGGTGGCCTAAGCATGTCTTAGACCTTGCCCTGCGCTGGACTCACAGATTAAAGGGGTGCTAATCTTGTTTGATTCTGGGGCAGACGGGGAACAAGAACATTTCTCAGTGTGCTATAGTATCAGCCTTTTCCCCTTTTATTTTTATTATTTAGAAGCCTACAGTAATCTGTAACATCTTCACTATATTGATGACAACTTGACCACAAGGAAAAAATGACCAATACTTTAGAGTCATGAGTTGCAAAAAGTTCTTCACCCCCCTCCTAGCCTCACTGACACTATACTTTAACCCTCCATATTTAGCTTTTATAAGCTGTACTACTAAAATGTAGTACAGTTTAAAAGTTCCATAATAAAGTGGTTGCCAAACTTTAATGTCAAGGACCCCTAAACTGACACAAATTAGACCATGGACCCCCTTTTGATAAGATTGTCCCAGGATCATCCCTCTCCCCCCCCGCTTCATGTATGAAACCCATGACTATACGGCTGTACATTATGTTACTACAGTAGCCTAGCATTACCAGACCTTCCTCCACAGTGCTGCGGAGGAGGGTGGTCTGGTTAGTCCACACAGCATTCTGGGATGGGAGCTTGACATGCTCTGGTTTATTGGCATTTCTTTAAACCAATCACATCGTATGGGCGGCGCTAAGCTCCGGACTCCGGTACAGGCCTCTGCAAAATAGACTTGGGAAGAAACTTTTTGGTGGGGACCCCACTTTAAAAACCAATGTTTTAAAGCATAACTCTCGCCAAAATGCAACCGAGGGGGTTTTTGTGAATGTACCAGAGTCAAACTTTAGATTCAAAGCCTATTTAAGCCTGAAGTGCCACTTTTAAGATTCACCGTATTCTCGTTTTCCAGTCAAATGGCCTTTTGAATGGGAATGCTAGGGGCGCTGCTATTATCACATCAAAATCAAATTTTTAAAACTCTAAGAAGGCTCGACCGGATGACACTTTGCTCCAAGTATCGCCTCTGGCTCTATGAACTCCAGCATTGAGGACGTTGTTGGTGTACACAGTTTACTGAAAGGTTTAGAACGACTTACTTTAGCAGTTGTTTCCGGGCGCTACCATCTCCGACTGCAACGTAACGGGGAGGAGAGTAAAGGACAGCTCCTAAAGCTTAGTTCCACATAAATGCACGGATCATTTGTTGTTTTGTCGTTTAGTGAAAAACAATATCGACCTTGTAGTTGTAAAACGGAGCCTCGTATAGGTGACGTTTGGTGACAGACATATAGCGTACATTCACACAAAGACCCTAGGTTGCATTTTGGCTAGAGTTATGTTTAAGGTAATTGTCAACAATACATAATCATACATTTATAACTCAAACACAATTATAACTTCTCCTATGAAGACATATTTTACATTATTCAACCATATTGTCAGTTTGTGCAGTACAGGAGCCTTCATGTCTGGGTGCCCACAGGAGGAGTTATAGTTAACAAATGAATTCACAGATCTGTGTAAATAGTGTTTTATAAATTATTCACTGATTGGTTATGAATGCTAAATAGCAGGACTTAACGTCAAGTGAGGTTTTAATTCATGTGAATTTTCCCGTTTTGTGGATTAATGAAGGATTTTGAATCTGCCTGAAAGCAGATCATGGAACATTTCCTAATACATATAACCAGTCTTCAGTGACTGCGACATTCCGAGCAGTGGGGGTTATACAGTAAGGAAAAAAGCCACACGCATATCTGAAATCTGTACAAGTGGCTACCAATAAATGGCTGTTCTTGTTCTAGCTGCACCACAAGTAGTCCTCCATGCTGATAAACTGGCCTGATAGACCCCTCACTGGAAATTGAGGATAATTGCGTTTGATATGAGCCACAGCTACTGACCTGACCAGCAGTGTCACATTATATCTACAGGGCCTTAGTGTAGCCAAGTGACGGTCATTGTCAGCTTCTAAAGCATGTGTACTGTATGTGTGAACATGCAGACATGAATATTAGCACTGTAATAAGCTATATTTTCATTGAAATAATTTGAGTGAACCGGTATGGAGTCAAAAGAATCTTTTAGTTTAGGACATATAGTTGCTGATGGACACAGTAGCTGGGCTGAAACTTGCTCTTCCAGTTGTTGGAGGGAATTCTATTGAGATAAAAAGAGAATTTATTTCTGCTTCTACAGCAGAAACGGTTAAATAGTAAATATTCAACTTTACAGATTTTCTTCAAATATTAACCCTTGTGCTGTCGTGCGTCTGTTTTGGCTGTTTTATAAAGCATCAAGTAAAAATGATCACCCAATTCAGTTACATCTTGTTGGAAAACTTCATCCCAACTTATTACAAGTTTTACACTTACTGTTGGAATCCAAGGTCAACAAACCTCATATAAAATTACACCTAATTCTTTAGCTAAAAAAAGCAGAAAGTATGCATTATTAACATAATGCCTCATAGTTAAGATCAGAGGATGTAAGCCTATCTGTAAACACAAAACCACAAAAAAACCACCCAAAATTCAACGAAGGTAGTGATCAGATCCTGCATTTGACTTGTGAAAAGCGTAGAATGGAACCATCCGTGTTAATTTTTTTTTGTTTTTTGGCTATTAGGTTTAAAGAAACCCAAATTTATTTTTCAGCAAGAAACTTGAACAGATTTGACCCCAGGAAAACGGGAGGGTTAAGTGAGAACTACGTATTAACAATACTGTTCAAGTCCAGCCACAAGCCCTCTATTGTATTGAAGTGTGGGAGAAGACTGGGCCTGTCTGCACGTTGACCTTTTTCCTCTTTTCGTCCAAGCGTTCTGTCTGGATTGGACTTAGCTTGAGGGTCATTGTCCTGCTGCAGTTATCTTGCACAGATTTAAGGATTTGTCTCTACTTTACTTTACTTTTCTTCTTCTCAAGCCTTAACCCTCATGTTGTCCTCGGGTCAAATTGACCCCTTTTCCTATATCAATGTTCTTTTTAATTACCCAAAATAACATGATTGATTCCACACAACGCTCTTTGCCAAGTACAAATCTCTACTTTCATTAATTTTGGGGCATCTTATTCAATTTTATAGCATTTGAAAAACAAATTGAAGGGTTTTTGAAATAGTCTTGAGTAAAAGTTGACATATCCCAGTCTGTGATTATCCATCAAATTCCATTCCTTTAATTTTAGTCTGCTGCATTAGGTATAATTTATTGACCATTAATTCCAAAAATAACTAAACTAAAGTTATAAAGTTAGTGTTACGTAGTGTTAAACGTCAAAAAAAGCGTACACAAACATTGAAAAAGAACAAATTTAAGAAAAAGTTAAACATTGATAAAAAGCGTCAACAAAATTGTTGGTTTTCAGATTTGACAGGAAGAAAACGCGAGAATTAAATACAACAAATGTATCCTTCATTTTTATTTTACAATAAAATCTTCAACAGGTCACAGGGGGGCCTCCAAAGTGTGTGTGTGTGCGTCCACAGATAAACTTAGCCCTGAGGATTCCCTGTTCCACGTGTATGTTAAAGTTAAAACATGAGTTAAAAAATAATCATGCCAACAATTATTAAGCTATTTTAACAGCTTAGAATTTTATGCAGAACAGTATGTATAAAGGTTCTAGGACACCCTACATGTTCTACAGGGGGTCCCTGCTCCATCGCTTTCAGTTAAGGGGTCCTTGTCTTAAAAACGTTAGACCCCTGGTCGGGTGTAACATTTGCTGCACTAAAGAGGGTCCAACTGCAGGTCTAAGGACCCCATGTCTGTCTGCCAATGGATCCCTTAGCATGATGCCTCTTATTTTCTTTACTGGACTTTTTGTCCTAAGAGCCTTGTTTTAACTAGATGTGATCATCCTTTTCTACTTAGGTCTTTAAATGGGGGAAACAGCACTGGACCTTATCAAACATCAACTCACTGGTTGACGTGGGGTTAGGTGTAGGAGATGTTAGCCTGTTGGACAAGCTAGCATTAATGGTAGTCCGAACTCTGAAAACGTGTGTGTGTGTAAACTATATTAAACACTCAAATGCATTATTTTCCATTTTTAAACTCCTTTACACTTAGGTTGAGAAAGTAATGGTAACATTTGTTTAACCCCTCACAAATGTTAAAACGTGCACCCTACACTTTCTAATAAGTGGAAATTTATTTCAGTCACATAGTAAATGTTTTACAGCACTGTTAACTGCTTCATCCTGAGTTAAGTCAGTGTTAAAATAAAGCTATTTGCTTTGATTCTTTCTGGACGACCCCGACAAAGACCACAAGTGTTGCTGGAGTTTGACCTTTACAGACTTTATTTCCTTCTCCGTGCACATTGGAAGTGGGCGAAGTTGTGCTGGAAACAACTTTGCTTCTACAACGCTTTTGTGGCAGCAAAGGAGGCGTTGTGCCTCAGCTCTACAGTTTTTACTCTCTTCTTATTGGCTCACATACTAGGCTTGCACAGTATGTCGCTATTGTTTTGCATTGCAATATCAACTGCCGCAATACACATCTCATTTTTTGTTAGTTGAAAGAAAATATCAGAAAACTGATTTTGTTTTTCAGTAGTGCCTTTTTATATTCAATTTGATGTTCAATAAAAATAGCTTAATAGTTTCCCTCCACTTGTTAATCGAGCTATCTGAAGTTTGGTAAAACATCTCCTGTAAATAAAGCTGGTGAAAGTGTTTCCATCCAACGGCTTTAAAGCCAATAAAACACGTGTGTAATGACGTCACATGCTGTTTCGGGATCAAATTGGTATATCGAATTTATTTGATCCATTTTAAGGTGTTTCCATTCATTTTCGCACTGAATCGCACAACATTCTGGCAACTGCGAACAAAGTTTAGCCAGACCAAATGGATCGCGCCGTCTACCAACACATGATCAGTATTGCAAGTTATGTAATAGTGCTTGTGTCTCCATGTGTGCAAATGGAGCGGAAATGATCTAAAATTTCTTCATTTTGTGGTGTGTTGCAACTATAAAATGACCTAAAACTTAACGTTTCCATCAGCGTTGATCACATAAGCCGTATATCAATCAAGCTAAAATCTGATGAGACCGAACATATTTCCTTCATGAAATTCAATCAAAGTTTACTGTTTCCATAAGGCATTTTTGGTCGATATCCCTTAATTTGGATAAAAACCATGCAGATGGAAACATAGCTATTGAAGGGAAATGATTTCCTTTCATTTTTTTTGATTCACTGCTTTAGCAGAATACTAAAACCAACAGAAACATAAGGAGGGAAACAACAGTATTATTATTATGTCATTAATTACACCTGTTTTTCCTGCTATGACGTGTCTGCCATAATATCAGTTTATTTATCGCAAGTAATATTCTTATCACAATATTCAATGTTATCACATATCGTGCAGCCCTTTCACAGACGTGAGGTCTACAGTCGGATCATTCGCCTAATATTGGTATTAACATGTCATAACCAGTTGTGATAGTAGAGCAATGGTAGAAAACTAATAGCATGCAGTAGAGAGTCCTAGTTCAGTGATTTGGTTTTGACAACTTGGGCTTTATTTTCATAGTTTGGCCGCGGCCTTATCACTTATATTATTATTCTTCAGCTTAATAAGTATGATATGGGATTGCAGGGAAGGGCTCTGCTCAACACATCTTTACAATAGAGTCTACAGACCACAAGCAATTAGGCAGCCCATTATTTAAACCATGATTTGGAATTAAAAAATAAAGCTAAAATGTTGTTTATACCTGTCCTTTACATTGTAAAAAAAAAAGGTGGAAATGCGCTCTGATGTTTTTGGGAAAAATGTTTCAAGTGCTCTGACGGTAACATAAGTGTACGTCAAAATGGGCATAGGGGTTAGAGCATGTGCACCCTATTGTTGTGTTGTCGTGTACAGATTTTTCGTAGCATGAATGTGTGGGGTCTCCGGGTTCCTAGTAGGTCTACTGATTGGATCAACTTCATTGAGATCAATATGATAATGGTGTTCAGATTATATTTGTTGTACATGTCTTTATCAATGTGCAAAAGGGGTTCAAAGGAAACCCAACCATAACACCAAAGATATATAAACAAATTTGATCGCCATTAGGGAAAGCCTTGCAGAGAAACAGCTTGCTTCCTGTTTAGTAGTGTATCCAATCCATCTGCATGCCACAGCCACAGTGTGTTGATACACATTATGGACCAGAATGGACCTTTTTCACAGCAGATGTCGTGGAGCAGCATAAACACAGGTGTAATTAATTCCACTAATTCACCCATTTAGGTGTACCAGTTCCAAAACAGTGATATTACACATGCTGGCTAAAGGGTAGGGACAGTACAGAACAGGAAACAAGGGAAGGAGTGGTACCTGGACACTCTAACTGCTCTTAACAGCTAATTTATGCTGAAGGTCTTTCATAGCTGAAGGTTTGTTATTCTTATACTGTATTTTCTATTAGGTATTTTTTATGTTATGACATGTCTGCCATGAAATGGGTCTATTGACATCTCAAGAATTAGACAGACCTTGAAGAAAAATTTAAAACTTATTTGTTATAGTAAAATTGATCCAATTGTGTTCTTTTCACTTATTTTGACCTATGGGAAACTTTGATATATGAAAAGGTTAATTACAAGCCAAAATGTCAGAACCAGTGTTGGTGCCCCAGATATTGTTGTGCTGAAGAAGAAATCAACAAAACGACCGGACTACAAACTAGATGTTCCATGATTATTCCCATCTGTTTTATTTTCCCACATACATTCAACATCAGAATCATTAGCCGTGTTTTCACCGCAGGAACCTAAAAGATCCCAGAACCTAGTGTCGAAATATGACTAGAGCCAAACTGGTACATAGACCTGTGTGAAGTCTAACATAGGCCAAAGGAGCTGTTCAGCTACAAACATAAGCTATAGTAATGTAACATACAGATTAGAATATAAGGTTTTTAAAGCTACATGTATAAGTGTAAAGGCTTTATAAAATGTTTAAAGGGCCCATGACATAGTGCTCTTTGGATGGTTTTATATAGATCTTAGTGGTCCCCTAATACTGTATCTGAAGTCTCTTTTATATAGATCTTAGTGGTCCCCTAATACTGTATCTGAAGTCTTTCCCAAAATTCAGCCTTGGTGCAGAATTACAGCCTCTAACCAGACCCACAATGAGCTTTCCTTAGTATGTGCCATTTCTGAGTCTGTATCTTTTGCGCAAGGTGGAGGCTGGTGGTGTGGCCTTGACCAACTACCATTTTGCTTGTTTGAAAACCATGTCGTCTCTCTCTGATGGGTGGGCCAAATTCTCTGGGGCGGTCAGGGCAGAGAAAGGGGAGGTAACCTTCTCCCTATGACCTCATAAGGGGGAAGCTGAGCTTTCATTTTCTCAAAGGCAGAGCAGGATACCCAGGGCTCAGTTTACACCTATCACCATTTCTAACCACTGGGGGACCATAGGCAGGCTGGGGAAACGCATATTAATGTTAAAAAACCTCAAAGTGAAATTTTCATGTCATGGGACCTTTTAAGTTACACAGCTATCATTTTAAAATATATATTTTTATAGATTATCTTTTGGACTGGGTTTGAATATGATGCATTATATAGGCCATACCACTCTGGATCAAGTGAAATGACAGTATAATACATCACAGAATATGTATCAACATCATCTTTTTGTCCCTTGATTGGCCAGAGCTGTGTAGGAACCATGTTATCTGGAATAAGTTAAACACAAAATACAATTAAAGTAGACTATATAATGTAGTGTGTGTACTTTGGAAATAGAAATGAGTGCGTACAGTAGAAATACTATTATTAAGTATACATTCATCTTCACAAATAAGGCAGGTCAGTGTTGAGCCCCAGATTTTGGCATTAAGACACGTCACGATGTGAAAGTCCTCTGTAGTAGAGTGAAAAAATGTGTAAAAGGCTTTCCAAGCCTAACAGAAGAAAAAGATCCTAATGACACCTCGTCATTTACAGAACGTTTGGCTAAAGACATTCATGTGTGTACAAGGCAACATAACGGTCCAAAGAAAATATACCATATTAGGAATGCAAATTCCTTGTGTCAACTCTTATCTCAGTACTGATGAGATTATTGTCAATTTGTGGAAGGCAGTTCATAGGTCCCTATTCTCTGTAGGGTGTCAGAGTTAAAGTCCTTGTTTCTATAAGCCTTTGCCCTGCTGTAGCGTCCTTGAGCAAGGCCTTTGAGTCCCGGGTAAAAACTAAGTCTCCCCTTGTGGATGGAAGGATATGACTATTGTATCATTGTCATATATGGCAGAATAGTTCCTCTGATCAGAGGTTTCATTCAGAAAGAAACTGCAGGGCCTGGGTAGGGTTCCCCACCACACCAGAAGTCCTCTGGCTGGGGGATTTCTAGCAGCCACGCCACGTCTTCTTTCTCCTTCTCCTCTCCCTGCTGCTCCTCGTTGCTCTTTTCATCCATTTCCCCCTCTGCCACAGTCTGCAGGACTTTGTAATAGTGACAGTCCCGCCCGTCATCTGGATTGTACGGAGGTGCCAGGATATCCAGGAAAGCAGCCGGGCCCTCCACCGTGTCGATCTGGTGGAGGTTATCCCGCAGAGGAGTAAGAAGGCACGGTCCGCTGTTCTCCGAGTACTCAACGACGGAGCGGAGCACGGAGCGCCACTGGGAGGCCATCTGGGATGGAGCCAACGCGGGCTCAAAATCAGGTGGGACGGTGCCGACTGTCAGTGTGTCCTCCAGCTTATCAAAACAGCGGACGCTCACCTTCCCGTAGAGAACCTGAACAAGAGACAGGATAGTCAGAAGACCAGTACGCAAATGGGTTCTAGGGGTGGGAATCACCACAAGCCTCACAAGACAATATCATCCCGATACTTGTCATGGTACGATATTATTGCCATTTTTAAACCTTTTACAATATTCTGCGATATAATGCTATTTATTACCTTTTTTACAACTTTAAATTGTTCCCAATTTCAAATGTCACCAAAAGGAAACTTTAACATCTGTTTTGGGAATTGTTGGGTTTCTGTAAATAACATCAGAGTACGGTCTAGACCTGCTGGAAAGCGCAATGAGATAACTGTTGTGATTTGGCGCTGTATAAATAAAAGTGAACATAATTTTAGGGGTGCACGATTCAGAAAATGTCCTGTTTCTATTGGATATAAATTTTTAGGCTCACTATTCGATTCAAAATCAATTTTTCAATCAAAATATGAATCCATTTTGAATCGGTAAAGCTTGAATCGATTCATAAATGTGAATTTTTTTTTTGCACACCCATGTTTTATCTAAACAGATACATTTCTCTGTTTGTTCATATCACTTCAGTTGTATTGCTGCAAATTGAAATTGTCAAGCAGACAAACTGACCAACACATATATAATAAAAGATCCATACTTGGTGTCTGTGTATTGATACAGTATTGCCACAGAAAATATTGCTATACTGTGCTGTATCAATTTTTTTTTTTCCCCCACCCCTAATAAGTGACCATGCCTTACAAGGCACTGACTTGTACATGTGGCTATTATAAAACAGTGTTATGTAAAGTGAGGTCTTGGTGTCACTATTAAAAAATCTGCTCCTCTCACTATACCTAGATTACCTTTTGATTCTCATATTGATGACGGTACTGTCTTTAGTATGTGTATAACATGATTGAAGGTATAGCTTGATTTTAAAATATCACTCCTTTCTTGAAATTAGCAGGATTTCACGCCAAGGATTAAGAATTCTGATAATTAATCACAAAGTGACATTTATTTAATTTCTGGTGTCATACTCTCCTTTTATTAGAACTTTATAAAATGATAAGGTTTCGAGACAAGAGTGACTGAAAAACAGTATATATTGTGGAATGTTTACTTCGACTTAATAGTTCAGTGATCTGCAAAAATCAATTGAGTTTATCATATCAGTCATGGCCAATTTAATGTTGGTCCCTATTGACCCACATTGTGTGTAGACCCTGTCACCCTGACCCAAGTTCCCCTCAAATCCAGTGCAATCTGTGTTCCTAAAATGGAATATTTCATTTGCAATAATTTCTGGTAATTTGATAAATCCCAATTCATTCAAGGAATATGCACAATGTGAACATAAAAACTAAAATAAAGCATTAAAGGTTGGTTTTGATACAGTTTAGTTTCCCAACAAATTCCAATTGGCATGCAGTAAAGTGCAATTTGTAACAATTTGTTTTATGTCACTCTGTTGTGTTTTGTTAGTAATCACTACACACAGGCCTGAAATACACACTCATGCACAAATCTCCACAAATGGAGAGATGTCAAAGTGAGTGGGCTAACAGTGCCCTGAGCAGTTGATGGGGGTACAGTACAGTGCCTTGCTCAAGAGCAGTGCTCAGGAGGTGAAGTGGCATCTCTCCAGCTACCAGTCCACACTCCGTACTTTGGCTATAATTATGACTTACAAATAGAAATCTGAAGCAGTTAAATCCAGTAATCCTCAATCTCTTTCTAGCAGCAAGATGGAAATAGTGCACAAAAGACGCCTCTCCAAGCTTCATACTACTCCACTACTGTTACTTACTTGTCGTAAAACCTCAAATCAGTGAGTCCCTAGTCTATTTCCACGACGTTCCACTTTCGGGATTGCTCACGTGCCGCCGGAAATTCCACCGGATATCCTCTTTTTGGTCGGATGTCCATTACCTTCTGCTTTCTTTGTGTTGGCGTTCTAACCTCCGGTGGATTTCTGAGGACTATGGTTACCTGGTCCTCAGATCCCTGCAGGGTAAATCCAGACAGCTAGCTAGACTATCTGTCCAATCAGAGTTTTCTCTCGCACGACTAAAACAACTTTGGAACGTACATGTTCCACCAGAACAAGTTCCTTCCCGAGGCTATTTTGCAGTGGCACCGTGGCTCTAGCAACAGTATTGCTGACCATCCTGCTATGTTGATTTGAATGGCAATGTCAGTTCTACTCTTTCTATTTCTATGTGGTTAAATCAACAAAACACAGGGTGACCAAAGACCCCCTTCTGGGTGTCATCTATGTGTACACAGGGGCCCAACATGTCATTGGGCCCTTGGGTGTGCAAAGAATGCATGTGTGTATGTAAAGTGGTGGTTAAAGTGACAGTGGCCCCAACCCCCAACAAATTCCATGCTCTCTGGGATAGAAAAATAACTACAATATTTTTTAGGGAGACAATTAAGATCTGTTCAGGGACAACGGATGAAAAATAGCCTTTTGGCTAATTCTGGTGCATTTATAGCAATGTTAATTAATGTACACTGTCCCTGTCAAAAAAATTAATAACTTAAATTAAATGGATGAATTAAAAATAATACAATTATGAACTTTAGTATGCTTATTGAGCCATAAATCAGTTTTAAGTCATGTCTCAATTTGTGTGCTAAGCCGTAGCTAGTCTTATACATTTCCCTAGCTAGCTGTTGACTAGCTAACGCAAAGTAACATTTGGTGTAACGTTCAAAGACCTTCAGCATCCCGTTCATGCCCGGGTGGTCGTGCAGCGGTATGGAGGCGCCGGTCCTCAGCAGGAACACCCCCATGCTGAACACCTCCGTCTCGCAGATGTGCATGTAGGTGACCGGGGGTTTGTGGAGCCCCGCTGCCCCGGAGTTCTTTTTGGTTTTCCGGGGAGCAATTCTCAGGTCAGCAGCCCTGACCGCGGTCATTAAGGAGATTAGTTCATTATGTTGGTCCGCAACGAGTTTATTATCCCCGTTGGTCGTTTTTAAACATTTAAAAGTGATGTAGGCTTGCTTTGCTATTTTCTGGATAAGAGGAGTTTTGTTGTCCCGCGGCATTCTGGCTGCGGAAAAAAATTAACCGTTATCGGTGTGTCGGGAATGTTCCGACGCCAGTAAAATCAGCGTTAAAACGCCTTGCCAGTCCTCCAATGTTACCAACGTTCCTCCGGAGCTGTACCGTCAACGTTCAAAAAAGACAAAAGAGCGACTTCAATAAAAACAAAACACGACTCATTGTGGTTATGTCTAATTTTACACCGAGATAAGAGCCTCCCTCCCTCCACTCATTTCCCTCCCGACTCGCCTTATCTTCCGCGTTAACTGAGCGTGCGCACGAAACTCAAAGCACCATGGGATATGGAGTTTAAAAATGTAAAAGTACCTTAAAGAGATCATGTTTCTATGATAATTCAGGTAGTGGGTCTCTTGAGTATCTAATGTCATTATGCTGTATGTCAAATTTTATATTGTATTTTTTTAAATTTTATTAACAAAGAACAGTTACATAGCAAGTATGTAGACATTCAAAAGTCAAAACCAGAGGTGCATATACAGAAAGAGGGAAAAAAAAAAAAAAAGTCAATGGGCTGATTGCTGTGTCCACACCTGTGCCCCATGCCCAGTAGAAAAGTTTTAGGCTAAAACTTCTATCTTTTGAAAACAAAATAAATAATTGAACAAATGAGTTAGTTCATAGAGTTGGTTCATTTTAAATGGAATTAAAGTAGTTGACCACATCCCTTATCTAATGACGATGACAGGTCTCTAAGCAACACAGCCTCATCTTATAGATGCAATGACACTGTGTGAGACACAAGTGTGTGTGTGTGGGTAAAATAAGTAAAGAGACATTTTTTTAACTCATCTCCTAATTTTGTACCTTTTGTGACAACATCCGGTCTGAGAATACAAAAAAAACAGGCCTTTTTTTGTTTCTGTTTTCTAGTGATTATATATTTTGTTGTATGAAATAGAAAGTGAAAATCAAGTCATTTGTTAAATTTTGCTAATTTTTTTTTTTGACCATGAAAAGGAAAAATGCTTTGTATTTCTATTTTCAATTTTGTTTTTTTAAAAGGAAAATCAAATAACCACTTGTTTTTTGTTTTTTAATACTTGTTCATGAAATGAAAATCAAATGACCAAAACATACACTGACCCTTTTCTCATAGAATTTAAATCTCTACTGAAGTCACTTAGAATGTTGGATAACAAAACTATTAAAATTGTGGAAACTAGAGCTTTTTTCCCTGAAACCTTTGACTAAATCGTAAATTTATGTTTTCTTGTACCCTTTTTTTTATATAATGACTGTTATTTATTTAGTATTGTGTTGTGTTTCTTATTTTAAAGTTTGTACACTTGATTTTAACATGCTATTATTGTTTACCTGATTATATATACTGCATTTTGCCAATAAAAAAATATAGATAAAAGTAAATTATCAATAGTGATCACTTCACAGCTACATTGTATTACCATAAATGCGTGTGTGATTTTGTGTAAGCTTAGGGTCTATACTAACAGACTCAAAACAATAAAAATAATAAAACTAAGCCTGCATTTCAGCGAGACTACATTTCCCACATATACTGGGGATGGAACAGAGGTGGAAAAGGAAAACGGACAGGTCATTGAACTCTCCGCAGCCTTCCTCTTCTAACACTCATCACATCCTCTATTAGCCTACTGCTTCTTACTGCACCATTTTCACTCTCCAATTCCTTAGAATTAAAAACAGATTCTTCTTTAGAATCAGGATTTGAGATTTTTTGGGTTCTGGGGCCAAAACAAATGCAATTGCAGAATTCAAACACTATGAATTGAAATGTTGTGCACAGCAGTAGTTAGAGTTCAAGTTACATTGTTGTATACAGTAATAGAATAGAGCAGCCTTTGCTCTACAAAGTGCATTCAATCTTACAAGTTATCACTGACAACTGAACAGTTGTTTTGGTCGCTTTCTGGTACGAGCGCCAGCTCAGAAAGCACTCATATGGGTCATTGTGGGAGGCAAGGACAATCAACGTATTTCATCAGTGGGGTATGAAGAAATACTCAGTGCACTGCTAAGACGCCAAGAATGTTGTTCTAAGCCTCAGTGACTTTTTAATAAAGATAAGGTAACTTCGCAGGATCCAATTGCCATTCATGAAAAAGCTGTTAAGCCAGTGTTCTCTGCCTGTCACTGCCCTCTGGAGCAGAAGGAAGTGACTGTGGTTAACCATAGAAATAGAATCAGAGTAGAATGGACTTTGAACTGTTTGCCAATGGTCATTTGACTAGTTCCAGACAAAATAGTGATTTGTTGATAGTGTTATGTTACATCACTAGTTTGAGAACTCTGTTTTGGCCTACCATCCAATTTATTTATTGAATTCATTTATACTGTGGGGAAATTACAATTTGTCACTCTGTTGTGTTAGTAATCACTACACACAGGCCTGAAATACACACTCATGCACAAATGGAGAGATCTCAAAGTGAGTGGGCTAACAGTGCCCTGAGCAGTTGGGGGTACAGTACAGTGCCTTGCTCAAGAATCTCTCCAGCTATCAGTCCACACTCCGTGCTTTGGTCTAAACGGGGACTTGAACCGGCAACCCTCCGGTTCTCAAACCAACGTCCTACAGACTGAGCTACTTATGGTACAAATGGGGACTTGAACAGCAACTCTCCGGTTCTCAAACCAACGTCCTACAGACTGAGCTACTTATATAGCTACAATTATGACTTACATATACAATTATCCACTTTCGGGATTGCTCATGTGCCGCTGGAAATTCCACCGGATATCCTCTTTTTGGTCGGATGTCCATTACCTTCTGCTTTCTTTGTGTTGGCGTTCTAGCCTCCGGTGGATTTCTGAGGACTATGGTTACCTGGTCCTCAAATCCCCGGAGGGTAAATCCAGACAGCTAGCTAGACTATCTGTCCAATCAGAGTTTTCTCTCGCACGACTAAAACAACTTTGGAACGTACATGTTCCACCAGAACAAGTTCCTTCCCGAGGCTATTTTGCAATGGCACCGTGGCTCTAGCAACAGTATTGCTGACCATCCTGCTATGTTGATTTGAATGGCAATGTCACTTCTACTCTTTCTATTTCTATGTGGTTAAATCAACAAAACACAGGGTGAGTCACTCGCATCCCAAATACTCTTTCTTAAACACTGGGCTGAGTCACCAGGATCACAAATACTTTCTGAGCAAATGTACTAAACTGATGTGCGTGTGTGTGTGTGTGTGTGTGTGTGTGTGTGTGTGTTGTGTGTGTGTGTGTCCATGTTTGTATGTTCACATGCAGTACAAATGAACAGTTGGCACAGTTGTAGGTGGGTTTAGGTTTGAGTACCTCTTCACTTTGTGTGTGTGTGTGTGTGTGTGTGTGTCTGTGTGTCTGTGTCTGTGTGTGTTGCATTATGTATGATGCATTCTGCATGACAAATGAGAAACACAAAGCAAGCAATATCCTCTTGAGAAATAATGAGGCCAATTCATTATAGGTTCACACACACACACACACACACACACACACACTTCTGTCTCACACAGTGTCATTGCATCTATAAGATGAGGCTGTGTTGCTTAGAGACCCGTCATTAGATAAGGGATGTGGTCAACTTTTAATTCCATTTAAAATGAACTAACTCTATGAACTAACTCATTTGTTCAATTATTTATTTTGTTTTCAAAAGATAGAAGTTTTAGCCTAAAACTTTTCTACTGGGCATGGGGCACAGGTGTGGACACAGCAATCAGCCCATTGGCTGAGTTAAAGCTTAGTGGGTGGAGCTAAAAAAACTGTTTGGTAGTAATAGGCAACACACCGAGTAGTGCATGTCAGTACTGATACATTTCCTCATTATTACACTTAATTTGGGGTACGCAAAATACACCTAGACAGTGACACCTAGACCTTATCCTTGCTAAGATTCAGTGAACAAATGACATTGTGTGTGTTTGTTGAGTTACAAGCAGTGAAACTATTATTCTGATTCTTTACTTTATAAAAATTATATTACACAGTAAAAATCCTGCCTTAAAATATGTTACATAAGTAAAAGTGTGTATCATCACAGTGAATCAAGTATTCAAATTAAAAGTACTCAATGCAGAAATATTCTCACATTTTAGAAACTGGAAACGAAAAGAAAAACAGTCAACCAACTAAGTGTTTAATTGGCTAATCATTTCAGACTTAAATATTGTTGGGTAATTCAATTTGAAAAAAATGCTTGTTGAATGCAACTTTGTTAAAGGGCCACTGGTGGGATCGAATCGACCTCGAACCTATTTTTAATTTAGTCTTAGATTCAGTCTTGTGCCAAATATCCTTTTTAGTTTTAGTCATATTTAGTCATTCACATATGTTTTTTTAGTCTTTTTGAAATAAATTATTTCTGAGATTATTATAAACATTTCAATCAAATGGTGTTTCACACATCTCAAATATTGGTTAAATGATTTTTGTTGAATGCAACTTTGTTAAACGCGTCTGGTTTTTCTATATCAAGCCGGGCTTCCTTAGTTAGCTTTCTTAGTTTTTATGTTATGCCAAACATTACCTTCCACCATTCATTCAAGTGTAAACAAAAAGCACGTGGCATTGCATCTTCATTTCATCTGGACATGTGACACTTGAAGCGTAAATGTGACCTACATAGCAGCAAGCTAACTTTAGATTGAAGCAATGTTTTATAAATAAAAAAAAATTAAAATAATTTTTTTTTTTAAATGGTAAAACTCATGTAAGTATAATAATAGCAGGAGGCAGAGCAAAGTGAGCACAACATAGTTGTCTAGGGGGGTATATTAGTAGTCTAAATCCTCAATGTTCCACTTCTGGGATTGCAAGATATGCATTATACTCCAGTGGATTTCTGAGGACTATCTGTCAGGGGAATCTGACAATGCGTGACTAGTAGATTAGTGACCCACTCTACACCAGCCCAATGGTGCTGAAGACATTATCAATAAACCCTACAACAGATTGTAGATTAAATCAAGCTTTTTTTGGCGACTGGCAAGCAAATCATAGTTTTTTCTGATTAAACGGCAATGTTTCCATAAGATATGCAGTAGTTTTAACTTTGATGGAGCTAAATGCTGAAAGGGCATCTTACCATCCAGAGTTTGAGTTGCATGAAACAATATTGTTTGAAATGATGCATTCACTGAGGACAAGTTTGCAAAGACCCCTGTTTGTCTGAGACGGTATTTGCATTTGATGCAGCTCCTCGGACATAAAGCCAACATTATTCCCTGGCTGTTTAAAATGTGCATGACTGACATTGCAGAGAAGTCAAGCGAGCTTCAGCTGTCCTCAGAGCTGAAGCCAAGGAACTCTGAATGGAACAAGTGATTCTCTGGCTGTCCACAATTTGCATGGCAATATACAAACACACACACACCTACAGACACACGCAAATTTGATGCACATTTGGCGGACCCAAATCATGTTTATAGGTAAATAGACTCACAGTTGGAAGCACAGGTGTACAGTAAATGCACAATCATTCAGGTATGCACAAATATACAAGTGTCACTGAACAAGCATGCACACACACACACACACACACACACACACACATTCCTCTGTCTTCTGGAATCAGCATATTGAGACAATGAGACAATGATAACAGCTGCTTATGGATCACTTAGTGTGACCAGTCAACGTGTCCTTTGTGTTCAGTCAATACGCCGCCTGTTCTCTGTCATCAGAGTTGTCATTATTTCGCAATGTGTTCCACGGTTGAGAACATGAGAAGTCTTTTATTTGTTGCCCCCTGTGGCCTCATTGAATCAGGCCATCATTGACAATGAAGCCAACTCTGTTGTCCGTCAAAGAACGCTAACAACCCGGGCCAAAGATGAAAATTCATTAGCTTGCCGGAAAAAATGTCTGCATAACTTGAGTGGAAGCAGCAGGAGACGATGCAATGCTAATGTTTGTTCTTTCCATCAAAAAGCTGCTTTCTCCAGAGAAAGGTTTCTGGGGATTTTGTAGGTCCGTCAGTAGACTGTGAGCCTACACAACCAATCTCATCAAAATCATGAAAGGCAAAATGCAAATGTTTGTTCTGTAGGCATTCTATAGAAAGGTGTTCTTGGTGGGCTCTTGATGCACATAGATTTTGCCCCCGTCACAATATTTACTGCATATTTCCATGTCAATTAGCATTTATTCATAAGAAAGGTCCCTTAAAGCTCCCACATACTTTCTCGTCTGTGTGTAAAGTGTAAAAATTTGGTAATGCTTGTATTCTCCCACCATTGTGATGAATGCTTTCTCCATTGCTTTTGGCTTAACTGGGAAAACCAAGCTTCAAATTTCACCATGCAATGTGAATTTATCTAAGAATATTCTTAAATAAGGAAATCTTTTCAATGACTGGTCAAAGCCTGTGTCGTCATCCAATATCCTGTTTGTGGCACAGCCGTGAATCTTCTCTAAGACTGACAGAGTCCTACACCACTTAAATTACAACTGAGATGCTTGATAACTAACTTTTATGCGCAGCTTTGAGCAAAGAATTTTTTTTACTCTCAAGTCCATTCTTAGCAGTGTTCTTGTGAGTAATTCCCAGAGGCTTAATAACTATGGGCCCTGGTGATTGGACTCAGTTGCACACCTGGATCCTATCTCTTCATTACCTGTAGCATAAAGACTCCATGCTTCCAGAGACTCAATGCCAGATTATTGTTACCACTCATGGTATAGTATCTCAAGACAAAACAAATTTCTAGTGTATTCTTGTCTCTAGTTTTTGTTACTTCTCTTTTGTTGTCTCCAGACTACCACCTATTTTTTTTGCTTGGTTTATGTTTAAGTTCGCCCCGTCAGTCTGGGTCAGTTTTTCTACCTGGATCTTCTAACTCATCACTGGATACCTGGGCACCGCCATTTTCCCCATGCCTGAGGAGCCTGGACAGGCACCCCAATGGATTCATGGCATAGGCAGTGCCTTGGACGTGAACTGGCACCTCTCCAGCTACCAGTCCACACTCTGTAAGTAATAACCTTAAACATAATCCAAAATGCTAATATAACTACTCAAGGGAAAATATATCTTGTGAGACTTTTTTTGAGAGAGTTGGTGTTGGTAGAGTAACTTTGAGAAATTGATGTTGTAGTCTGTTTGAACTGGTCTCACATCACATCTAGATGAAGTGATCCAACCACGCTGAGTGTGTTACTGCACTGAGTTGGCTGGACTTTTACAATCTCATCTATCACTCTCTCTCTCACTCTCTCTTTTTTGTACACACACACACACACACACACACACACGCACACTGTGTCTTTCATGGTTGGGCTGCAGACCTTGACCACCCCTGAGATCACTGGATTAGGAATGATGACCCCCCACACACACACACACACACACACACACACGTAAACACATCATCAAATTAATATGTTATATTGTCTTATTCTTGATTTATATTCCTGGTTGTTTTCACTGACTTAATTCAATTAACAAGCAAATGTCTGTCATAGTTGTAAATTATCACTTGTTTCATTTTGATTCATGTTAGTGTGAGTGCATATATATTATATGTACTTATATGTATTTTAATATTTTGAAATAAATTCTCATACAAATAAATAGTGACAAACCTAAGTGAATCAATCAACTGCTGAATAGTTCAATAAATTACGGGAACTTTGAAAAGTTAGTTTTTACCTTCCACATAAAGCCTTTCCCCTGGATCATTTTCCCTAAATTCATTTCAGGTAAAATGTTAGGTTACTTTCAGTGACTAGTTATATGTTTATTATTATTTGGTGTATATGACGAAACCTTTGTTGGCTCCTCTGATACACATTCCTGAAGGAAACATGGGATTGTGACAAACTATCTCAATGTCCAAAGCTGATGATAAAATCAACTGCATCTCTATCAGTCAGGGCTCAGAGGAGCACGAGTAAAGTGTAAAACAATGGGGCGGAACCAGCCCATTTGTCACTGCTGTTGCTACTTTGATAGAAACTATTACCTTTGTGTAAACGGTCTCATGGTGGTGTGTGCTGTTTGCCTGCAGTGTGTTGGTAGGCGTTGAACCGAGCCATATCAACAGGATAGCTCTTTTCATACATGCTCTTAGCTCCGTAGATGTACTGGCAGTTTCACATGTTGGCCCCATGTTTGAATACATCTTCCAGAATTACATTTCTGTTTTTATTAAATGTCACAGAAAGACACACTTAATAAACGTGTACCCTTGCACTCCTTTAACATTGTTGGACTCATGATGGAGCAACTGCCAACTCGTTAAATATGCTCAGTGTCACTTTCTTAACATTTTGGGTACCACTTTGGCGTCTTTATTTCAATGCCCTTTGGTCGGGATGCCTTGGTTTAATTTTTTAGCGTGCAGTGCAAAAACACTTGGTTAGGGTTAGAACAAGATTGTGGGTAAAGTTGAAAAATATATGTTTAAGTTACACGCGGGACAGGTATGGACACAAACCCCGATCTCCTGTGTGAAAGTCCTGTTTTGTTGGACCCATCCACCACCCCAACCTATCTCCTTAATTTTGGTCTTTCTTAATACTCACTAGTGTTGTAGTCAAGACCACATTAACCCAGACAAAGTCATCACCATGACCTGACCAGTGCCAGACAGCCAGAGCGTCTTCTACAGCCTCCCGCATTCACTTTGTTGGGAGTGTGTATGTTAAGGGGGTGAGGAGAGGGAAAATGAGTCAAGTAATTGGTTGCATTTGAAGCAATCACAGAAATGATGACGAATAAAATTAGACGACACAGAGGAAATTTAGGGATATCCCTGCAGTCTTGAAATGAAATGCAGAGTTGTTTTTTATTTGAGACCAAGACGTGACAGAGTGAAAATACAGTTGATTCAAAGACCGAGACCTTTAAAAAGTGGTCTTGAGACCGATTCAAGACTGATCTATAGTACGACAACACTGTTCCTCACAACATCTTGCAGCGCCGCGGTCGAGCTGCTGCCATGCCTTGTGCAACCCATGCCGATTTTGATTTATTTAATTGTATCAAGAATGCCTTACACATGAAAAGACATCAAATCTAATCAAGGATTAAAACACAAAGTCCAGGTCTTATTTCCATTGTGGTCCTCAACACATCAGGACAAGACACTTTTAGAGTGTGTGATGAACATTGACATGACATAAAAACATTTTACTTAAATAATTAAAAACAAAAATGGTAATTTGCCTTTTGTTCTATTCCGCAACCCTCTCTAGTAACCAGGCCTTGACTGTCTTTGTGAAAGGCTTCAGTGTGGAAATGACTTTAATTTAACTTAACAGCCCCTATATAGGCAAAGGTTCCTTTCCCTAACACTATCTTAAAGGACACAGGTCAGATATGCTATGTGTGTGTCCTTTACCTTTAGTTATAAAACACAAAAGAATTGGGACACTACCAAAGAATATTTAATGGATTATGGTCAGTCTTGACATAGTAACTCAACACTCAACAGGGACCCAGTTGAGCTCAACAAATTGTAACCCACCTATATGATACCTATGGCCCAAATTCAGAATTACTCATTAACTTATTCTAAATAGTACAAGCATATTCAAAATTATTTTAAAAATTAAGGCGTTGGCTAAAATGATCATTGTTGACCGATCCAAAATTGCCAAAGAGTGTGTCGTATCGGCTGCTAAGAGCCACTCACCAAGCGTCAGTATTTGACGAGTTGGAAAAGGGTGTGTGTTGAATAGGCAGGGTCACTTGCAGCAGAACCAGATCAGCATTTTCCAACTAGCACTGACTTAAGTGACATCACTTGAGGACATTTATCAGAACTCACGCAGCTCCCCTCTGCATAAAAACGCTTTAAACCAATTGTTTTTACGTGTGCAGTTGAACTCCCAACGCCTACAATTGCTAATGTGTCAAATTGGTGGCATTCTCCTTTTTAAAGAGCAGCTTTTCCTCACAAGCTCAACAGACTAAGCTGTTAGCTGCACACTGACACATTCAGCCAGCTATTCCAAATAGAATAGAATGTCTTTATCATCATTTATATATATGTGTGTAGTATCTGTGCAACGAGATTGACCCCTTTACAGTGTCGACACAAAATATAAGAATATAAAGTATAGGTAGTGCAGAAAGAAAAAAGGGGGGGACCTGGTGTACAGTCCTGAGAGCATCTATATACATATATAAAATGGTTTTGTATACAAATTATGCAAAAATATAGTTTGGTGTATCAAAAGGCCTAAGTATTATATTAAGTATTGCCCAGTAATAAGATTAAGGGATTGAGTATTTAATATTGCACTGTAATGAAATGGTTAAGTACTAAATAATAAATAAATATTTGTCACATATAAAATAGTTTTATATACACATTATGCAAAAATAGTTTGTATCAAAAGTCCTGAGTATTAAGTATTGCACAGTAATGAGATTAAGTAATTGAGTATTTAATATTGCACTGTAATTAAATTAAATGGTTAAGTATTAATAATAAATAAATGTTGCACTGTAATTAAATGGTTAATTATTAAATATTGCACATAATTCCAGTGTGCTTTTTTAGTATATATCAGTATTGCACAGTAGGTGGGAGAAGAAGGGCCGGGGTGGCCGGGGTTAGGCTGTGAAGTGAAGTTAGTGCATGTGTGAGATTTACTTTCTCTGAGACTGTTTTGTAAAAGCTAAATTTCCAAGAGAGAAACGTTGGCAAAGTGTGGATAGAAAGCCAAATGTCGCCGGCTGATGTACTCTGACTCTCCCCGCTGCATGGGGGAGGGCTGATTAGAGCTACTGTAGTGACAGCAGAGCAGCCCATTGCTATGCTAATGTTCTGCTCGTCGCATTCAGCAGCCAGAGGCTGTTGTCGATCACCGACCCACTACATCTGGGATTACATACAAAGGTAGCTAGCAAATACTGTACAAGTGAAATAACACATCTGGACAGAGGTGGCTAGTAACAAGTTACATTTACTTGAGTAAGTTTTTGAGAAATTATACTTCTAGGAGTAGTTTTAAATTAGTATACTTTTACGTTAGTAGATTTGTGAATAAGAAACTGTACTCTTACTCCGCTAGGCTACAATGAGCTTGTTACTTTTCTTTTCACCTCTTTAGTATTCTATGCCTTATTTTTTTAATCTCCCATGACAGTATGCATCCAAATTTGATGTGATAAGTCTCATAACTTAAGGTATTTTGTAATTAAATACATTTTAATTTATTTTATTGATTGGATGAACTATAATTTGCCTAAAGATGATTATTTTGTATTTTTGTCTGTCTGATTAAATGCTTGTTAAGAAATGAATCAGACATTACTCAACAGTTACTCAGTACTTGAGTAGTTTTTTCACCAAGTACTGTTTTACTATTCTCAAGTAATACTTTTACTTGAGTCATATTATTCTGAAGTAACAGTACTTTTACTTGAGTACAATTTTTGGCTACTCTACCCATCTCTGCATGGAGTACTTAAGAGACAGTGGCTACAAAAAGCCACTCCCTGACCCTTGACCTCTCGGCGTATTTTTGAGCAGAACAGAGTATAAAGAATATTTGTTTGAAAATGCTTTTCTTTCTCAGATTGCAGTGGAAACATTTCTGTTCCAGTTGGCTACAGTAGAGCAAGCACATAGTCGGTGTATAATACTGAAACTCAAAGGTCGTCGAACTCGTGCGTGTGGTTGGTTTATATGTCAACCAACAGTGAACACAACAGCTGTGCTGTTTTTGGCCAAGCTTCATCCTCTGTGTGCCGTGCACTGTTGATGACTCACAAGTCTACTACACAGCCTGTTTACCCCTCTTGTTGTCCTTGGGTCAAATTTGACCCGTTTACAAAAACTTTCTATATCAGAACCATGACAAAAGAACTTTGAAAAAAGTGGCAAACTACAAAAACGCAGGGAAAAAATCAACAAATATAATTTAAAAAACGTCAAAGTGACACATTGTTAAAAAAAAAAAAGACTAAAACACAATGAAAAAATCTCAAGTGACAAAATAGGAATAAAATTGACAAAAATGTTAAAGTGTAGAAAAACAAACAAAATGTTGAAATTTCAACCCAGAAAAACCCAAAGTTGCAGGTCAACAGGGGACAACACGAGGGTTAAGCAGCAGCTGATGAACACTGGTCTATGAGTTTAGCTGTGTTTTGGAAAAACTGGGTCTGCAGTTCATTTTTCAGTAAACTGTGTTGGTGGTTATCATTGTGTTGATCAAAAAGCATTATGGGTGTTCTGTGTTGTTTTGAATATCAAACAAAACATGTCAATGCTGGATATTGAGAAGATACAGTATATAAACATTTTGGAAGATAATCTTAAAATCAACTTCAAGTTGAGCAGAAGTCTGGGGGGGGCCCAGTGTAGAGATGATGATTGTGGAACTTGAGGAGGGGGTTGGAGTGTGTGTGTCTCAGGGGCAGGAAGGACCCACCTCCTCCCACCTCCTCTCCCCAGCCTCCCCCCCTGGCCAGGCCCTTTGTTCCCTGATGATGTATGAGACAGCATCTCCCTTGGAGTACCACAGGAACACGACAGCGGAGCAACAACGCTGTTCCATAATGGAGACTGATGGCAGCTTTGCTCTTTTCACTTTGTCCACTACTAAGATTGAACTGGCGCAGCACTCCAGGCTCCTACAGGGCCCTCGGACAGCTCCGAGAGGGGCCCTCGTAAGAGAAGGCTCAACCCGACGGCGGCTCACGTCTGTCGGCCGCGCTGGGTCCCGCCACAGCCTGACAGGTGGATGGATGGATGGATGACGTATGAGAGGATGGAAGGGTGGATGGATGGACGGGGACCAGCTCAGGTCTTTGTGGGCTTGGTGACAGTGGAGGAGAGGTGAGGGGGATCCCTGGCCCTCTGGTTCCTGTTGGACATTCCTGAGATGACTGAGCTCGCAAAAGGCAGCAAAGCCATCTTTCCTCAGAGCATTCAAACTGACTGAAAGCCATCAGCTGAGGGTGGTTTGGTTTCTGTATAAAGATGTAACACTGCAGCAACGCAGGACTCAATTAAAACAAATTCATTAAGTTCAGACCTTAGAAGTATATCACAAAAGTAGGGAGTTAGAAAACAGGAAGGCAAACATTCAACAAAATATGCAAATTACATTTTTGTTTCAGATATTTATGTCCTTCTTCGGGATGAATACTAATCACTTTGGCAAACTTTTTTATTTTTCATCTGGCACCATTAACAAGTCAAAATTTTACTCTGTCCAATAATTTGCTTAACCCTCTGTTTGACAACTCATGATCCATCTGGTTTTATTTTCTAAAAAGGCTTGTAAAACATCAACCTTGTTGTGCACAGTCAAATCTATAAACCATTTTTTTTCAGGACAAACTGGGTTATTAGGATATTTGTTCTGCAGTGAGGACACTTGAATGTAAAAACATGTTGTGGGATCATACGTAAAGACAGATAAATGAATAAAACGGAAATTGAATCTCACAGATATGTTTTGATATCACACAGAGCAAAAAACCTAAGCCAATCAGTTGTCCTATATATTTGGAGTCATCCAGTATAAAACCTGATGAACATTATAACTCATATAAAGGCCAAATTATTTAAATTTCTTCAAAAAAGGCCAAAACTCAAACAATAATGCCATTCTTCTCTGTAGAATGGTTTAGAACGGTAATAGACGATCTTTGTCACATTACTATTCTGACTTTGAGTGATCTCTCCTCACAATAATCTTTTGCTGTCCTGACGTATTTATTGCTCAAAGACACAGAAAAAAGGAACAGGTTCCAGGCTGGATAGAAATATTCTCGTGTGTGTGTGTGTATGTATATGAACAAGGGTGCGATTTGTGAAAAAAGCAGAGGGGCTGGGATGTTTTTTGATCATGCAAGAATTAAGTCCCCTTATATGGATATAGTGCCACTCAACCGGCTATGTCAAAACACTTCATTATGAACTTTAATATCTAATGGAGAATAATCTCAAAATGGAATAGCACAAAGTGGTCAACTCAAAACAGAGAGCTTTCAAGCCGGAGAGCGGAGCTCACTTTGCAGTGAAAACAAAATACTTTAACAAGTCCCCTAATATTGTATCTGAAGTCTCTTTTATATAGACCTTAGTGGTCCCCTAATACTGTATCTGAAGTCTCTTTTATATAGACCTTAGTGGTCCCCTGATACTGTATCTGAAGTCTCTTTTATATAGACCTTAGTGGTCCTCTAATACTGTATCTGAAGTCTCTTTTATATAGACCTTAGTGGTCCCCAATACTGTATCTGAAGTCTCTTTTATATAGACCTTAGTGGTCCCCAATACTGTATCTGAAGTCTCTTTTATATAGACCTTAGTGGTCCTTAATACTGTATCTGAAGTCTCTTTTATATAGACCTTAGTGGTCCCCAATACTGTATCTGAAGTCTCTTTTATATAGACCTTAGTGGTCCCCTAATACTGTATCTGAAGTCTCTTTTATATAGACCTTAGTGGTCCCCTAATACTGTATCTGAAGTCTCTTTTATATAGACCTTAGTGGTCCCCTAATACTGTATCTGAAGTCTCTTTTATATAGACCTTTAGTGGTCTCCTAATACTGTATCTGAAGTCTTTTTCCCAAAATTCAGCCCTTATGCCTCAGGCATTATGTGCCATTTCTGAGTCTGTAGCTTTTGAGGAGGATAGAAGGGGGGTGTCTCTCTCATGGGTGGACCAAATTCTCTGGGCGGGGAAAGCAGAGAAAGGGGAGGTAACATTGCCCCTTGTGACCTCAGAGCGCGCAAGATTCCATTCCCATCTGAGCTTTCATTTTCTCATAGGCAGAGCAGGATACCCAGGGCTCGGTTTACACCTATCACGATTTCGAGCCACTGATGGACCACCGGCAGCCTGGGGGAACGCATATTGTTAAACGTAAAACGGGGTAACTGTTTGTGCTACTAGGTAAGCTGCTCTGTTGCCAGGGAGCGGCATTGGTTTTTTTTTTGGCTTGGGGTATGAGTGCTGCGCTATAGACTGTGGCCCCGTTTTTACCTGGTATTCAAATCCGATCACAAGTTGATAGGACTCATTGAGATCCAATCACTCAGACCACATTGGGAGGCAGTCTGCATCACATTAAAGGCTACCTACGCAACTGTGAGCGGAACTCATTCAAAGTATTTCTCATGTCATAGAAACCACTGAGAGTGTGTTTTGGATGTTATTTTCATCCTGTTGGTGATATGTCGCTGCTTTCCCCTGTTTGAGGTACAACTGACACTTACACACAATCCCAACCAGCCAGTTCAAAACAGGCCTTCAGAGCAGAGAATACTGAATCATTTCCTGTGATCACAATAATACAACCATTAAAGCATAAATCCATAGGGCCAGAGAACTTTGAACATTGCCCTCACAATTATCATTCCTATTTGGCTGGGTGCTTAATAACACATTTTCCTGTGGTGTGACAGACTCAGAACACATTTATAATCATCAGAATGCTGGTTTTTCTTTGCAACTCTTTCACGTTATGTGGTGTAACAAACATTTCTTGCAGACCTTGTTCTTCCAATACGTGGAGCTGAAATTGCTCTGATTATGCACCAAAGGGGAAAAAAATAGATTTTGTGCAGACTTAATGTAGTAATATAATATGTGAAAATCATTCTTAGTAATTGTTTGATCTGCAGGATCAGATTAACAGGAATAAACACAAAAGGTAGAATAACACAAATTTAGGTTGTAACGATCACAAAAAAATTTGCTGTGACAGTGCCTCATGGCCCAAAAAGATAATACAAAACATCAGAATCACTTTAATGATCAACCTGTAGAGGGAAGGAAGAAAAACAACGATAGAGAGATGACTTAATGACTTTAAAGTGTGATATTGGAGAGTGTGTGTGTGTGTGTGTGTGTGTGTGTGTGTGTACAGCTCATGACTCAGACAGGAAATAGATATGAGCATTCAGAGATGAAGGCTCACTAATTGAATGGATAATACAGTGTAATATCTGAATAATGTCCCAACTACACAAAGACTTGACCCACATGCACACAATTGTCTGCGGTGAATCATTTCCTGTGATCACAATAATACAACCATTAAAGCATAAATCCATAGGGCCAGAGAACCTGTAGAGGCAAAGGAAATAATATGTTAATTTAAAAACTCATATATACTGTGTGAAGAAATCCTTTGAACATTGCCCTCACAATTTTTAAAAATATATACCTACCAGCACCTCCTTAAAGGTGACCTAGTATGCTCATTTTCAGGTTCATACCTGTATTTTGTGTTTCTACTAGAACTAAGCTCTAATGTTCAAAAAGGTAAGGCAGCTTTATTTGTATCGCACATTTCAGCAGCAGGGCAATCCAAAGTGCTTTATATAAAGATTAAAATAATAAGTTACGTTGCAGTATAAGAAATTAAACATTAAAGAGCTGTTAAACCATATAAAACAGATGAAATGTCAGATTCTAGGCTGCGAGTATGAGACAGTGTATTAGCCTCTGCCTCACACACGTTATCGGAGCACAATAACCATTTTGTGACAACCCAAACTTTGTTGACCAGTAAGGTCGCTCTATGCAGGCAGAACCACATGTCTTTACCATCTCATCAATCCACCATGGGCCCCGCAGGATTATGGGACTTTGTACTCTTGTTACCCGTAACCAAAAGTGGAAGTATTTCTCTTTACACTACAATATAGTCTATAAGGCTTAGTTTAATCATGGCAAACTTTGCAAAATCCTGAACAGCTCCAACTGTTTCTTGTATATTTTACCTTAAAATCAAACATGTAATTCTCAACTTCAGTAGAAGAAATGAGCAATCATTTAAAGAAAGGCAACATCAAAAACATTTACCTTAACTTTTTCTCATACTGACCGTGGCTGCTACACCTGTTTTTACCCTCTGGTTAAAGCGCCCGGTATACTCGCCGTTCCCGTACCTGTCGCGCGCCAGTGTGACGTCATGGGAGTGCCGTAACGATTCACACTCGCACGTCTAGTTGTAGTCTTCTCCTGAACAGAGGTTGTGCAACTGAGAAAAGGCTACCCACTTTATTTCCATGGACTAGAAGAACAAGAAAAAGGTAAACAATGGCGAAGAGAAACACTTTGAATACTACAGAATGTCTGCACAGCGATCAGATGACCTACTTGGTTGGATAATTTTTTTTTATTCATTTTTTATTTTAATAGATATTCTAATTTAGAACCGTCATAGACAGCTACAGTCTATCCAGCAGGAATGGTCGAAATTGGGGAGAAATTAACAACAATCTGCAGCCAAAATTACAACTTCCTCTGGTGTTAGCATCTAGCTATGTAGTTGGCATTGGACCTTCCTTCTATTGGGGCAATTTAGGAAGATATTAACACCTGTTGGATGACATATTGTTTGAACTTGTTAATCACAAGCATACTGAATCCCAAAATGGATAGAGACAGCATGTGAGCCGTCAAGATGCTTCATTGCTAGCAGGTGAGGGGCATTGAAAGACTGATATGGACTTCTCATGGCTGATACTGTTGAATTGAACCAAGACTGTATGTTGACAACTTCAATCAATCAAACTTTATTTCTAAAGCACATTTAATACAACCAGGTTGACCAAAGTGCTGTACATTGACATGAAACAATAGACAAAATACAACACCAGACAAATACACCATACAGTTCTCATGCCAAGGAATAAAAACGTGTCTTAAGTCGTGATTTAAAATTCGTAACAGTAATAACTTGTAACAGCTTGCTGTGCCACTACGTCAGCATTTCACACATACAGTTATTTTATGTTAATAAAGTGAAGTTTGATTAGGCTTCATGTCATTTCGTTACAAATGTTGTCTATGTCATAAATAGGAGCAGCGTGAGTGTACAATGAGGGGGAATCCACAGATCCAAAACAAGGAAGTGAAAGTGTCTAGTCTGCTCATAGTTATTTTTTTTTTTGTATTCGGATTCAAATGTGCCTGTACTGATATTGAATGTCATGCTGATAAATATGTCTCAAATTCCATGACGTGTGCACTGGTTAAATAGATGGGATAGCAGAGTGGCCAAACAGTAATTGTGACACTGTAGGGAACGAATAGCACTGTCGTTGCTGTCTGCACCCGATCTGTGCTGCCTGCACGATCCGAGCAGGTTCGGTATTAAGCTTAAGTAACCTTGGCAATGTAACCTGGTAACAATTGACACACCATCGTGATTCACAAAACCCTGGGTTGAACCCGAAGATGCCTCGGGAGCCTCAAACCTTGCTTCATAGTACAGGCCTCATGCAAAAGAGATCGTGATCTCAATGAGATTACCATATTGAAAGGTATACATGGGGCTCTAGGGATCTTGGTCAGTGGGTTGGCTTGGCTGCTGGGTATGTTATGTGATATCCATGGTGCTCAGACTTTGGGGATCCCAGTCTTAAAAGTTACGTTCCCATTCAACAAAACTGCATTCTCAATCATGTTTAGAGGGAAATGTTTCTTTTCCTGAATTACATTTGTCTTTGACCTATGATTAATTTGTTTCTAGTCTGTGTATAGGAGGTCAGGGCAAATAGATGGGCCAAACATACACCAGACTTTCACCCAGAAGCAGTTGTGACCCTTGTTAAACCAAAAGTCAATGTACTTCCCCCATATAGTCTATAAATTAACCAATGCCACAACTGTAACATACCTAACTTATTTTCTGTATGAAACAAATTATGTAACCTAAACCATCACCTTTTCTGGAAAGCTTTAGTGCGTAACTTTTTGATATTAATGAAGGTCTGTTACATTCAAGCCATTGCCAAATGAGTTGCTACGAAGCTAATTAAGACTATCAGCTCCACACAACTCTCTCTGGATTTCTTCCTTGGCTATAGGCAACTGCGTTCACGGAAGGCTTGTATCATGTGAACGCTCTGACAGTTTTGTTGTCGTTACTTAGAATTCCTCATGGGGGAGACAGAAACTACGCACTATAGTTTTAACCTAACTGAGTAACTTATTTTTAATTCACAATGTTTGCTCAATCGACAGGTTTCTTAGTCTATTACAGTCAATAATGGTGGTTGCCACTTGTTTGTTGCACCTCAGTTCTAACCAGCCTTTAAATTCCTTTTAACCAAAATTTGGAATTTGTGGCTCCAATACGTGGGAAAATGGTGTACAACAGTAAGCCCTTATGTAAAAAGTCTACCTATCCAGTACACTTAACATTTACTGGCTTATGTTGGTAGCCCGTTAATTGTATTTATAAATTTAGTCCTAAAAAGAGTTGCAATAGTGTTGCAATATCCTGATTTATGATCCATTTTCGTCTTGATGTCCTGGCCTGGCTCTGCAGGGAGTTTCCTTGACCAACTCATTTACTGTAATGCAACATCCAGTTTTTTAACAGGTTCACCCACAGAGTGCTGCCATGTACTCTATGTGTGTTTTATCCTTAAAATGGCAACAGCGAGACTCAGTGGTGTGGAAATATTGGCTATGGATTTGTTATGGTCTCATTCATCTCTTCATCTCCCTCTACTGTATTTTCTCTCAGTCTCTGAAGCATCAGGTCATCTCTACTAAATGACGGATCATTCCACCACAAACACCACGCCGCTAAAAGTGGACCAATTTATCAGCTGTGTGTGTGTGTGGGACCTATATATCAGCTCACTTTGTGTGTGTGTGTGTGTGTGTGTGTGTGTGTGTGTGTGTCAGAATGTAATGCAAGAAGAAATGCGTGTTAGTGTAGTTTGAATCATGTATAATAGAAGGCGGATGGAGACTGAAAATATAATGAAAAGTTGCATATGTATTTATATACTGTATATAATCATGTTATGGTGTATTGGTAGATTAGATTACAATGCATGTAAGAGTAGACAAGTGGAACTTTAATAAGACTACTAACTCTTCTCCACTATGGTAAGTAAGCCACCCAAACCTAAAGCTTCCTTTACATGTAACTCAAACTTGTAACATATAAGATCTAGGTTCTGCTAATATAGATTTTCCTTTACACTTATAATAACCAGGAGCATTAAGGTCAGTCTTCGGATCAACTTTGTGATGACAAGTTATTGTGAGCAACCTTTATTTACAATAACGGTGTTGCGGTTGTCTGAATGGATGAGGATAACTTTTGCAACACATTAATGTAAGAATTGTAAGAAGGGCAACAATGACTATGAGGTTCATAGAGCGCAAGGACTGTTCATCGTCCAAGAAGATTTCATCATTGGGGGATGAGACAGTAAATGGGAGTGGAAGGATTGATGTAAATGGCAATTTCAGGTGTTTAAGCAGGGAGAGAAGCTGTCACTTTGTACATTAGAGTGAATCTAAGGAAGGCAGACTTGAGGGTAAAGTGGAAGTGAGGATGATGATGTGACCACGAGAAAGTCCGGAAGAGTTATCTGAAAAGGGAATTGATCATTTTAGGGTTGCTCTAGTATCCAATAATAACGTAGAAACATTTTTAAAGAAATGCCAAACAACCTCCAGAAATCAGGATGTATGTGAACTAGCATCCAAGATGGTCCCTCAGACTGGACTTCCAGGTGTTTCTGGGTGTTATCTGTATATTCAGAGTCCATGCTCGGTGGGGTTTTTGGGGCAACTGAACAATTGGTTATTGCAGAAAGAAACGGCGTGGGGAAAGCGGCAACTTGAAACGTTGCAACCCAAATTGTTGAACTTATTGCAGATAATTCTGCAACGGGTCTTCCCCTTCTGGCTATGCCCTAGGGAATCAGACCGGGGGCTTGACGGCATCATGTTAACTGCTGGGGGAGTGGGTGGTTTGGGAGTGGTGGGGGGAGTTTGAGTTTATTTCTCCCTTTGTTCCCTCTGCCTTGGTTCCGTAATATTTTTCTTCTTCCAACGACGGCCTTAGATGCTGTTGTTGCAGAAGCAACTTGCTTTTGCCAGAAGTTTCTAGTCTTTCCAGAGTGGTTTAGTGGTCTGGCCCACTTGAGATCAAATTAGACTGCATGTGGCCATTGAACCAAAATGAGTTTTACACCCCTGATTTATAAGGTTAGGGGGTTATAGACAAATACTATATTTACTGTGGTCTGTTTAAAGTTAGTGATGCTACTAAGACTTTAGTCTTCACATGCTTATTCATACAATATGTGCTTTGTGCCTGAACTAATATTTACAATACACAAGATGGTTCAGTGCTTAGTGAAGTGGAAACATGTTAAAATGAGGGTGCATGTACAAACAGTCTTGAGTACTGAGGCGAACAGGAGAGAGATGGTTAGAGCATAGGCATAATTTACAGGGGGAATGTAACAGCCCCCCCAATAATTAAAACTTTCTAGATCACTCCCCGTAATTTCCTTCATATAAATGAATTTGCACTATAACTTGATGCAGAAGAGGCACAAATTGTTGCAGAAAAATTAACTAAAATGCAGAAAACAAAGTGTTTTCGCGAGCTCACTAATTGATCATTTACTTTGATTCATCAGAACAATGGCTAATGTTGCTCTGTCACTACTGGATGTGTAAAAAAAAGTAACTGTTCAAAACATTAAACATAATATAGGGACGTTAATGAAAATGACCAGTAACACACAGTTTGACTCGTTTTGGGGACATGACACAGTGGAAACCTGTGTTGTTTTTTAACTGCAGTGTTCAAGAACATAGTTTTTCCAGTTAGTATTGAAATTTCGCAAAGGATGTTAAAGACTTTCCATATCATAGCTACAAACATGTGTCTATGAACCACATTAGCTAACTTTTACTCTGCAGACCTGACAACTTTTCAGCAACCTAAAAAAAGAATGTGACTAATAGGGGTGGGGGGGAAAAAATACTTATTTCCGTGACAATACTGTATCGATACACAGGCGCCAAGTATGGATCTATTATTATATATGTGTTGGTCTGTTTGTCTGCTTGACAATCCCATTTTGCAGCAATAAAACTGAAGTGAGATGAGCAAACAGAGAAATGTATGTTTTTAGATAAAACAGATGTTGACAAAGTTTCCTTTTGGGGACATCATTTGAAACTGGGAAAAATTTGAAGTTGGAAAATGGCAATATATCGCAGAATATTACAACATATTATGTTCAAAATCGCAAAAGAATATTGTATGTATATTGTGATGATATCTATTAGGAGTCCTCTGGTGATTCCCACCCCTAGTGAATAAATGTTCTTATTCTAAGTCTGTTTTACTTTAAATAACATACGATTTACCCCAGTATCCTTGCACTATGCTCCATATTTAAATAATTTTTAGTGAACTCACTCATGACACTCATACTTCTACATTGTTCTGTTTAGAGTATGTATATATTTGTGTGTGTGTGTGTGTGTGTGTGTGTGTATATTTTTGTTTTGGTTGTTTTGTGTGTAAGCACAGTGTGAGCAACAAAGCTCCAAAGAAAAATTCCTAGTATGTGTTCTCATACCTGGCAATAATGCTGATTCTGATTCTGAAATCCATGTCTTTTCTATTCTTTTTCTTTCTGTAGTGAGCGGACGTCAGTTCTATCCAAGGGGGTAAGCGAGCATCTGGAAAGCGTACCTCCTAGGGGCAGATTCTGAGGCTAACAAGCCATAACATTCCATTGACTCCCATTCATTTTTGGCGCCACTTTGACAGCAAATAACTTTACATCTGAAGCGTTTAAAGACTCTATTGTCCCACTGTCAATTTCTAAAGAAACACGACAATGTATAAAAGGCTCTGTTACCTTGTAACTGATGTTATGGCCCCGCAGCAGCCGTGTTGTAAACAATTGCGTCATGACCACGAACTTTCTGTCGCACATTAGAGAAATTACCGTATAGTATAGGAGAAGCTAGCAAGCAATCGAGGGGACGTTGAGGCAAACGGTCAAGGGAGACGCCAATAGAGAGTCCATGAAAGCAACAATACTTAATACTTCAGCAAAGTTTTGATGGATTGGAAATACTTTGGTATGTGGCAAGTGAATTCATATGAAGTAACATTTATCCCCAAACAAACAGATTTCTCTTGCACAGCTACCAGAACAATTATAACTTTCAGACAGGTTGCTCAGATCACATCTACGTCGTCAAGCTCAGTTGGAAGCTGCGCAGTAACGCTCAGCCATCACCGAAAAAGTGCTTCTAATTCACTTCTACTGATCTTTGTTGAAGTTTATGGCATCACTGTGTCCATTTCTTTTACTGTCTATGGTTCTGTCATGGGCCAAGGGCCCGGTCAGTCCACAGGGTATATGCAGGAAGAGCTGGGCCTGTTTTATTATGGCTAAACACACACTCTCATACACACCCACAGACAGGCAGAAAGTCCCTATGGACAGACAGTTCAGATTAATGTCACACAATGTACTTCAGATGTTACAAACAAGCACATTAGCTGTTTGTTTAAAGTTATTTCTGGGAAAAATACAGTAACCATTTTTCCGTGGTTTAATTTTCAAAAAACATAATATTTTTGTTGTACCGCACATTGCTGCAGCTCCTCTTTTCACCCTGTGTGTTGAGCTCTCCGTTGTAGCTACAGAGAGAGGCATCTGACTTCTGTTCCATCTTTGGTGGGAGTCACACATGTACAGTAGTGGGACTACTAGCCAGTCAGAAGCAGAGTATGGTGGTGTACCATGCTAGCAGCTAGGTGAGCATTATATTGGTGCACGTTGGTCTCTGAAGTAAAGGCTGGACTACAGTAGAGCTGTTTGGAGCAGTTGGTGAACAGTGTTTTCTGTTGAAGATGGTAAGTCCCTGGGGGCGTGGGGGGAACTTTGGGCTTTTTCACGCTGTAAACCCATACATCCACAAAAATGATATATAACACAATAAAGGAAAGGGGGAAAGCCAAAAAGCATTATATGAGCACTTTATGATGCAGTTTGCATGGAAGAGCAAAGTTAAATCTGGCAGTCAATGAAAACTAATATAAACGTTACTGAATTGGTGATACTTCTCAGTGGGGTCATTCCTGCATGCTGCACCTGTCACATTACACATACTGTAGTTGGTCATTAATTATTGTTTGGTTTGATTGTGGTATAAAATATCTGCTGCTAATAGCACTAGTCCATCCATCCATCCATCCATCTTCGTCCGCTTATCTGGTATCGGGTCGCGGGGGGAGCAGCTCCAGCAGGGGACTCCAAACTTCCCTTTCCCAAGTCACACTAACCAGTTCCGACTGGGGGATCCCGAGGCGTTCCCAGGCAATGTAACTGAGCTTCTCACCCTATCTCTAAGGGAGACGCCAGCCACCTTCTTAAGGAAACCCATTTTGGCCGCTTGTACCCTAGATCTGGTTCTTTCGGTCATGTCCCAGCCTTTGTGACCGTAGGTGAGGGTAGGAACCAAAACTGACCGGTAGATCGAGAGCTTTGCCTTCTGGCTCAGCTCTCTTTTCGTTGGGATAAATTGAATGTAATACCGCCCCCGCTGCGCCGATTTTCCGACCAACCTCCCGCTCCATTGTCCCCTCACTCACGATCAAGACCCCAAGGTACTTGAACTCCTTCACTTGGGGTAAGGACTCATTCCCTACCTGAAGAAGGCACTCCATCGGTTTCCTAGCACTAGTATTAATAATAATATGATAATAAATAATTGACAAAGCCATTCTGCTGCCCAATCACTTTTCCTTAAGTACATATACACTTTACATATGTTACTATCATCAATATCAAAAGCAGCTGTAAAATGAAGCAATGCAGCACCTATAATATTATCTCTTAACCAGGCATGTGTCATTGGGATCAATGCAGTGGCTGGGGAACTGCAGAACCTTTACTTTATAGTATTAGTTCAGTAAAATATCTAAATACTACTTTCACCACTGCAAGCAAGACAAATATTCAGATTTTTTTCAGCATAAGATTTTTAACAGCTTTAAAAGTTCAATTTATTTAAGTGCTAAAATATATAACACAGTAATAATATACACACAATACACAATACAAAATAACCAACAGTAGAAAATAAATAAATAAAACAGGTCAAGGTATCAAAGCTCAACTCGAATTAAAAGCCAACGGGTCTTAAGCAAGGACTTTCTGAGCAGTCCGAGATGTTCTTATAGGAATTGGTAAACTATTCCAGAGGTTAGGAGCAGCCACTGCAAAGGCTCGGACACCTTCGTTTTTCAACCTGGATCTGGGCACATGGAGGAGCATCTGATTGGAAGGTCTCAGTGCTTGGACAGGCGTGTGGACATGTAAGAAGGTGACAACCCCTAAAAATCTTGAAAACAAGCAATACAATTTTGAAAAATCAATCCTGAAACAGACAGGAAGCCAGTGGAGCATGGCCAAAACTAGTGTAATGTGGTCACGCTTTTTTTAAAGGAACCGACAAAGGGATGACGGATCTGATCCAACATATAAAGAGTAATAAATGCATGTAGGCATAATAAATGTATACATGCATTTATTACATATTTATGTATGATTTATGATGCAGATTTTCTTTTACAGCAAACCCATTAATCTGTACTATATGTCTGAATGGACAGATATATGGATCCTTCTATGGATGTATGGACGGATACATGGGTATTGCATGTAGCGCTTTCCTTTCTTTATCATTCCACCTTTCCTCCTTCTCTCATTGTAGCAGCGATTTGTCCTCAGGTTGAACAAAACAAACTCAAAGGCACCAAAGGAGTGAATCTTACGCAGAGATAAAAACAGTCATTATCCAGGCAGAGATTTTCTGAGGTTTATTTATCCAGTTCTGGGCAAACAAATGTCATCTCTAGGCAGGGGCGCCATATAAAAGTTAGGACAATTCCAAGGGCCCATGACTTACAGGGGCCCCAAAAAATAGGTAAAAACTATTATAAAATTATTAGCTTAAAATTCTTAACTAACCCAGTTAGATTTTTTTTTTGATCATGGGGCCCAAAATTCCTGGTAGCACCACTGTCTCTAGGCTCTGGTAAGAAACCATCAGCCCTACCCCATACTGAATTACCTTAAAAATGTGAACCCATAGACGTTGGCTATTTTATAAAACCCCACTGTGCAAATTAGTATGTGACTTATGTCAAATTCATTTAACTTGATTACCTTAAGATGTTTTTGTTTATAGTATCTGTCCATAATATGACCATAGAATATTGTTATAATCCAAGATGTGATGTGTTCTATATGTTCAGTACATTAGGTTTTTATATTTTCCCTCTTTCCTTATTCTTTTTCTTGAAAATCAAACACATTTTCAAAAAAAAAAAAAATAAATCAGCCCTGGCCGGTGTCTACCTCCTACATAATTTCAAAACAAAAGCACTAGCAGATACTGAAATAAAAATTACTAATGATATAAACAGAAATTAAATATTTAACAAAACAAAATTACAAAACAATAAATATAACAAATCCTCCACCCTCCTCTACATCCATCCATCCATTTTCTTAATCTTTGTAAGTCTCTTCAGCGGATGTTAGAAACACAAACAATGTTAAGCATGAATCATGTTTTATGGAGCTGCTTTGGATTTTCTGATGTTGTTTGGAAAGGGTCAGGGCTTTTCTTTCAAATATTTAAAATATAATCACTATTAACTCCGCCGCTGATCGCCTTCCTCAGTGTTCTTTGCCTCTCAGGAAGGTCGCACATGGTCTCACATTTATCTTGGTGTTCTGGTGACTAATTCATTTACGGACCTCTTTACTTCCAAATTAACCCTTGTGTTGTCTTCCCCTCAAAATTGAAAATCAACGCTTTTTTATCGACCTTTTTAACTTTTTCTAAAATTTGTGTTCCTTTTTTCAACACTTGACGCTTTTTTTCAATGTTTATCACACAACACTACGTAACTCTAACTTATTGACTTTACTTTTACAGTTATTTTTGGAATTTATGGTCACTGAACCTCATTTACAGGAAATTAGACCTAATGTTTGAGTTAGAAAAGCAGAAATTAGGAATTATTTCGACTAAAATTTAAAGGAATGGATGGATGTTGATGGATAATCACAGACTGGAATATGTCAACTTTTACTCAATACTATTTCAAAAACACTTCCATTTTTTTTTTTCAAATGCTATACAATTGAATAAGACAAAATTAATGAAAGTAGAGATTTGTACTTGCCAAAGAGTGTTGTGTAGATATTTTTGGAGAATTAAAAAGAACATTGATATAGGAAAAGGGGTCAATTTGACCCAAGGACAACATGAGGGTTAAACCTATTATTTCACTGTAAATCAGAACTAGATGGTCCCTTCTCGCCCTCTCTTTTATTGAGCGGGTGAATCCAATAAAAATAACATTACTATTTCAACATGTACCTATTATCTTTTTGGGCATTTTCAGCCTTTATTTTGATAGGACAGGTGAGGACATGAGAGAGGGGAATGACATGCAGCAAAGGACCGCAGGTCAGAGTCAAACCCGGGCCCGCTGCATTGAGGAGTAGCCCTCTACATATGGGCGCCTGCTCTACCAACTGAGCTATCTGGGCGCCCCATGTACCTATTTTCATAAGTAAATCCTTCTTTTCAGGCTAACACCAATTCATTGCAGTCACCTATCCTCACCTTCCAGACCTAGTCTGATAAAGGCCTCCGGACTATTAATGACCTTTTTGTAGATGGCATCTTCTCTTCCTTTGCAGACCTGTCTTAACCTAACCTAAACGTAACCTACCTAACACTCATCTGTTTTATTCCTTTCAGATCATGCATTTTGTAAAATCCTGTGGTCATCAGTTCCCCAATCACCCTCCGAAGTCCACGATGAATTGAGTCCTAGCTCTTAATATCAAGTAGAAGGTCTTATAATAAACACATACAATTACATCCACAATCTATCTACTGTCTACAAACCGTTGAACTCTCTGAGGACCAGGAACTCGGGGTATCTTTGTCTGACAAACAATGGGAGCAGATACTAATTTAACTTTTTTCAAAGTAAGTGCTGTAGGAGACAAGTTATAATTGAGATAAGTTTGGAGACACTACTAATCTATTACACTATGTAATATTAAATGAATAAATATGTTTATCTCTTTTCCTACCTACAGCCTGTAGCTCCCTGTTCATTTTCACCAATCTGGGCCGGGGGGGGCACACAAGGGGCTTAGGTGACAGTTTGGGCTTTAGCAGAAAAGGGAGGGAGGGAATGAGAAGTTGTTGGTATTCAAATTCTTTGGCTAAGTCCTGGATCTTACTTACAGAACCTTTTTAAATCAAAATTGCCAAATTCTGTAAAACACAGGAGGGCAGCTCAGTGTTTATTGGACTCGTTCTAACATGTTGCCAATATACTGTATATAGACTATAAAGAAGACAGGGATGATGCAGATGACAATAATTGTAATTATTATGGTAAGATTGGAGATAAAGGACGTGGATACAGGTCAGGGCCTGTTTCCATCAAACATTGCACACATTTTTTCCACCCAGTATTATCTTCCCTGGCGCTGTACTTAAAATTTCATTTGTGGCTATGTCCTTTGTCACATTTGCATTATCACATCTCTATCACGATTGTTGTAGTTGCGCTGAATCCCACCGAATGGCACAGTCAGGTGGTATGAATGATTTACTGCAATGAAGTTCAGCGCTGTTGGTGTGAGAAATAAATGTTTACTATACTGTTTTAAGTTAAAAGAATTTGAATCCGCTGCAGAAAAGTAATGCTTTGTTGCCCCAACAAAAGGACACTGAGTTTCCTCAGGAGGTTCCATGACTTCTTGCTAATTATAACTCTGAGGTTTGGCTCGTGGTGCTGCCTGTGCTGTCTCCTTCCCAGGGACATTACCACTTTACCAGTGCTCAGAATATCAGAAATAAAGCAAGAATTTGAAAGCCAAAGTATAAATAGGAACTTAAACGTGAAAGAAACTCTGGATTTGTGGTTGTGAAGCTTTGTGGCTTGATATGTTTTAACCTTTTTCTCCGACCCACTGTCCCTGTGAAGGCCTGCACGCCAGCTGAGCATTAAACATCAAACAGAACTTCTCAATCTTCCCAATGTCTCTGTGTTTTTCTATTTATTTTCATTTTTCTTGTCTCTTATTTTAAATTTTTCTAGACCTCTTAGAATTCTTCTCTTTTACATTTTCTATTGTTCTTCATATAGCTTCTTTCCTCTCCTCGTCTCACGTTTGCTCACATTTTGCTTTTATTTTCTCATCTTTTTGTCTAAGACCAAAGAGAAAATTGATTTACCTGTTAGTTCCGTTTGATTTTGAGTGTTTTAAATTTTTTTTTTCACCAAAGTACCCCAACTTCAGCTATATCAGTGTATGCAGTGGTGGAAAGAGTATTCAGATCCTCTTAAGTAAAAGTAGGCTACTAATACTGCACTGTAAAAAATACTCTGTTACAAGTAAAAGTCCTGCTTTGAAAATGTTACTTAAAAGTATGTCAGTATTATTAGGAAAATGTACTTAAAGTATTAAAAAAAAGTACTCAATGCAAAAAAATCCTCACATTTTCTAAACTGGAAACAATCCAAACAGTTCTGTCAATCAACTAAAAGCAATTAATCAACTAATCATTTCAACTGGACTTGTAGGACATTATATTGTTGTTTGGTTTAATTTATAATAAAACAACAAATTTGATAAACTACATGTGTTTTGTGTGGACAATCTTAATATGTAAAGTTACTGGTAGCTAAAGCTGTCAGATGAATGTAGAGGAATAAAAAGTAGAATATTTCTCTCTGAAATGTAGCGGAGTAGAAGTAGAAAGCGGCATAAAAAGAAAAAGATTCAAGTAAAGTACAACAAGTACCTCAACATTTGGACTTAAGTACAGTACTTGAGTAAATGTACTTGGTTACATTCCACCACTGGTGTATGTTTATTAACCCTTGTATTGTCTTCCTGTAGACCAATATTTAGTTTTTCTGGGTCACTTTTCCCAAAGTTTTGTCTTTTTTAAATTTTTGGGACATTTTTTTTGTTGTGGTGTTTTTGGAAACTTTCTCCGACATTTGCTGTCATTTTTTTTACATTTTCTAACTTTTCCCTAAGTTCTTTCTCCCTTTTTACAATGTCTTTGTCGATTATTTCTGCGTTTTTTCTGATTTTTTTTTTTTTCCCTACATTTCTGTCACTTTTTTCAATGTTCTTAATTTTTTTTCTTAACACGCTATGAAATTAAATAAAACACCCAAATTCAATGAAAATGGTGAACTGACCAGTTATTTAACTTGTGAGGAGCTTTGTATGGAACCATCCACGTTATTATTTTTACAATTTGGTTGAAAGAAACCCAAATTTCTGATTTAGAAACTTTTTGAAAATGGGTCAAATATGACCCAGAGGACAACAGGAGGGTAGATGTGGCATCCTCTCTTCACTTTCTTTCACTTTTATTCAATTAAAAAACAGAACATTGCTGCCCTCTGCAGGTCTTGGTGTAAAATAGTTTTCTCTCTCTCCAATGCAAAGGAGACAAATGACCTCTTAATAAGTAAGCCTGGATCATATACGATACACAAAATATCCAAATTTTAACATACGAATGCATTAAATTTGGCCTTCAAATGGAGAACAGAAGAACATAGTTTGGAGTGAATAATCTGATTTTAATAGCAAAATATTTCAAACACAAATGTCAATTTCTTAAAACATCCCATGTCTTTATTGCCTTTCTAAATGATATAATTTTGTATAAAACAATCCCTGAAAAGTTGCAAAATAAAATAAGCCATACTATTTTTGTTTTTTCATGAATATTTATGCAAATGCATTGTTGCTTGGTGTCTACTGCTGAGTCTCTTGGTCTCTTTTCCCTTTTATTTTGTTTTGTTTTTAGGAAAATTTATTAATATTGTACTCCATGTTCAATTCATGTTGTAGAATTGACTGAATATGTTTGCAATGTGGCTTTTTGTATGTTTGATATGAATCTTTATTTAAAAAAACAAACTCTCAAGCAAGCATACAGATGGCGCTATTCCACACTGTGCGGAACCTTATAGGAGTTTGTTTCCACTCGGTTTTACTGCAAAGTGACTCTTCCGTACACTTCCGGGTCGGAGTTAAAAATACACACGTGAGAGAACTGGAGAATATCGAATTTGACTGGAACCAGACTACAACAGGTTTATCTTCAGGTATTGTGACTAATAATTCCATTTTTTTTCCCCTAAACATTTCATATATGTGTAGCTAGCTTATGTTTGTACAGGCTGATAAATGAACCCGTTGTTAACATGTTAGCTTGCATGTTAGCTTGTTACCCTAACAAGTTTCTCACTCGTCACGTTGATTTTCTACTGTATATGGTTAATATACATACTGAAATAATAACTAACTATTGTGTTCCTACTTGATAACAATCTAGCTGATAGGGTTGGGAATCACCAGACGCCTCCTGATTCGATATCATCACGATACGATATTATTGCAATTTTAAACATATTGCAATATTATGCGATATATTGGAATTTTTAACCTTTTTTCCAACTTCTAAGTTTTCCCAATTTCAAATGACGTCCCCAAAAGGAAACTTTGTCAACATCTGTTTTATCTGAAAAGAAACATTTCTGTTTGTTCATCTCACTTCAATTGTATTGCTGCAAAATGGGACAACCTGACCAACACAAATATAATAAATGATCCATACTTGGCGCCTATGTATCGATACAGTATTGCCACGGAAAATATTGCAATTCTATACTGTATCGATTTTTATTTTTTTATATTTTATTTTTCCCACCCCTATTAGCTGAACTACATAGGCCTGACAGATGGCGGTATAATTTTTTGTAAAGCTTAGTAATGTAAAGAGACACACTTTAACAATTATGGTAAATGTCTTCTTTTTTTTGTAGCCAAAGGTTTTTATGTTGTTATTACTGTTATCTTATACTGTCTTCCTCTTTTTCTCTCTACTGTATTCTTCTTGCTAAAAACGGATGCTGAAAATTTCTATTTCCTTGCTGGAGTCATCCCAAAAGGATTAATAAAGAGAAGTCTAAGTCCAAAACAACTGTTGGGATGTAACTTTAGCCAAGTTGATTTATTTTATTTTTTCATCATAAATGTGGAAGAAGAAAAGTGTCCTACCCTGATGAAACTAACTGAGGTCCTACATTGAGGATTAAGGCATTATATCCCTATGACATTTATTATAAGTGGTGCTTTTCCCAAATTTTGCAAATCCATCTTCAAATAAATAGGGTTTCCATCATTTCAGTGACTTATTTCTTCACTGCAGATGACAACCATATGTGAAAAGTCACAGATTTAACTTGAATATGATGATTTTTGCTGTTTTCCAATAAAAGAATATGCAATTTCACATCATTTTGGACCACTGTTATCACCAGATCTGTGTCTAAAATGTTGGAAAAGCTAGAGAAGATAATACGTAAAGAAACACGCAAAAAGCATAAAGACACACCTTTCTAAAGAAGTCCACTGTGGACCAACTACTTTAAAATATAACTGCCTTTCTTTTTTATTGGTGCTCCGATCCAGATTTTAGGGGCCGATCACAGATTGCTGGAAGCAGTATTGGTTGATACCGATCACCGGGTCTATTTGAAGCTTTCTATTTATCATGTCATATATTTAACATATATTGATTTTAATAGTTTTAACAACAATGCATTAAAATTAACAGAAGATAAAGTATTGTGAATTGTCAACAGTTGACTTTTATTGACAGGAAACGTTCAACATTCCACTTCCTTGTTAGAAACACACCTTAAACAGCTTAGAGCTTAACAAATGAGTCTTATTTTGAAATAAATTACAAAACAAACTGTGGTTAATTTACACAAACTTAAAGTGTACTTAAACGTAAAGTGCAGAGCAAAGAAAACAAAATCCCATATCTTGGGATGTGAAGATAAATGAGGGTGGAAGTATTTTAGGCCTGTCGTCCTGCTGTAATGGACTGAAAATAGAAGCCATGACAACACAGTCACGTGTCTTTAGAGAATATATCAGTAATTGTTTGGCTTTTGTCCTAGCTCAAAATCTAAAAAAATGTCCTTTCAATCACTGCAGACTTTTTTTCAATAGTAGAAACAATTTTTCTCACAAGTAGTGCGTCAACTGATCGGCCGATCTGGTCGGCCTTTATGGAGACCACCGATCAAACTATTGAAAGCCTTTATCGGCCGATAGCGACTAGTGACCGATCAATCGGAGCACCCTTTAGTACATTTTCTATTCCATTTAATCTTCAATTTTGTTCAATGAAATAATGTTGGAATAGGTTATTTTTCCTCGCTTTGCACAGCCTTGTTAGTAGGGGTGGGGGGAAAATCAATACAGCATGGTATTACAATATTTTCAGTGGCAATACTGTAATGCTACACAGGCGCCAAGTATGGATCTATATATATATATATATATATATATATGTGTTGGTCTGCTGGACAATCCCATTTTGCAGCAATAAAATGAGGTGAGAAGTGAGATGAACAAACAGAGAAATGTATATTTTTAGATAAAACCGATGTTGACAAAGTTTCCTTTTGAAAAATTTGAATTTGGGGAAAAAAGGTAATGAATTGCAATATATCGTGGAATATTGCAATATGTTTAAAATCACAATATCGTATTGAGAGGCATCTGGTGATTCCCACCCCTACTTATTAGGTGCTGCCTTATAATGGTAGGGACAACCCTGTGTTTGGAGTCAGCACTCTGAGTTTTTAGACAACCTTGTTTTTGTCATTCTGCACATGTGCGTGAGCTGACAAAACCGTGCCGATATAAAGATTGCTCTGTGATAGGTGGCCCACCCTTTGGCAGTCAGCCGCTGCTCTCCGTTAATGTCTCTACAGCAGAGATCTTCAACAGGCCGTCTGGGACCCCTAGGTAGTCCTCAGTTACTGCAAGGGGCCCTAGGGTTAGGGTTCATCTCTCTCTCTCTCGACCCTGCAGTCTGTCGTTGTAACCGACTTGCGTGGGCAAATGCTCACATGCAATGGCGTCTGGCACTTTGGAGAGGTGTTCTCTTCACGGATGAACTCTAACATAACACCAGATACTGACTGGTTATTTTTTGAGTTAAAAATAACTTGTGAATTATCATGACTGATAGTTAAGATTAGAGGATGTTAAGTGGATCACAGACTGTCAGGATACTGTTTTGTATCCATGTTATTTTTTGGGCCACATGGTTGAAAGAAACCCATTTTTCTGAAAAAAACTTTTGAAAACGGATCATATTTGACCCCAGGACTACACAAGAGTTAAGGCTGAAAAAACATCGAAGACCGCTGCTCTACACAATAAAAATGAAGATAAACTTATATTAAATTTGTTTTTGCTTAAGTTGACAGGATGGATGGGAAAGTTAAGGAACAGAAGCGACATCAGCAGAAGCACAGCGGACCCAAGGCCGAGAGGAAGAAGCTCAAGAAGCAAGAAGGCACCACAGAAGAGGATGGACGGAAACGCAATCCCAAGGCCTTCTCAGTTCAGTCGGCTGTACGCATGGCCAAGACTTTCCACAGGTCAGTCCCGATGGCTCTTGTGTCCGCAGCACTGCTGCGCCTCTTTCAGACAGATTTTCCAATATATCGGCTGATATATATTTAAAATAAAAAATAATAATTTGTTTTATTGTCACAACAGAACAGAGGAACATCTAAATATATTAATGTTCTGATAAATAAAATGTATAAAAATACAAACTTATGGTATGAAACTTAAAGTCCATTAACAAAAAAAATCAGTGTTGCCAACAAGGACGTTGTAGAGCGCCCTCTGGTGGACAGACTATGCAACACCAAGGCTCATAACGTGGTTGACTGTCCGTTTTTTTAATAGTCATTTATTAGAATCATTTATTTGTCATAAATGATTCTGATGAATGAATATTAAAAAAAAAAAAACTGCCAATACTGATAGAACTCTCAGGCTCTACTGTGCAATTAATTAAACTTTGATTGCAATTTTGATTGTGGCTGCTGACCGTTACAAAAACATTGTTATTAAGAAAAAAACATTAATTTGCACTTTACATTTTGCGAGTAAATATTTAATTTTGTCTTGTGTTTTCAGTTTTTTATGTTTAATAAATGCAACATCTTTCCAATAGTCATTGAGTAATCGTGTTAAATAAGCGTGATTTCAATATTGACCAAATTAATTGTGATTATGATTCTTTTTCCCATCATCTATCAGCCCTACCTTTTTTATTTTACAATGTTTTTTTTTATCAATTTTTAATTCCCAACCCACATTTCTCTCTTGACCTCTGCCGTAACTTAATTTAACAATCAATAAACATTATATGACGGTATCACAGTAGCAGCTCCCCTATGTCTTATCTTTTACAAACCGGTCAAATGGCCCCCAGATTTTCTCATATTCCCCCAATTTCCTCTCAGTACATATGTCGGTCTGCCCAGGGACAAACATTGCGCCATATTCTTGATCCGAGACTGTAATCCTTTTTGCCTGTAGGATAGCAAAATCGAAATTTATTTATTTATTTATTTATTTTTGGGGTTTTATATTGAGAGCAGCCCAATCTTTGTGTATATTTTCTTTAGGTCCCAGGACATAAAGACAAAAAAACACCACATCCCCCATGTAGACCGGACTCCCCTGGAACCCCCTCCAATTGTGATTGTAGTAGTCGGGCCCCCCAAGGTGGGAAAAAGCACCCTGATCCGCTGCCTGATCAAAAACTTCACCCGTCAGAAGCTCGGGGACATATGTGGACCTGTAACCATCGTCTCTGGTAAGTTTGCCCACCGAGTTCTTCTGAAGTACGGGTTAGATTTGGTCCACTTCCACCTAGCTCCGCTGTTAAGATATTTTAGCACACAGTGTCCCCTATAGGGGTTTTACAGCTTCATAGATTTCAGTTTTCCACAGAAAAGCATTGACATTCTTTGAATGAAATGGCATTTGTGTTCATTAGCTTTAAACTCATGAATTCAGAAGCGTCATGTTTTTATTCATTACTTGGCCTGAAGATTAATGGCCACCTGTTCTCCATTAGGCATTAAACCATAATGTTTCACATCATTTTTCTGTCTGGTAGCTGACTTGTCGTATGTTTCCTGTAGGAAAGAAGCGCCGCCTCACTTTCATGGAGTGTAACAATGACATTAATACAATGATCGACCTTGCAAAAGTAGCTGACCTGGTGAGTTTCTCAATTTACATTAATATAAATAGTACATTTAATAAATGGATGACATGGCACAATGTTATAAATCAACTTATTTACTTGATTTGAATAGACTTGATGGCTGAAAGAAGTATTAGTAACGAACAAATGAAGTTGAATTAAAACCACACTTCTTTCCTTCTAGGTTTTGATGCTGATTGATGCCAGCTTTGGCTTTGAGATGGAGACTTTTGAGTTCCTCAACATCTGTCAGGTGCACGGCTTCCCTCGCATCATGGGTGTGCTGACTCACCTGGATTCATTCAAGAACAACAAGACCCTGAGGAAGACCAAGAAAAACCTCAAGCACCGCTTCTGGACCGAGGTCTATCAGGTAAACACAACATCATCCCAATACTGACCACATGCCCCCTTTGCTCTGTACAGAATTGAAACCCTAGCTTGTTTGTACTGGGGCAGCATGACGTGCGATTTGAAGATGCTGTGTTTGAACCTGCCAGGGGGCCAAGCTGTTCTATCTGTCGGGTATGGTGTACGGTGAATATCAGATTCAAGAAGTGAAGAACCTCGGCCGCTTCATCTCAGTCATGAAGTTTCGTCCTCTGGTGTGGCAGACCTCCCACCCTTATGTGCTGGTTGACCGGTGAGTGAACTCGGCGGCATGCTGCTAACTCTCATCATCCAAATGATCCTCTACAGTAAACATGGGCCGGTATAAGATTCTGACGGGATAGGGATACACCGATCTGAGTTTTTCAGCCTGGGCTTTGTGTACCCGTCGATACCCAATACCAATCTCATACCGTTGTTGAATTAATAATAAACTGTATTCCTTCCACCTTATACCTTCCTTCAGATGATAGAGACTAAAGGCACCAGACTTTAATAACAACATAAAAATAGCATAGAATTGGCATGGTGCTTTTGGATGTGCTTGATTAAATTGTTAGTATTGTACTTTGCGGTACTACCACCACTGCTCGAAACATTTACTTTGCAGACATTGCAAACAGTCGGTGTTGCAGTCGTGAAATATTTCCACACAGCCGACTCTTTGGCTTGCTCCATGTTGCTCAACGGTTAACTCTTCCAGCATGCGACACACGTGCTTGTTGACGAAGCAAAAAAAATGTTCATACTGCAGGAACGGTTTCACAGAAAATTTTCGTGGTTTTGAAACCGTGACTTTTTTAAACCAGGGTATACCATCAAACCGGTAACCGACCCCTGTCGACCCCTCTGCAGCCGATTTACAGTATTTGCTCTGTAAACTGTAGATGGGAAGATTTTTATTTAAACTTTTATTTATACAGGTAATCTCATTTAGACACAGGGTTTGGGACAATACACATCAGTTACAGACAGACAAACAGATTACAATAGTATTCACAATATATACTATGTAGTACAATATTTAAACAAAAGTGCCAAGTCTTAAAACATTAAAGTAAGAACAAGATTCCAAAGATATTTTTTTTCCTTTAAAATGAGTTTGAAGTCCCCCAGTAGTCGTGATGATGATGATGTAAAGTGAAGGTAGAGCTGGGCTATATATCGATATCATATCAATATTGTGATATGAGACTAGATATTGTCTTTTCCTGGTTTTAAAGGCTGCATTACAGTAAAGTGATGTCATTTTCTGATCTTACCAGACTGTAGTAACTGTTCTATTATTTGCCTTTACCCACTTAGTCATTATATGCCCATTACTGATGATTATTTATCAAAAATCCTATTGTGTATATATTTTGTGAAAGCACCAATAGTCAACACTACAGTGTCGTTGTGGTATTGATATCGAGGTATTTGGTCAAAAATATTGTGTTGTATGATTTTCTCCGTATCGCCCAGCCCTAAGTGAAAGAGAACAGCGATCCACTAACTCCTCATGTACTTGCAGCAGTTGTTTTATTTTTACATATCATTCTCAACTCTTTCTCTATACTAAGCCACAATTTGAGCGCGTCATGTACAGCTTTCATGCTTTTACTTTGTACTCACTCAATTGTCGTTTTCTTAATTCTTCTTTCTGCATTCACACAGCATGGAGGACTTAACTGACCCTGAGCGAGTGAGGACAGAGCCCAAGTGTGACCGGACAGTGTCACTCTACGGCTACCTGCGAGGGACACATTTGAAAAACAAAGGCCAGGTCCATATACCAGGTATAGTACATTAGCATACTGCTGTTACCTACAAAGACCTTTTGTACTGCACATCATCTGTCTAAAGTAGAAATGCTCCCAAATAGCACTTGGAAATTGCCCTCTAAAAACGGTAAAAATAACATATCGGGTGTGTAAATTCAAGCAAACTAGGTCGGCTCTGCAGTTTTGTGTATGTCCCAGTGAGTCACGATTCCAATAAAAGGGTTTCAAGTGTGGTTGCAGTTTCTCAAAACTACATGCAGACACCAATCACTGTGATATGATATTAATGGCGAGGCGAAAGCAGTCGCGGTGCTGTTACACTTCTTCTGAGACGAGAAGGCACAACGGTGGTTTCTACGCCCTGGGGACTGACTGACAGGCCGTGGTTGTAAGGCAAGGCGACTTTATTTCTACAGAAGCTTTCAACAATAAGGCAATTCAAAGTGTTTTACATCAAACGTTAAAGAGCAATTAAAAACGGTCATGATGACAATAAAACAGGCTAAAATATAATAATATACAAATACAAGAATAAAAGTTACAGTGAGTATGAAAGGAATAATTAGGGACGAGTTTGGGAGGAGAGAGGGAGGGGGTTTGTTTTTGTTAAATTTCTTTAGTGTAAAATATTCTAAATAATGAACTTAATGTTCTAAGTACATTTTTTTTTTTTTTTTTACAAAAAGGTACCATTACTGAATTTCAGGTACCGGTACCAATAGAAATGTGAAAGGTACCCAACCCTTTGCGGTTGCTCTCTAGAGTTGATCCATACCAGTATCGAAAATACCTCCAATACTGCTATACTTTACCATTACTTGGTAAATCAGTGAGTACGTCTATTCACCTATCTGAAACCACGTAATGTAGCCCGACATTTTTTTTACTTTAAAGTAGTTTATTTATGACATTTTTCTGTTGTCAACTGTCAAAATGGATAATAAAAGAAAAGTTTATGGCATTTGTTCTCCTTATGTATTGGTCCATGTTTTACAAAGGGTTATCCTGAGCCCGCTCATACATCAATGATAGCAATCACGTCACACTCATACAGGGATAGTAGGATATAGCTGTTAAAAATATATACAGTATATTTACTTTTATATACTGTATATTTAAACGCACTGGTATTCGTTCGGTACTCTATCAGCCAATACAATCAGTAAGTATCGGAATCTGTATCAGAAAGGAACAAATAGTTTTGAAACATCTCTATTGGTCTCTGCAGGTGTGGGAGACTTTCAGGTGGCGGACGTGAACTTCTTGCCAGACCCGTGCGCCCTGCCCGAGGCTCAGAAGAAGCGAGCGCTGAATGAGAAGGAACGTCTGCTCTATGCACCCATGGCTGGCATCGGGGGGGTCGTGTACGACAAAGATGCGGTGTACATTGACCTTCCTGCTAGCCACGTCAATCAACAGCAGGTGTGTTTGCTTGGCACGGGAGTGTGTGTTCTGCATCTGAATAATCTGAGTTTTTATTAAAAGCACTTCTGACAGCTTTTTTCGGTTGGCTTCAAAATTGAGCATTTAAAACATACATAAAATATATCTTTTTTCTCACATTGTCATCGCGTTATCAACTAGTGCGAACAATGTCAGTTAAAAGACAATATCAGCAGGATACTGCACTTTCAAATGTAACCATCATTCTTAATATATGTGGTGATTCAGTACAGTGTTAGTTTGTTCAATAGAACTGTTTTCCTTTTTATTGGTTTTTAAATTCAACAAGCAGTTTGTTGTATGTTAGCAGAATACTGAAAGCAGCACAAGTCAAGTCAACTTTATTGTCAGTTCTGGAATATGTGCCAGACATACAGAGCAATATAAAATAAGTTTCTCTCCCACCCCGCGGTGCAATGAGTACAATTCTGTTTATTTATCACATTAATATCATCTTCACGTTATTCAACTGCGTTATTGCACATTTTCCTCGTATCGTGCAGCCCTCTTTACAAGTGTATTGTATTTCCCCGGTACAGGAGGAGGTGCGGCCCACCACAGAGCTGGTCCAGTCTCTCATCGACACGCATTCTACCCTGGACGCCAAGATGGCGGCTAGTAAGGTGTCTCTGTTCAGCGGCTCGGCCACCCTGGATTCCACAGACGTGGGCGAGCAGAGCCGGTGAGACTCATCACGCCTTCTGTCTTTCTCGCCTCACTTCTTTTCATTTATATATTTTTTGGCGGCATTTTAGGCCTTTTATTTGTATAGGGCAGCCCAAGATATGAAAGGGAAGAGAGGGGGGGATGACATGCAGCAAAGTCAGGTCAAAGTCGAACCTGTGGCCGCTGCGTCAAGGAGTAAACCTCTCTATATGGGCGCGTGCTCTTCCAGGTGCGTCACCCGGGCGCCCTTTCACGCTTCGCTTCTGTCTAACAGATGTCAGGGACATTGGAGACATAAAATATGCACATTTTGCACATCATAACGAAAAGACATTAGATCCTCATCGATACATGGCTAATATTACAGGTTTATTTTCTGCATAGAGGAACTTTTGGGCGGCCCCCAAAGAGGTTTTTAGCCAACCCCAAAGGAAAATCACCAGCACCAAAATGATAAGAATTGATGATGAAAATAGCATTTCAAATCCTCTCCAACTGTGTTTCAGAGCAATTTACCGTTACGTTGAACAAGCCTATATGAGTACGAATAAACCTGAATATGAGACCTAGTCTCAGCTTCATCGTCCAGCATTACCAGACTCTCTCAGTGACTCTTTCAGTGTTATTGTTGTATACTATTTTTTTCTGTATTTAAAATGTCTTATGTATCCTTGTACGGTGTCCTTGAGTGCTGAGAAAGGCGCCTTTAAATAAAATGTACTATTATTTATTTAAATATTCATATTTTTTTGACGCGTTTTGTTAATTTGGGTTTATTTACTTAGGCATAATATACACTTGTATTTTTAACAAATTGTCAGAAATAACCGGAACATACATAGATTTCTGTCAAATAAGGCAACGCTGACTTATTACTCATTTACTGTATGCGGACCAATCAAGGCCCCTTCTGAGTCAGGAAATCCCCTGAATTATAATTTATGTTTTTACCTTAGCTCATCAGTATCAGCATGTACTATTTATGGGATAAACTATATCTTGGCCAGAGAGTTATATTTTTTATTTTTCAGCGATCACTGCCAAGCATGTCTTTTTCTGTTTATTCAATTTTATTTATAGTATCAAATCAAAAGAGTTATCTCAAGACACACATAGTAGGTCTAGACCACACACTATAATTTACAAAGACCCAACAATTATAGTAATTCCCACGAGAGCAAGCATTTAGTGTCTGACGGGGCCGGTTGGGGGTGTAATGAATAATGGCAATAACAGTCACAATAAAAGGTAATGGAACAGTGACTAGAAATATTAGTTGTAGTTGTAGTAGTATTTCATGGCGTAGCAAAGCGCCTAGCTTATTATGTTTTTATGTTTAACACATTCATCAATATGCCATTGCAATACATTTAACATTAATATGCGTTCCCCCAGCCTGCCTATGGTCTCCCAGTGGCTAGAAATGGTGATAGGTGTAAACCGAGCCCTGGGTATCCTGCTCTGCCTTTGAGAAAATGAAAGCTCAGATGGGCCGATCTGAAATCTTGCCTCTTATGAGGTCATAAGGGGAAGGTTACCTCCCCTTTCTCTGCTTTGCCCACCCAGAGAATTTGGCCCACCCATGAGAGAGAGACATCATGGCTTTCAAAGGTGCAAAGTGGCAGTTGGTCAAGGCCACCCCCCCACCCCCCATTTTTTTGTTTTGTTATTTTGAAAGTGTAAATGATGGAAATAAAATTTAAAATAAACTTTTTCTGACATATTATACAAATGTCTAATCTGTCATTTGATGACTTTTGGAGATTTTTCCATCTTTTCTTTATGCAAATTAATACAAATTTTTACTTAAAAGAGACTTCACATAAGGTATTAGGGGAACTATATAAAAGCATCCAAAGATCACCCTGTCATGGGACCTTTAAAACTCAATTATTGCAAATTAACCCTCAAATTCCCCTATGGATTCGGTATTCCAACTTTCATTCCATTTTGAGACAATGTCAGTTCAAACAAATCTTCCAAAAGTTAGTTGTGAATTCAGCATGGTAGAAACTATTAAATTGTTCAGTTATTGTCCTCGAAAGAAGCTATCAGTATATACTGTACTTCTGTCAAAGTATATACACAACCACACAAGTTTGTCAATTTTCACATTGTGATGTGATTTGTTGGAACACACCACTGAAAAGAATGATACAAAACATCGGAAATGTACATCTACTGCTCTCAATTTATTGCAGCCTTGTTTTTGACAGAAAATATCAACTTTTAATTGTGTGTGTGTGTGTGGGTGTTAGAGAGCAGGGTCCTCAGGAAGAATGTGTCTGGGACCCCAACACCCAGAGGAAGAGAAGGAAGGTGGTCTTCACTGAGAAAGAGGAGGATGTCAGCGGCTCGAGTGGTGATGATGATGATGATGATGATGAGGAGGAGGAGGATGGTGACGTTGACAGTGAAGACGGTGACCAGGAGGAGCAGGAAGAGGACGAAGATAACCTGTCCACATTTCTCAAAGACGCAAGAGCCGAAGCGGCCGAGACAGAAAAGACTGTAACAGACGCTCCGCCAGCGAAGAAGCAGAAATTAGAGGAAGGGAAGAAAAGGAGGGAGGAGAGCGCTGAGGTGCCGGCGTTTGCTGACAGTGAAGACGATTTGGAGATGAGCGAGGGAGAGAGTGAAGAAGAGTGGGAGAACGTGAGAGCAGACTCTGGCCACTGTTCTGAGAGAGGACGAGAGGGAAGATGAGGAAGATGATAAAGAAGAGTCTGAAGATGAATCGATGGAGGATGATGCAGCTGTCGCTACAATTAAGAAACAAGCAGCTAGTGAGGAGGAGGAAGAGGAGCAGGGTAAATACTGTTTTTAGTTCTTCTATAAATTCTTCTGTGCAAGTGCGTTGGAAGATAACATCAACTTGGAAACAAAGGAACCAATCCTGCACTCTACTCTTGCTATAGCATCACCTTTTATTTGCAAAAAAAGTTTCAGTTCCTCCGGACCTTCATCAGGAGTCTAGATCCGGAGGGACTGAAACGTTGATGCTATAGCAAGAGCAGAGTGCGGGATTTCTTCATCTACATATTACACCTTCTATGATAATGTTAAGTAATAAAAAAATGAAAAATTCACATTTCCGTAAACAATCTGTGATATTTCACATTATTCCAACATTTATCTTATATATACAACTATACATTAATTTCTTTGTGTACTTCAGCGTGTGTAGCTGTACTGAAACTGCTTATTTTGCTGCTTTTGCTGCTTACGTGTCGGCTCATGATACAGAAAGCTTCTCGGACTTCTTTCAAGTTTCATGTATAGTATGGGACAAGGAATGTAAAGCCTTTAATCGAGTCCGAAGGTAGCTGAACATGTGATCTGATGTCAGGGGAAACTTTGCCGATGATACCGAAGTAGCATCTTGAGGTTCAGTTGTTATTCTCATCATTCTGCGCTTCAGTTTATTCTCCTGTTTCCGTCCACAGGGGGTCTGAGATGGAAGGAGGGTCTGCAGCAGAAAGCATCAGAAGCGTTTCTACGGCAACAAAAAGCTGCCCCCAATCTCAGAAAACTGGTTTATGGTTCAGGTAACCCAAGGCTTTGGTTGCATGTTCACATGAATATATATATTTTGATTGAAATCTGTATTTTTAAGAATATGCCATTATATCTGTTTAAGTTGTCATCATCTATCAGCCCAGACAATTTGTCCTATGTGTTATTAATATTGGCATATACTGTATGTCTGCAGATAAGATATATAGTTAGGTTATTGTCTGTCTGTCTGTCTATCTGTGGACTTCATATTTTGTTTCTGCACAGTACACCTAAGTGATCACTATGTTCCAAATAATTCAAATTTATCCACAATATAGGTATCTAGCATCTTTTTGTTGCTAGTTTAGTTTATGGTTTATTTGTCAGGGACCATGCACAGTTCAAGCCCTGTACCAGAGTTAGCTATACAGCTAATTTACATCTGTGGTCCCTGGGTAAAGCCCGTTTTTATGGTTATGCGTAGAATCAACAGCGTACCCCCGCGGACCCTTCTGCGTATACGCCGGACCCTGCGCCGTAGCCTGATGTGCACCTTTTTAAGAAATGTAACGACACGTCGTGACCACGCACGTTGTTCGGCCGTGGCCTGGTAGCAGTGCATTTCCCCCAACTCATTCCTGGTTCTCCTTCTCCATAAAAACGTGAAATCAAGGAGAGAGTTAACTTGCCCTGCTAAATATTTCCCACCGTGGTCAGAAAACACGGGGGAGACACTTTGTTTCTCTCACTATGACTCTAGAGTCACACCTCGCTCCCTAGACAATTTTGGTCCCCCTTACTGTCTCCCCACCAACTCCTCTCTTACACACGCGCACACACACACACACACGACATTCTTGACCAAATACCTCTATTGATATAAATAATCATCAATAATTTCAACATAATGTCTGAGTGGGGGAAAGGCAAATAATAGAACAGTTACAACAGTATGGTAAGTTCAGAATATGACATCACTACTGTAATGCAGCCTTCAAAACCAGGAAAAGACAACTCTTATATCATATAACAATAATACGATATCCAAAATCTAAGAGGATATCTAATCTCATATCACGATATCGATATAATATCGATTAATTGCCCAGCCCTACGCACAACCATAAAACGGCCTTAAGGGAGATAAAAGGACATTATAGACAATATTATCAAAACCGTTGAAAACTTAACAACATATAATAAGCATTACATGACGTATAAACCAGTATACAAAAATATATAAATTCCGTGATCTAGAAAGATCACATAGTTGTTTCAACTTCAGCCAAGTCTTTAAGGACATTTTAAAACCTCTGAGACAATCTCTAATGTGAAGTCAAATGAAGTTTTTCTACTTTTCTACTGCTGTAAATGAAAAAGCTGACTGACCTCTGATTTTCTGTGTCTCTAGAAAATGTCAAACTATCATATTTTTTTTGGTGTTCAGTTGTAGAGGCAGAGGATTCTGACGAGGAGGAGCAGGAGCTGGGGGGGCTGTTTCGAGTCAGCCGCCCTCAGAACGGCAAAAAGTTCAGAGCCAATGGTGTCGACTGCTCCCGTTTCGACCCCGACACCTCCCACAACTGGGACTTGGAGGAGGTACAGTGGTTGCTACACTGGTGTACTGGGACAGTTGGGGTATTCAGTTCCTGATGTGCTGTTGATATGAAAACAAATACAAAAAGAGATGAAAACCTAAGGTTGTCAGTTTTCTTTTCTTTTTTTTCTTCTTCTTCCAGATGCTAAACTCCATCAGGGACTGCTTTGTTACAGGGAAGTGGGAAGAGGACCAAGATGCTGCCACACTGCTGAAAGAAGACGGTAAGAAAGGAGAAGAGAACCTATCCATTCTGCTAAACACACAGATCTAAAATTTTGGACTTATGGTTAAATAAAATAATTAACACTTATAATTTAAAAAGTGTGGAACCCTCAGTACCAGACGTGTGAGGGGGTTACTTTGGATTCCGACCTTCAATTAAGAAAGATACGGGTATAACTGAGTCCTTTCATGCGGGACTACAACAGTGTGATAGCATAAAAGACTCTTAACATGCAGTCTGTTGTTGTGTTGGTGTGTCTAGAGGAGCTGTATGGGGACTTTGAGGATTTGGAAACAGGAAAGGTCCACAAGGGCCACACTGGGGAGCAGGATCACGCGGAGGTACGTCTTATTCATGTGGACTAGTTAAAAATCAAGATCGTTTTCCAGTGAGTGACTGATCATTGAAACATAATGCAATATTCCTATGTGGTTATGATACAGTTTGTGTATTAAAACACAGCCTCCACTCCAATGCTGATATCCAGCGTTCCAGTGGACATGTAAAATAACATCTTTCACTTCATTTAACCATGGCACAAAACTCCTCTCTGCCCATTTCAAGGAGAGCTGGGCATTACAGTATATCGATATTAATTTGATATTGTGATATGAGACTGGATATCGTCTTAGATTTTGGTAATATGGTAATTTGGTAAGTGTTTCCTTTTCCTGGTTTTAAAGGCTGCATTACAGTAAAGTGATGTAATTGTCTTACTTACCAGACTGTTGTAACTGTTCTATTATTTGCCTCCCCCCCAAAAAAAAACTACAGACTTAGAAATGGCACATACTAAGGAAAGCTTATTGTGGGACTGGCTAATGGCTGTAATTCTACACCAAGGCTGAATTTTGTGAAAGAGTCTTCAGATACAGTATTAGGGGACCACTAAGGCCTATATAAAAGAGACTTCAGATACAGTATTAGGGGACCACTAAGGTCTATATAAAAGAGACTTCAGATACAGTATTAGGGGTCCACTAAGGTCTATATAAAAGAGACTTCAGATACAGTATTAGGGGACCACTAAGGTCTATATAAAGGCACCCAAAGAGCACCATGTCATGGGCCCTTTTAACTTTTAATTTTTTGTGTTTTCTGTACAAGCTTGTACATATGACAAGGTACCTGGTACTCTGACAGTATTTGAAACATACCTTCTTTAAGTAGTCACAACTGATTTACATTTTCTGTTTAAAATACTGAAATGGTTTTCAGCTTCTGTCAACTCATTAATACCTTTTAATTTCCGCAGTTGCAGTCTTGTATAAAGTACTCAAAAGCAATTCTTGAGTAAAAGTACAAGTATCTTACCAGAAAATTACTTAGAAGTTAATGTCACCTTTTACAATATTACTTGAGCACAGGTCTTAAAGTATCTGATATGTACTGTACTCAAGTATATAAAAATCTGATATTTACTGTACTTGTTAATTACTAGAAGATTAAAAAAAACCTTGCTTATGAACTTAAATGTGACTTCCTCATAGTAAAGCAAAATAACATTGGTTTCCACACCTTTTTCAACCTCAAATTCAAAGTCTGACAACAGAATTTGAGTTTCTTTGTGTGGACGAATCTTTCACTCTGATGTGAATGTGAAAACATACCCGTAGTATTTTCGAAATAAATAATTGCTTGCGTAATGGTCAGTGGTGCGCGAGCCTTTCTAAACTCTGATGTACGAAAAGTATACAGTTTATTTAAGAAATACAGTGGAGTAAAAGATTCCAGAAATATAAATAAAGAAGTAAAGTACAGATGCAAGAAAATTCTACTTAAGCACAGTAACAAAGTATTTGTACTTGTAACACCGCTCAGTTAGATGATGTTTTGTCTTGTACACCTGTCACCAGCAGAATAGTGAGAACGATGAAGATGATGAGGATAATGCAGAAAGTCTGGTGAAGGTGGATGATGACGAGGTCCAGAAGAAGAAGCGTCTGGAGAAGAAACAAAGGCTGAAGGAGCGCTTCGACGCCGAGTACGACGATGAAGACGCCACTTACTTTGACGACCTGAAGGAGGAGATGCAGAAGCAGGCTGAGGTACCTGGTTTGGGCCTTCGGCGGTCACTGGGTTCTGTAATACCAGCAGCTGCTGGAATTCATTCATTGGATAAAGATTCAGTATACATTTTAGAACAGGTGTTCTCAAACACCCAAAGGTCTGAAATGATTGGCAATAACAAAATAACATTATTCAGCTCATTTTTAACTTTTAAGCAGCATACATTCAAGTTGAATTCTGTTTTTCTGCTCAACTTTTGGACCGATTTTGGCACTGGGATTTTGTGCCATTTTTTTTTAATTCAAACTCTGTACTGGTCTGGATTTACTTGCAGTTTGATCCGCATGCAGACCTTGGTCCGGAGTTTAAGAAGATTTAGAATGATCTATGGATGAAACATTGATTAGATTGGACCAGCTTATTTATGAGTGTGTTCTTCCTGCGTTCTGTCCTCAGCTGAACAGGGCCGAGTTTGCGGATGTGGATGATGAGACCAGAGTGCAGTACGAAGGCTTCCGACCAGGAATGTACGTCAGATTGGAAATCTCCTCTCTGCCCTGCGAGTTTGTCACCAACTTTGATCCCCATTATCCCATCATCCTTGGAGGTCTGGGCTCCAGTGAGGGCAACGTAGGATACCTGCAGGTATGTTTTGTTTGCGTATGACTAGTTGTGCCTCTGGGTGTCCTGTGAGGTTGCTTATCATTTACGTTTTGTCTAGGCTTTTTTTTCTTCATAACTAAGCTATTGGGAAGGATATAAGTGAACTCTGGTATGTTTGCTCATCAAACTGTACAGAGAGGCCAGGAAGAAAGAACGTTGAATTACACATGTATAGATGATTGCATTTTAATGCTGTTTATGATCTTGTTAATTTCACCAAGTAATGTAGAAGAGATGCTGGTTTATAGGATTATATATGCAAGTGGCTGTAGTTTCAGCAGCGGCGCAACTCCTTTCGCATACATAAAGAAGATTCGGGAGATTTTGATGACTTGCACAGAAGCATTTAATGAACACTCAATCGAGGAGACAGTTAAGCCGGCAGTACAATTTAACCCCGATGTGTAATCGTGCAGTGCCATCCCAACTCTCTGAAGTTCCTGTCTTTCAGGTGTTATGTTTAGCTGAACCTTTTAAGGTTAAACGAAGATATTGCAAGCACCTAAACACAGATGATAAAGCCCAGTTTAGCCTCTCTCTCTCTCTCGCTCTCGCTCTCGCTCTCTCTCTCGGAAATATGCTAAAGTGTGGCAGGCCTACCGACTTCCAAAAGGCCTCACCTGGCCTGTGACCTATGAATGACCTGTTGTCTATGCTTTACCTTGTCTCATCATATCACAATATGTTGTTTCTGGAAAATTCCACCACAAGGATGACTACTGCAAAATAAAACTAGTTACCAGCTAGTTTGACCAGTGGTTCCCAACCTTTTTCGGGATGTACCCCCACATCCTTATCAGATGAGCGCAAGTGCCCCATCATTGACACCTTTTGTCTGTCACACAAAGGTGTCAATTTCAAATGATTTTAAAGTGGATGTTAAGTAACCCTTAAAAAAAGTGGCTAACCCTTACGTGTGTGTGTGTGTGTGTGTGTGTGTGTGTGTGTGTGTGTGTGTGTGTGTGTGTGTGTGTGTGTGTGTGTGTGTGTGTGTGTGTGTGTGTGTGTGTGTGTGTGTGTGTGTGTGTGTGTGTGTGTGTGTGTGTGTGTGTGTGTGTGTGTGTGTGTGTGTGTGTGTGTGTGTCAGATGCGACTGAAGAAACACCGCTGGTATCACCGCATCCTAAAGACACGGGACCCCCTCATTTTGTCGTTAGGCTGGAGACGCTTCCAGACCATCCCCCTCTACCATATTGAGGATCACAACGGACGCCACCGTCTGCTCAAATACACACCTCAGCACATGCACTGTGGAGCATCCATCTGGGGTAAGGCACATTTAAAGCACACTACACCGCTGCTGTCCATTTCCCGTCATGTCCCTCAACCCTCTGAACCCAAGAGACTCGCCCACGAGCAAAAACAGCACCTCTGATTCATAGTTTAATCATTTAATATCCATAAATGATACAGGACACTTCGACGTGGGACTGCAGGGCCAGGGATCAAACCACCAACTTGAGGGGATTTCAAGAAAAACATACATCACAAACTTACAGTACATACTCCGGTCGCTGCTCCTGTGGCAGACCACGCTACAGAACACGCTATCCTCCCCGTCTATTTCTTAGGTTTATTTTTATATTTTTATATCGGTGATGGACGTCAACAAGTGCTGGTTGTTGCTGTTTTTTACGTACCTCTTGCAGTCTCAGGAAGACCGAGGGTGTTATGCCGCAAGAGTTTATTCGTTTGCCGAATTGAAAGGGATTGGAGCTGATTTGGATCAATGGCGGAGGGGGTCATTGGCTACCTTGGTGGATTTCCAAGATGTCCCAAAAGAGATAACAAGATGCAAGAGAGGTAAAGCTGGCGGAGTTTTAAAGAGACTCAAATCTCGGAGATGTCGGCCCTTCCTGTCTATGATCATGGGAAATGTGCAATCAATTGGGAACAAAATGGATGAACTGAGAGCTAATGCTCTGTTCCTCCACGAATATAGATCAATAAGTTTGATGGTTTTTACCGAAACTTGGCTCAACAGAAATCACACTGATGAACTAGTTGCGGTGGATGGATTTAAAGCTTTTCGTGGGGACAGAACAGAGGATTCGGGGAAGAAAGGAGGCGGTGGACTTATGGTGTATGTGAATGAGGAATATTGTCACCCAAATAACATGTCCATTAAAGCGCATACCTGTACCCCAAACTCTGAGATACTGACTGTTAGGGTTCGCCCATATTATATCCCTCGCGAATTTTCACATGTGGTTGTGATGGCAGTTTATGTGCCACATAGAAATGTGTCTAAGGAGGCAGCCGAGGAGATACAAGCGGCCGTGCACAGGATTGAGGCTGCGTCACCTGACGCGTTTGTTGTGATAACTGGAGATTTTAACCATTGCATTATAAAGTCAAGCGGGTCACACTATTACCAACATGTTAAATGCAATACAAGGGGGGAGGCGGTCCTCGACCACTGCTACACTAAGGTCAAGGATGCGTATATGTCCAGAAGTCTGCCAAGTCTGGGCAAGGCGGACCATAACCTGATCCTGCTCTGTCCCAAATATCTCCCACTCGTAAAGAGGAACAAAAAGGAAACGATCACGGTGAAAAAGATGTCAAAAGACGCGATTGAGAGACTGAAAGATGCGTTCGAAAATACGGACTGGGCGTTTTTTGAAAATAGTGCCAAGGACATAAATGAACTTACTGAGTCCGTATGTGGGTATATTAATTTTTGTAATGATGTGGTTGTAGAGGAAAAGAGGGTTAAGATAGATGCAAATTGTAAACCCTGGATGAATGCTGAGATTAAAAGGTTAATTGATGACAAAAGGAAATCCTTTGCTAGGGGAGACAAGGATACACTGAAAAAGATCCACAAAGATCTTAAAAGGGAAATAAATAAAGAGGAATATCGGTATAAATGTGAAATAGAAAATTATTTTAAAGTAAATGATATGAAGTAAGTCTGGGAAGGAATGCGGTTAATGAGTGGTTATGCAGGGAAGGGGAAGGTGAACAGATTCCAGTTAAATGGCACAAGAGAATATGCTAATAACCTAAATCATTTTTATAATAGATTTGACAAAATAGACTTTTCTGATGAAAGACAAAGACTTAGGGAAATGATTGAGAGCACAGAAGATGATGACTATACCCTACAAACAACCAATCAGCAGGTATATGGTATGTTTATGAGGCTGAAAGCTACCAAAGCAGCGGGTCCAGATGGACTGTCTCCAAAAGTATTACAAGGCTGCGCTTTTCAGCTGGCAAACATTTTTTCAAGTATTTTTAATTACTGTTTCTCTCATAAAGTGTTGCCTGATTTATGGAAACAATCTTGCATTATACCAGTACCTAAAAACAAAGCCTTTGAGTGTATGAATGATCTAAGACCAGTGGCTTTAACCTCCATAGCTATGAAGGTATGTGAGAAAATCATGTTAAATAGTCTGAAGCCTCATGTGGATCAGTATCTTGACCCCTGCCAATTTGCTTATCAGAAAGGGAGAAGGGCAGAGGATGCTATCGTCTGTAAATTGGACAGTGTCTATGCTCACCTGGATGCAGGGGGAGGTGTGAGAATTTTATACTATGATTTTAGCTCAGCGTTCAATACGATACAACCACACATCCTCGTAAATAAGCTTTTGATGATGAAGGTTCCAGGTGTTTTTATCTTGTTCATTTTAAATTTTTTAGAAAACAGGTCTCAATTTGTTAAGTTAAACTCAAAAGTTAAGTCAGACAATATTATGTCAAACACAGGGTCACCTCAGGGAACTGTTTTATCACCTTTTCTTTTTACCATTTACACGGCAGACTACCGTCCACAGGACAAGGCAAGCTGTCAGGTTGTTAAATTTGCTGATGACACAGCGCTCATTGGGTTGATCAATAATGATGATTATAGTTACTATCAAAATGAGATAAGAGCCTTTGTTGATTACTGTGATACGCATTTCCTGGAACTCAACGTTAAGAAAACTAAAGAATTAGTCATAGATTACAGGAGAAATAAGATCACAGCTGAGGCAGTGGAAGTTGCAGTTATTTATGAGGAAGTTGCAGTTATTTAAGGTGAATACGGATGTGGTGAGTCAGTCATATGTAGTGTTTGGAGTTACTGTGTGGTGGGGTGGGGGGGAAATGCTGGGGTAACTGAGAAGGCCAGAATTGATAGAGTGACTAAAAGGGCCGGGAAAATGGTGGGAGAGTTAAATACAGTGGATCAGGTATATGACAATCATCTGGTAAAAATGACAGAGAAAATAACAAGGGACCCGGGTTACCCTCTTCATGGAAATCTGACGGGCAGGGTTATAGAGCGTAGTGGTAGGCTAAGACCTCCTGTGACACGAACTAAGCAGTATGCTCTTTCTTTTGTACCTCAGGCTATTAGACAGCACAACAAGCACGTACATAAACGTACATTTTTATAAGTTTCTATTTTTATTTCTTTTTAAATTGTATTTATGTAATATTGTAGTGTATTTGTGGTAATGTATTTGTTCTCTAGTTTTTATGGGTAAGATGGCACTGTAAGCACTGTAATTTCCATTTATATGGATGAAATAAACTTGACTTGACTTGATACTGACGGAAAAAAGCTCTCCATCACTCCAAAACCACCCGTGTCCTCCCCATTCCAAAGTAAAGAGTCAAAGAGAGGCATTATCAGCACAATGTACTACTTTGCGTCTGTTCATGGTGGAGGTTTCAACTCAACATATTCTTAAAGTGATATTGTGTAAGTAAATTCTGAATTTGCAATGTAACTGTTAACATTTTTCATGAGTCATCAGGTAAATGTAGTAGTGTTTTCTTCTGAAGTAGAAGTACACAGTAAGTCAGTAGTATACGGGTGAGTTGCTCTGGGGGCCTTCTGTAGCACCAATACAGGAGGCCAAGCAATCAGCCTGTTCCAAACAGGCACGTTCTGAACAGGCACTGCACAAGTATACACAGATTCTGATCTATCTATGAAAAGATAATATTGGATGATATTTCGGCCATGTTGATACATTGATATCAGTCTGGCTCTTATGACATACACGCACTATAATAATGACACAACAATGTGATAGTATTTCTCAAATTTGACTGCCGTAATACTTAATTCAATTGTGGGCAGAATCATGTAACATAATTGTGTATATTTATCCAATGTTAGAGGCATTCATGGACTGTCGCGTAATGTTTTTAAATGATAGGGCCCAAAGGGTCAAATTGTCTGTGACTAATTAGCAGTGGCACCGTAAAGTCAGTAGATGTGATGTCTCCCTGTACAATGAGACTTTTATTCCTCAACTGTTAAGAATTGTTTTGCAGTCATGTCTAATAATGATTATTGTTCTCTCTCTCTCTTTCCCCCCCTTTTGGCTCACTGAAGGTCCTGTCACGCCACAAGGCACCGGCTTCCTGGCTGTGCAGTCAGTAGCAGGAACTAAAGTAAGTCAGTTACTCACTCTAGTTCCAGCAGTGTAGATGAGTGTGAACAGTTGTTTCAAATGAATAACGTGCCAGTAAAAGTGAGACCATTACCAGTTGCCCAAATTCTCGTTCTCTTTCTGTAGGCTAATTTCCGAATTGCGGCCACAGGAGTCATCCTCGACCTGGATAAGTCTGTGACTATAGTGAAGAAGCTCAAACTCATCGGCTACCCCTACAAGATCTTTAAGAACACCTCCTTCATTAAGGTAAGTTTCTACATCCACGGTGAATCTACAGCTTTAAAGTAAAACCGAGTAAAATTAGATGTAATGGGGAAACATACAAGATACTTTGCTCAAGATTACAGCTATCTGGCGTTTGCATGCATCTACTTAACAGTTATATAGCAGTATAACGTTAGATTGTAATGGAATGAAGCAGCACGTTCTACTGTCAGAAATCGCAGATAAAGGCTTCTCAACCAAACACCACCCAATCAGACATGTTTCGGCAGGAATGCCACCTGAAACTGGGGAGGATTTAACAACACTGGCAGCCAGGATGACATTTTACTGCCATTAGCATGTACAGTTGTGCTCATAAGTTTACATACCCTGGCAGAATATATGATTTCTCAGCCATTTTTCAGAGAATATGAATGATAACACAAAAACTTTTCTTTCACTCATGGTTAGTGGTTGGGTGAAGCAATTTTATTGTCAAACAACTGTGTTTACTCTTTTAATCACATGACAACAGAAACTACCCAAATGACCCTGATCAAAAGTTTACAGAAGTGTTTGATTTTGGCCTGATAATATGCACACAAGTTGACACAAATGGGTTTGAATGGCTACTAAAGGTAACCATCTTCACCTGTGATCTGTTTGCTTGTAATCTGTGTGTGTATTAGGTCTTTTGTGCAGCACTTTGGAGACCCTTGCATCTTAAAATCCAGTGCTGCACTGACATTTCTGGATTCTGAGTCATGGGGAAAAAAAGAATTGTCCATTATTTTTGGAAACTGTAATTAACATAAAAATCCAGGGACATAAAAGATATCCAAGGAATTGAGAATGTCAATCAGCAGTGTTCAAACTCTATTTAAGAAGTGGAAATTGATTCTGTTGAAACCAAACCACGGTCAGGTAGACCAACAAAATTACAGCCACAATTGTCAGGAAAATTGTTTGGGATGCAAAGCAACTAAAATAACTTCAGCTGAAATACAGGACTCTCAAAAATGTGGTGTGGCTGTTTCAAGATGGACAATAAGAAAGCACTTGAACAAAGATGGGCTGCATGGTTGAGTCGCCAGAAGAAAGCCATCACTACACAAATTCCCAATGTACACAAGTACCCATTACAATACACCAAACAGCACAGAAACAAGCCTCAACTTCTGGAACACAATCATTTGGAGTGATGAGACCAAAATTGAACTTTTGGCCACAACCACAAACATTACATTTGGAGAGGAATCAACAAGGCCTATGATGAAAGGTACATCATTCCTACTGTGAAACACGTTTGTGGTTTGCTAATGTTTTGGGTGTGTGAGCTACAAAGGCACAGGAAACTTGGTCAAAATTAATGTCATAACAAGTTATCTCAGACACTTTACAGATAGAGTAGGTTTGCACTCAACAGCCCGGAAGCTGCGCATGGGACCAACAGTTCTTGTACATGACAACGATCCAAAACACAAGGCCAAGTCGACCTGTCATTGGCTACAGCAGAATAAAGTGAAGGTTCTGGGGTGGCCATCTCAGTCTCCTGACCTCAATATCATTGAGTAGGCGGAGATCTCAAACGTGCAGTTCATGCAAGACAACCCAAGACATTAACAGGAAATGGAGTAGTTTGCCAGTAAGAATGGGCAGCTTTACCATCATGAGAAATAAAGAGCCTCTGTACAACACCACAAGGCACAGCAGGATGTAACATGGCATCGCAGGATTAAGAACTGGGACCATGGTACACTGCTATCATGGTTTTGGGTCCTGATCTGTTGTAACATGCTTTAAAAAAGAACATAAGTTGTTTGACAGTAAATTACTCCCCAGAGCTAGGTTAGTAACAAGCATTTCTGTTATCATTGGATGCACACAAATGGAAAGAAATCAGAGAGGAGCTCAGTGTGAAACTTAAGTCCCAGCTGTCTAAAACTATTACAGCATAACTAGGAGAGACAGGGTAAAGAGAGTTGCCTGGTCAGGCTAGAACTCTGACCAACCGGATCGGGCTGTATGCCAAGTCACAGACTAGTTATTATATTCTTGATTATATGAAAGATAGATCTGAACTTTTACGTTCACAGGAATACAATGTTAAAATATTGTATTGATTTTATCACTACCTAACAATATTCAATTGTATTATCTAACTATTAGCTTTATCAAAGCATAACCTTGAGAAAAGGTATAAAAGATTGGATTGGTTCTCTAGAACTCTCCCCAACCGGATCGGGCTAGAACTCTCCCCAACCGGATCGGGCTGTATGCCAAGTCTGCCCTTTAGTTTTATTATATTCTGGATTATATGATAGATAGATCTGACAACTATGAAAGACAGACATGTACATGTCACAATAAAGCATATATTTGGTAAATCATCACTGACCTAACAATATTCAATTCTTTGTCTGTAACTATAAGCTTTATAAAAGGAAAGTCTTAAGTCTACTCTTAAATGTGAGACGAGTGCCTCCGTCTGTGTTCACAGGGCATGTTCAACACAGTGCTGGAGGTTGATAGCTGAACGCTCTGGAACCGTTCTACTTTTAGAGGCTCTATGAACCACAAGTAACTCTGCATTCTGGGAGCGCAGTGCTCTTGTAGGGTTGTAAGGTACTATGAGCTCTTTAATCTGCTTTACTTGTCATCTTACCTGTTATTCCATAGTCCTAATGCGATACAACACATTAGACCGGGAAGGGGGGGAGATTTTGGATTTGGGTCTTGATTTCCACGCTACCAAAAACTTCAAACAAAGTAAAAAAAAACTATAAGCGATAAAGACTAGGTGGGCCAAAATGTATTGTGAACCTGAATTGATGTGCAGGCTGGATCAAACTTTTACTTTACTTTTGGAAGCTGCAGCCGAGGATGTTCTTTCTTAGAAAGCTGAATCAATCAATAGAGAGTCACATTCTTCAAATGTTTTCAAAATCTCTTTTGCAGAATGTTCTCTCCTTTTGACTTTACCATCAAGATCATAAGAAACTACAGTGTATGATCAGGACAGCAAGCTGGATCATTGGGGTTGACAACTCAGCTGTACAATGAGGGTATTCTTATAAATCAGATCTTTAATGGTCCTGCTCATCCTCTCCATCAGAAATTCACAAGCAGTAGCAGGTCAAATGAGTTCAGAAACCAGAAAAAAATCCATTTGCGCCTACAGCAATCCGACTGTAGGTGTGTGAATCTACTAGTCTTGCGATTCAATTATGCTACATATGGTTTTCATCTACATATTTAAGCAGTCATATACTGTATATATGAACTCCCCTGCATCGCTGATGCAGTGATTCATTTCAATGCCCCTATTAGACTGCACAATGAAAAACTAAAACCGCCTTTGGTATTTTAGCTGCAATTTGCACAACTTTCTGGCACTTTAATTTCTTTTTTTCACTAACGTGAATATTTCACCTTCGTTTGTTGCTTGTCAGAACTTCCTACTGTCTTATGTGCGTATTGTATACTGTATTGTATAGTGTTGTGTGACGGGTGAGACCACGGGATTTCCGCTATTGGGATAGTAAAGTTGACTTTGACGTCTTACAGCGATTATGCTGCTTCTGAAGGACTTTGTGTTCATGTGTTTTTGTTGTGCAGACGTGGTGTTCCTGCGCTCCTGGTATCCAGTGTCTGTCCCTCAGCTGTACAACCCCGTCACCTCTCTGCTGCTGCCTGCTGGTCAGAAGGACAGCTGGGCGGGCATGAGGACCCTGGGGCAGCTCAAACATGATCTGGGCATCCGCAACAAACCCAACACGGACTCTCTGTACAAGGTAGAGTAGATACCTGATCTGATGCAAGAATGAATTGAGAGCGGTGCACTGCCCTAAGTGATGCAGCCCCTTCCAAAGGGCTCTGATAAGGAAGCTTTTAATAAGATATGCTTGTGAATTGAATGTAGTCTTTAAAATGGATTGAATGTTTGGATCTGTTTCATAAAGAAAAAAATAATCAGGAGCACTCTTCAATCAGGAGGTCAGTGATGAGAAAATTAACCTAAACAATAATCTTTCGGTACTTGGTACGTAGCCCAACAAAAACACGTTAAACAAGAATTAAATGTGACTGAAAGACATTGCAAAAGCAGAGACTATGACTATATTATCCTTGGAGTGTAACACTGCTTTTATCAAATTAAAGTCCAGCGTGGCGTGACTGTACCGACACAGTGTAATACTCCCACACAGCCAACATTTTGATACTGAAAACGAACCACACATGTGCACAAATGACAGAAGTGGAGAGAGCAGAGGTGGAAGACCCAGAAATACTGACCCATCACAGTACACTTGGCCTTTTCAGGAGTGGGGCTTATAAAGAGAGTGTTTTAGGCAGAGGGTGAATACAGGTTTATTCAAACAGACAGTATAACAAAAATAGTTTGTTTTATACATTAAAGCATGTAAACATGTTTATCCCTCATGTGTGCCTTGGATTCTTTTTAAAGAAGACATGGGTTTTTCATTTTAAATTTAACAAATTTTGTTTTGATGCAATGACCTCTTCACATGAGAGAGAAACACAGTGCGCTAGGGCTGCGTATTGGCAGGAATCTGGCGATACAATACATATCACGATACATGTGTTACGATTCAATATATTGCAATATGTTTTGATAATGTGCGTAAGGTGATATATTGGTATTTTTTATTTCAAGCAGTGTGTATGTATGTAAGTATCAGTAAGTAAGTGTATTGGCATTAGTATTGCTTACTGAGTTGTCATGCAGTTAAAGTATCTGTAGACCTTAAAATAACAGCAATCCTAAATCCAGACTTGATCAAGTATATCCATCCGTTTCCCTTCCAGCCGGTGGTCCGAGCTCCAAGGCACTTCAACCGCCTCCATATCCCCAAGGAGCTCCAGAAGGCCCTGCCCTTCAAGAGCAAACCCAAACAGCAGCAAGCCAAAGGAAAGACGCCCAGAGATCTCCAGAGGCCCAGTGTGATCAGAGAGCCTCATGAGAAGAAGGTGAATAAACCTGCCTGTAAAGTCCATAGTTAGGCATGAGCAGTCATGACTTAAATCAAAGCTCTGATTTATACTGATCTGATAACATAAACAGGATTGCGTGTACAGATATTACCATTAAAATATCGTAACTAAGAAATAATGGCCAAAAAATGTGCAAATAAGCTGTGGATTTCTTTAAGTACAGCATGACCCGGACTACTTCCTGTAGTTCTAAGCAGTTCTTTTCTTGTCCTCTTCCTTTAGGTGGCGGCTCTGCTCCTTGCTCTGAGCACAGTCCACAACCACAAGAGGAAGAAAGCCCACACAGCGCAGCACGCCAAACACAAGGAGTTCCTGCAGCAGAAAGAGAAACTGGAGGAGGCCAAGCTGAAGAGACAGAAGGAGGCACGTAAAAAACTGTACCGCATCCAGGGCCAGGTTGACAAGAAGAAGAGCAGGTCCAGTCTGAAGGGGGCGCCCCAGGACGACTAACTCATTGAATCTGGACTCTGAATCATTTTTATTGTATTTTTCTAGATGTATTGATATTAAACACAAGTTGTAAAGGAAAAGCGATCGGTCTGTTGAAACTTGTTTTAACTAAATATTGTGTGTCTGTTTGTACCTGTATATTTGAATATTGGGGCGGTTCTCTGCTGATGGCTGGTGTTTCTGTGGGTGATCTCACCATATGAAGTATTCAAAATACAATGTTCAGGATGTGACAGTAATAAAACAGATACAGAAATATGACTCATAATTGTGAGTCATACAAAATGGAATTACATGATCAGTTGTAATTATAGTAACAGTAAAGCTAATAGAAATAATAATAATAATGGTAGCAGTAACAGTGGGCCTAGAGCAGGATCACGGCAGCAGCTGCAACCACAATCCGGGTGCCCCCACAATCCAAGAAAATCAACAAAGCATGAGAAAGCACAATGACTGGATTAGTAGCTAAGTTAATAACATGCACACAGATGGAGAGAGAGAGGAGCTTGGTGTGTCATAGGAGGTCCCTGGCAGCGAAGAGGATGCCTTGTCATGAAGAACCTGACACACCCAAGAGACTGTCTGCCATCAGTCCAGGTTGGGCCGTCGGGAAGCTTCCATCGCCTCTAGTTCATGGCTATCTGCTTGGTGAGTTGGGGCCTTGAAAGTCTGTGCTGACCAGCTGTCCCCCATCTTCACACAGATCTTTAAAAGATCAATGGAGCGTTGTGATGTCCCTTCCTGCTTCAAACACTCCACCATGATCACCGTTTCTTTTAAATCGTCTATGCAGTATCAACTGGTGCAAAATACACATTGCAAAAACATACTGCAACAGACACTCGATATTATTTTGTCTTGTGTTTGAGTTGGAAGAAAATATCAGCCAAAAATGTATACATGTAAAATGTATCGGCCATTCTTTATTTATTTTTTTAGTGGTGGTGCCTATTATGTTCAATTCAATGTTTTATTTGTTCAATAGAAGAATGTGGGAAATGATTTTCTTTCATTTGTATTAAAATTCAACATGCAATGTGTTGTTTTTAGCAGAACATTGAAAGCAGCCGAAAGGCAGAACTGAGTACACTTTAATTGCAGATATCTGGAATGTTCACTCTAGATAGGAAGAATGACGTGGATATCTGAACTTGAAAGCCCCATACACATGAATGGGAAACGTGATGTAATTTGTGCTAGTAAAAATGACGTGGATATCTGAAATGGCAATTGTAGATAGGAAGAATGTCATTGTGCATCTGAATTATGGATATCTGCAATAAATATTCAAACTAGATTTTAGATATATTTTATTTTTTGAGCAGTACAATCAAAGTTGTTGACATTTTGAAATACAATGTCTACTACTACTAAAAATATTATTGTGGATTTTTTTAATGCCATTCTAACTGGTGAGAATACAATTTTATCCAATGTAGCTCACTTCATAGAGCGTGCGCCCATATACGGAGGTTCAGTCCTTGACGCAGCGGACCGGGGTTCAACTCCGACCTGCAGCCCATTGTTGCATGTCATTCCCCCTTACTCTCCCCTTTCATGTCTAAGCTGTCTTATCAAAAAAGGCCTGAAAATCTTTTAATTTAAAAAAAAAAAAAAATGCCATTATGGATTTCTAAAATGTTATTACAGATGGGAATGTGGTTTGATTAAATGTTAAAACTGTTTGCCATAAACACACGCACCTATTCATACTTACACAAGTAAAGTATCCATGTATGCGCAAGTGAAGTGAACTACACACAAAAAGTAAGGACATTTGTGTTGTGGTAATTTGTTGTAACAATGCTTCTTGGCAATTAATCTTATGCCATTGGAAAGCCTGATTATTTTCCATTATTTCTCACTGGAACTGCTGCTTTCAATGAGACAACCTGTAGGGGGACCGGAGCTGGAAAAGTTACATAGTATGCCTTTAAATGGTGCCACATTTGCATGCATTTGTGGGATTAGCAGCAGAGCTGAGTATGTAGGTTGCACCCATGAAAAATTTGCCACAAAGTTATTTAAACTTTGACTTGTTGCAGCTAAACCTTAAGGGCCCATGACATGGTGCTCTTTGGATGCTTTTATATAGACCTTAGTGGTCCCTAATACTGCCTCTGAAGTCTCTTTTATATAGACCTTAATGGTTCCTAATACTGCCTCTGAAGTCTCTTTTATATAGACCTTAGTGGTCCCTAATACTGTATCTGAAGTCTCTATTATATAGACCTTAGTGGTCCCTAATACTGCCTCTGAAGTCTCTTTTATATAGACCTTAGTGGTCCCCTAATACTGTATCTGAAGTCTCTATTATATAGACCTTAGTGGTCCCTAATACTGTATCTGAAGTCTCTATTATATAGACCTTAGTGGTCCCTAATACTGCCTCTGAAGTCTCTTTTATATAGACCTTAGTGGTCCCCTAATACTGTATCTGAAGTCTCTTTTATATAGACCTTAGTGGTAACCTAAAACGCATCTAAGGCGCAACCAAAGCCAACTGATGTCGATGTGCACTGCTGCAATATGCTCTGGGCTTTTACCTTTTACTCTGTGTTTTGAGTTTCCTCTATCCAGGCTGTATTTTTTTCCTCTATCCAGGCTGTATTTTTTTTTTAACCTGAGATAAGTATCTACTTAATTTAGCAAAACAGATATAAATGATTAATAATAATAATATAAATGATTTTCTTAGTTGAATGCATGAGAAAACGTTACATATGGTATTATTAGTGCCATGGTAAAGGTTTTATTGTGAAGGACTACGGCCGGAAGTGTAGCTGTTGCCTCAAGCGGACCTCAGAGGCTCCGGGAAAGTAAGAGTTAGCTAGTTGGTCGTAAAAGGTTGAAGGTTAACGATTAGCGGCTTGGTGTTCTTCAGACGGACTCCAGGGCTGTTTTTGAGGCTGGCTCTTTACAAGATGGCTCCGACCAATGTCATTAAATATTCTTCAGAAGAAGGTAAGTATACGAACGTTAGCTTTCCCAGTGTTAACAGTTAGCTTTTAGCGTGCAATGCTCTCTCTGCAACCTGTGTCCATTCCTACTGAACTCACTGCTGTCCACTTGTAACACCACGTGTGTGTGTATGTGACAAGTTATACAAGCTATTCACGTTGTACGACATGTAACCGGATGCGACAGTTTATTTTTGTGTAAAGTTAGCTATCATATAACATGTATTCCATTAGTAACTTTAAATGACAGAGCATGTCATTGTATAAGTTTTATGTAACACGTTATGTTGACAGGTATGATGGCAACTAAGCAGCACACATACCAGCGTACAGTGATACTTACTCATGAGTGAGTATCACAGTACTACAGGTATAGTAAGTAAGTAACTAAGTAAGTAACATTTGTTACAAGGACAAAAAACACAAGTCACAGGATGAATACTAGCCCTCATTGCCTTATCAACACAGAACGTGAGTTAAGGAACTGGTTAACAATCATGAAATATTGTACCGTAGAGAGTAGGTCTGCAATAGGGTTGGGCGGTAATACGGTATACCGAGGGATCTTAAAAATAGCAACGGTATCAGTTTCAATACCGTGTAATGGGAAAATTACATTTAACCAATAATTTTCATATTAATTATTTATAATAAGATCTCCAATGCCTCTAAGAGTATAAGACTTCTGTATCTTTCCTCAGTGTCTTTGTATACTAATATTTGTTATGTCTTTGCATTTGTCCTCTAAGGACAAATGGCATAAAGTCTGACAGAAACAGTTGTCTAAAGCCGTGTTTATCATAGCAGGTCCCAGGTTGAGATCATAGCCAATCCAAAGAGACAAGATGTTCTTTTACAGCTAAGATAGAATGACCGGTCAAGAAACTTGGACACACGGAGGGCAGATTCAGAAATACGTAATAGGTCCAACTGTCTGACAGGGGTCCACTAATTGTTATGTTTAAGATTAAACTGTTTTCCAAACAAGGTTTTTTCCTCTTGGGGTACTGGTTATAAAAAGTGTATTACTGATTGTATAGACACAGAACTGTGGCCACGCTGTAACTGTACTTTGTGAAAGCAGTTCTTGTAATTCTGATTGTTCTCTCAAGAAAACAATTAAACCTTTTCACCGAATACCTAAACCTTTAATTCAGTTTGCAGCTCATCTTTATTTTGTTTCAACAAGGTCTCTTCTTCAACATATATTCCTCCCTCGCTGTTACAAGGAACTTCCACAACAACCGTCATTAAAAAAAATGCAATGCACTTATATAGGAGAGAAGGATTAAATATGAAATATAGTTTTATTTAATGTTGTCATCACGTGTCTGGAGAGGGGAGGGGGTTATGGCAAATCAAAGAGTGACCTGGTCTGGAAGAAGAACAGGACTTCTGCAGTTTGGCAGCATTTGGGGTTCCTCCCTAATGTTCAGTATTAGTGTTTGGTATTCAGTTTTTTCTGAATGCTGTAGGCACAAGCCAACCGTTTGGTGATGCCGTCTGAGCCTTACTCATCATTTTTAATTAGTCACTGTAATACTGTATACCATGGTGAAGTAGAGAGGAGGTTTGACGGTATCAAAATTTGGATACTGCTCAACTGTACTCTGCAAACTAGTATTTTGGAGGAGGGTGGTTGGTGAGTGAAAATAGCTATACCACTACACAATCTTTGCCATTAATCTGTTTATTTTATGATCCTCGCCTGTTTATATTTGTATGATTCTTATTATAGTCCAACCTTTTTAAGGTCGATACCGATACTTTGTTATTTCAAAATCTGATATTCCGATATATCGCTCAATATACAGTACAGGCCAAAAGTTTGAACATACCCTCTCATTCAATGCGTTTCCTTTATTTTCACGACTATTTACATTGTAGATTATCACTGAAGGCATCAAAACTAGGAATGAACACATGTTGAAATATGTTCTTATTATGTACTGCTTTTTTGATAGTGCTGCAAACCCTTGGTGTTCTCTCAATGAGCTTCATGAGGTAGTCACCTGAAATGGTTTTCCCTTCACAGGTGGGCCTTGTCAGGGTTAATTAGTGGAATTTCTCTCCTTATTAATGGAGTTGGGACCATCAGTTGTGTTATGCAGAAGTCAGGTTGATACACTGCCGACAGCTCTATTGGACAACTGTTAGAATTCATATTATGGCAAGAACCAATCAGCTAAGTCAAGAGAAACGAGTGGCCATCTTTACTTTAAGAAATGAAGGTCAGTCGGTCCGGAAAATTTCGAAAACTTTGAATGTGTCCCCAAGTGCAGTAGCAAAAACCATCAAGCGCTACAACAAAACTGGCTCACATGAGGGCCGCTCCAGGAAAGGAAGACCAAGAGTCACCTCTGCTGCTGAGGAGAAGTTTATCCGAGTCACCAGCCTCAGAAATTGCAAGTTACCAGCAGCTCAGATTAGAGACCAGATGAATACCACATAGAGTTCTAACAGCAGACATCTCTACAACAACTGTTAAGAGGAGACTGCATGAATCAGGCCTTCATGGTCAAATAGCAGCCAGGAAACCACTGCTAAGGAGAGGCAACAAGCAGAAGAGATTTGTTTGGGCCAAGAAACACAAGGAATGGACATTAGACCAGTGGAAATCTGGGCTTTGGTCTGATGAGTCCAAGTTTGAGATCTTTAGTTCCAACCACCGTGTCTTTGTGGGACGGAGAAAAGGTGACCGGATAGATTCTACATGCCTGGTTCCCACCGTGAGCATGGAGGAGGAGGTGTGATGGTGTGGGGGTGCTTTGCTGGTGACACTGTTGGGGATTTATTCAAAATTGAAGGCATACTGAACCAGCATGGCTACCACAGCATCCTGCAGCAACATGCGGTTTGCGTTTAGTTGGACCATCATTTATTTTTAAACAGGACAATGACCCCAAACACACCTCCAGGCTGTGTAAGGGCTATTTGACCAAGAAGGAGAGTGATGGAGGGCCAACAAGTGTTAAGCATCTCTGGGAACTCCTTCAAGACTGTTGGGAAACCATTTCAGGTGACTACCTCTTGAAGCTCCTCAAGAGAATGCCAAGAGTGTGCAAAGCAGTAATCAGAGCAAAGGGGGTACTTTGAAGAAACTAGAATATAAGACATGTTTTCAGTTATTTCACACTTTTTGTTAAGTACATAATTCCACGTGTTCATTCATAGTTTTGATGCCTTCAGTGATAATCTACAATGTAAATAGTCATGAAAATAAAGGAAATGCATTGAATGAGAAGGTGTGGCCTGTACTGTGTGTGTGTATCTATGTGTGTGTATATATATATATATATATATATATATATATATATATATATATATATATATATATATATATATATATATATATATATATATATATATATATATATATATATATATATATTATTAATGATACTGATAGATTGGGAAATGCCTAATATCGGCCGATAATATTGGCCAATATATCGGTCACGCTCTAATTCTTATTGTTAACCTTGTTCTTATTGTTAACAATTTATTATAATTTTTTTAATACCGTTAACCTGTTTACATTTTTATGATCCTTCACAACCTTACCGTTAACCTATCGGATATATTTGGCATTGCTATATATATTTTGGAATTTAACTTTATTGGTATTTTACATTTGGACTATATTTTTGCACTCTTTCGCACTTTGTACTGCTGCACAGCAACATGAACACAGGATCAATTAAGTTCTATCTTATCTGAACTTCAGTACATTTATAAAGTGACCAAGTTGTGTCTGTAACACAGAGTATTGGTCATGTAAAGATTACAATCCTATTCATTAAATATATATGTAATACGCTAAATGTAACCATACCCATTAAATGTGGGTTTGATTACATTAAACAAATGCAACTTGAGCGTGGGAAAGAAATTATGTTTTAGCTCCATAAACTGGCAGCATTCTTACGTTCCCAAGCACTCTGCTAGAACATTAAATAGAAAATACATGAAGGTTTTTGTTTTGATGGAGAAACTTTAAAATGACTGACTCAGTTATTTGTACGGGGTATCCTTTGAGTCCAGTCAGTGGTGGTTTTATTTTCTCCCGTTATACAGCATGGTATCACTTAGTTGTAATTTTCATTTAAAGTATGCTTTTTTTTTTCTTTTCTTCTTTGAAACATGTGTCTTACTGTCCAATCCCTGATGAACATGAAATCCAATTTCTTATCATTCCAGGATGCAAATGTCCATTAGAGGCCGAACTGCGAGCAGTGCTGCAGCAAAGGATCATGGTCCTGGACGGTGGTATGGGAACCATGATCCAGCAGCATAAACTTGAAGAGGAAGATTTCAGGGGGGATGAGCTTAAAGAGCACCCTCTTTCGCTGAAGGGCAACAACGACCTTCTCAGTATCACCCAGCCCAATATCATTTACTCAATACATAAGGTACGTCATCCAGGATGAGACGTAAAGGGTCTGTTCACCCACGCTACTTTGGCTTATTTACCCTTAGTGATATCAGCCATGCAGTGGATTTCAGTTTCATTTGTTGTGTTTTACATGAGATACATGTCTGAGTCATACTTATCTATACATATATACATACATGTCTTATACTCCTGTAGTGAGTTAGCTTAGCAGTCTGAGCTAATGTCTCCTGTAGTCAGTTAGCTTAGCAGTCTGAGCTAATGTCTCCTGTAGTCAGTTAGCTTAGCAGTCTGAGCTAATGTCTCCTGTAGTCAGTTAGCTTAGCAGTCTGAGCTAATGTCTCCTGTAGTCAGGTGTGTTCAGCAGTCTGCAATGTAGAGCAGCAAACTGTAGCAGCGTCCAGTGTTTCTATCACAGAAACAGACTGCAGTTAAGCCCACCGTTCGTCACTCGTATCTCCGTGGTCATACCAGCTGCAGTAAAAATTGTAGACAGATGGCGGCAGAGCATTGCGAAGTCTCGGTGACCAGAGCAGACGCAGTAACGTCTCTAAAGTATTGTAATATCAGTTGGTGTAATAACCATATCATGAAAGGCTGTGACATATCGCGATAGACACTCAAAGAGTTGTGTGTCAGTGTTAGTTGAAAGAAGTAGACAAAAATGCTCTCTAAAATGTAACTGTCGTTCTTGTGTTCTTCTTGTGTGTTATGTATATTGTTCAATACAAGAACGTCGGACATTATTTCTTTTCATTCGTTTTAATTTTATGAAATTAATTTTTTAGCAGAATACTGAAAGCATCAGAACTGAGAACACTTTGATATGTCTATTTATCACAAGTAATATTGTGATATTTAACAATGTTATCTCTTATCGCATATTTTCCTCACATTGTGCAGCCCTACTGTCTCAATGAAAATAGTCCATGGAGTCTAACCTGTGCTCTCTGGGTTTATAGGACTACCTCCTGGCTGGTGCTGACATTGTGGAGACCAACACGTTTAGCAGCACCTCTGTCGCCCAGGCAGACTATGGCCTGGAACACATGGTATGATGTCTGACCCTGCTAGACCACTGTGGATAAGTCATGCACTTAGCCCTATATCTACATGCAGCTGTATGCTCTTCACCCAGTTCTGTGACCTTGCTCTTATCTCCACCATAAACTACAACATCCTCCTGCACTCTGCAGACATGGCTGACACACACACCCTATTGTCCAGTGAACATCAAATACATTTATTTGCCCATTTCACAGTATATTACAGTCGTTGTGTTCTTCATTTTCACAACAGTGTGTCTATTTGCAAAGCTGAAATAGTCACTGTACTAATATTGGCACGTAACACAACATTTTATTATTTGTTGAAGATTTAATAACGTTATCATATTCTCACGCTTATTAGCTGACATTATTGGCAGTTGTGGTATCGGGCCTTAACTAAATTTTAGTCACAGCTTTTTTCATGCTTTAAAATGAGACTTGTGCTTTTATTTGTTGTGCAGGCTTATCGTCTCAACAAGGCATCTGCGGAGCTGGCGAGGAGGGCAGCCGACGATGTCACCAAACAAACTGGTCAGCCGAATTTTTAGCATTCCAGCAGCAAAGCGTCTGTAGAGAACTATACAATCCCAGACTCTCTGGGATTTCCTTACGTGTGTAACATCGACTGTAATCTATGTGTGTTATCAGGTTGTAAGCGTTATGTGGCTGGGGCAGTGGGTCCAACCAACAAGACCCTGTCTGTATCCCCGTCTGTGGAGAGACCTGACTTCAGGAACATCAGTAAGATGAATTTCCTTTTTTTTTATTTATTTTTTTTATCTCTGTGCATGTTTGGATAGTAACTGAATGCTGCAGAGTGATTACAGGAAAGGGAGAGAAACAGAAATGACACAAAACTAAAGGCCTTTATTATAAGGTGTAACATTTAACTTTGACCCACCAAGTTTGTAGTGTGTCACACCCCCTTGGCTTAGTGCAGTGTTTGTCAAATGGGGGTACGTGTCCCCCTTGGGGTACTTTGGAGAGCTGCAGGTGGTATGTGAATTTTTTTGCAAAATGTTGTTCAGTTACAACTCTGCTTTTCCAGACCACTTTACCTTTTTTTTTTTTTTTTTTGCACCAATTGATCGGCTGGCGACCGGAATTGGCCGATTTTCACGTGATAGGCCATGACCGGCAAGTCAGCCTGACATATGCCGCTTTTATGTGGTGTCGTAGCAACCGGGAACAACGTGTGTTCATGAGCTTCTTTCTTGTGTCTCTTACAAGTATAGTTTATTCTCTTAATACATCCATGGTAAACGTGGCGAACTCATGAACTCGTGAAGTTTCATTGTCTACAATATTCGATGGATGTATTTACAACCAAAGAGATGTAATCAATATGTCGTGCTACTAGCTAGATACTAGCTAGCGCTAGCTACTAAGGGTAGCCTGCAGTCATTGACATTAACACTCAAAGACAATGTTCATTATAACACTTCACTTTAGCATATGTTAATTAGTAATGCTAATCAAAATAAACAATGAATGTTTTGAGAGATCCAAGGCGATGTTATCACTATCTGTCACTGTCCGTAGTAGAGCCCAAATGATAAAGGCTCTTTAAGGCCAATACCAAATATTTGGTTATTTAAAAATGTGATATTCCGATATATCGGCTGATATATATAAAAAAAATCCAGAAACGCGTAACAACACAAACAGATTTTAGTTACACATTAGTTATTTGTAGTTATTTATAAGTTCCCACTAAATAATAATAATTAGTTTAATCAAAATATATTGAAGTTCTGATAAATGAAATGCATAAAAATACAAACTTAAGATATGAAACATAAAGTCCTTTGAACAAAAACACAATTGTTGCCAACAGGGACGATGTAGAGCGCCCTCTGGTGGTCAAACTATACAACACCAACACTCACGACATTGTTGACAGTCCGTTTTTATTCTATTTTTTAAATATTCATTCATCAGAATCATTTATTTGTCATTATAAATGAGTCTGATGAAGATATCAGAATCATTTATATATCGGTCGGGCTCTAGTCTGTAGTAACGTTATCTGGGCATATATCTCTGTACAATGTTACAGTTCTCTTAGCTACCGCTGATGTTAGCTACTAGCCCATAGCCACAGCAGTTTGGGAAACGCTAATGACGTTACATCCACGTTACAGGCTTTACAGCATCCATCCATCCATCGAATGTATCATAACGATAATACCATGGATGTATTAATAGAACACATGGTAAATTACAACTATTGGCTATATCCTTATTACAGCTTCATGACCTCGGGAGAACCGTCATATCCCGCAGGTCTGCTCGCGTTCATTATGCACGTTCATCATGCCTAGTTTAATAACTCTGGATTTGGCTACTAGTGAAAGTTATGTTTTAACATTCTACTTATGTGAATGTTAAAAACGTGACAACAAGGACACAAAGTGTTCAAGCTGGTAAGTTGATGTACCCAAAAAAAATAATCCGCTGTTTCTTTAGCCATGTAAAGTCTCGGGGAAAAGTCTTTCTGGGTCAAAGGGGTGCAGTTCCTCCGTTTGGGTTAAATTTGACCCGTGCTGAAAATGTCAGCATTAGAAATATCAAATAACTGGGAAAAAACATCCCACAACATTGAAAAAGTGACAAAAATGTTGGAAAAAAACGATAACAGTGTTGACGGGAAGATAACACAAGGGTTAAGACATGGCACTGATGTTCTATTATAGAAAAAATAGAAAATACATTTTTGTGTGTGCTGTATAGTGGTTAGAACAAATGAATCAGAATCGGGTAAAATCGGCAGGTCAAACTCAATGAAAAATTGCAGATTGGAATCAGCCTAGAAAATTGGAATCGGTGCATCTCTTCTCTTTCTTTTTACCAAAAAGGTGACATTTTTGTTGCTGTCTTTGGACCTATTCTTGCCATTCTTCCTTCCTCTTTTCTACGGTCTATTTTCCGCTTTTTTTTTTTTGTAAAAGTTTTTAAAAGTTTGTCGCTTTTTTAAAAAGTGATTTGACACCTTTGCCGATCTAGTGTTACCTTCCTTCTTTCTTACCTTCAGTTTTTGTTGCTTTTTTTAAGTTTTTGTAACTTTCTTTTGTAGATTTTGTTACTAGTCTGCCGTGAAAACATTGAAAGATGTATTGTAGCAGTGTAATGCACAGTTTATAATTACAATGACTGAAATGTGTTTGTGTGTATGTGCTTTCCCCAGCATTTGATGAGCTCGTAGAATCCTACACAGAGCAGGTCAGAGGTTTATTAGATGGAGGAGCAGACCTCCTTCTGGTTGAAACCATCTTTGATACTGCCAACGCTAAGGTATCTCTCATCTCATTGGTTTAACTTGCTTTACTAAATAATTTGACTTATTTTTGAACGATGAATTCTGTCTTGATTCCTCTTAGGTCTTAATTTATGTATTTTTAGACTTAAGACCACAAAATCATTGACAAAGACCTTTGGAAAAATTCCATTGCTTCAACCGTTTAAAAGTTGTTTTTTTTTGGCGTTTTAGTCCTTTTAATTCACAGGACAGCTGAAGACATGAAAGGGGAGGGGGGGGAATGACATGCAGCAAAGGGCCGCAGGTCGGAGTTGAACCTGGGCCCGCTGCGTTGAAGAGTAAACGTCGATATATGGGCGCCCGCTCTACCAGCTGAGCTATCTGGGCGCCCAAAATTGAAAATCTTTTAGTCAAAATTGAGATTTTGGAACGTTATAAACTCCAACACAAAACTGTATTTAAATGCTTAGAGCAATTATTTAATAATTGAAAAACTTTCAACTTTTGTTGTGGGGGGGTCATTAAGTCAGACTCATTGGGGAGTGAAAGTGAAGCAGAGGGACAGACACAGAGCTGTAGCCGAGCTGAAGTAGAACACTTTTTAATAAATAAAAAAATAAAAAAAAACCGGCCTGATTCTCGGCCCTGCTTTAAGCATGTTTTTATTCTACATTATTGGATTTTCCTGCTGGTTTAGGGATAACAGACTAAATGACCAAAATATTACTTTATCAAAACTCATGTCAATTACAGGCTAGCTAGCAGGAGGATGTGGCTCCCCTGCTCTAGCTGTGTGTTTACCCCTTGGTGTGGTTGTTAGCTGTGTTTTGTTGTAACTGCACATTTAACACACTGCATTGTTTTCTTTGTAGTTCTACATTTCTATGGCTTATAAAATGCATACAGCAAAATACATGCCATCAGGTCAGATTCTGGTCCAAACTAAGTTTTGACTAAATATGTACTCAGTGCATTTTGGCGTTGCACGGCAGAATTGTCCGAGAACATTGTAAATCTTGCCGTTATTATAATAAAAAACAAACACAAACATTCAGGGGGTTCAGTACCTTCAGTAACCACTGAAAAAGAAATCTGTTGTGTACTCATAGTCTGTATACTATGTTAGACAAAACATGTTTTAGGTATTTACTAAATGTCTTTATTCATTGCTACTCACATTTATACATATATACATGTGTAAAATATATGTAAGTATAAGTATTCCTTGTGGGCTAATTTACACAGATTCAACAGGTTACACCTTTAATGGGAACTCTGTTCGAAATGGCCTGTGATATACATTTTTAATGGACACCTGCCAGCCAATTAGGAAAAGAGAATTGTCTGTGGGCATTATAAATTGAACTTAAAGTGTCTGTTGTGTAACCTGATGTTGAATGTAAGGTAGGGGGATTGATATCTCTACCTGTGTCTGTTTCCCTCTACAGGCTGCCTTGTTTGCCATCGACCTGCTGTTTGAGAAGAGCTACGAAAGGAAACCTATATTTGTATGTCTGTGTGATATTCTATTTGTAATCTCTTTGCATATTTAGTTAGTGTAAAATGCTGAATATGTGTAAATGATGTTATATTCAAATTATTTTTTCCTCCATTACAATTTGTCAACATGTGGCTTTTAAAATATCTATAAATTGAGTTTCTGACCAATTTCAGATGAAGAAAAAAAGCAGTTTTGGGCCTAAACTGCTGATGAATGTATTGTGTGGGGATTAGTTAATTTCTTTAAATGCTCCTCTTGCCATCTTGTCCCATTCAACGCATAGATCTCAGGGACCATTGTTGACCGGAGTGGACGTACTCTATCTGGTCAGACGGGGAAGCCTTTGTACTGAGTGTATCCCACATGAACCCTCTATGGTGAGCTACTGCACATCACACATAACTATGCTTACAATATACAAAACGGTGTCAAACTGTTCTGTTCTCCTTTACACTACTCCCTCTCAGAAGTGTATTATAGTGCGTTCCTTTTTTACTCGCAGGTAAGAATTTCCGAGGTCAAAATTGGAAACGGGCACCCTGAACTCGGATTTCCGAGTTGGGAAGTTCAAACAGTTGTAAAATCTGTAGTAACATACAGTTATTAATTAGCACTTTTTTGTTATTTGTCGTACACACAGTCCTGTCCATCTATGGACTTGTTACGCTGCTTGCATGCACACAAAAATAGCGTAATGCGTTGTTATAAACTGGTATTGCTAACAATGGCTAACCTGGCTAAAGCTAGTCTATATCCACAACGTTCCACCTCCGGGCTTGCCCTGGTGCCAACGAAAATTCCACCGGATGTCCCTCTTTCAGCCGGATATCCATGTGAAAAAACTCTGATTAATTTCTGCCTTTCTTTTGCTATTTTTGGTTATGTTTTCCTCAGGTACACAGATACTGTCATATATTGTAGATGACTGTCTTAAAATATATTGTGTATAACAAAATGTTGTGTGCCTGCACCTTTGTTATGATGAAGAAACACTTCTAAATGTTGGCCTATATGTGGGGAGTTACCTGTAGTTTCCATGTTTTGTAGAAGCTGTAGTTGTGTGTGCCACACTATGTAATGTGTTATTAAAGTGGGAGTCTATATCCACGACGTTCCACTTCCAGGATTGTTCCATTGCCGATTCCGAATTCTGCTGAGTTTACACTCGATTAGGCACAATGTCCGTTACCTTCCTCTTTCTTTGTGTTGGGGTTCTAAACTCCGGCTGATTTCTGAGGACTATGGTTACCTGGTCCTCAGATCTCTGCAGGGTAAATCCAGACAGCTAGCTAGACTATCTGTCCAATCGGAGTTTTCTGTTGCACAACTAAAACTACTTTTGAACGTACACATGTTCCACCAAAACAAGTTCCTTCCTGAGGCTATTGTGATTGGTTTAAAGTAAGGGTGCTCCGATTGATAGGTCACTGATCGCCATCGGCCGATAAAGGCTTTAAATAGTTTGATCGGTGGTCTCCATAAAGTCCGATCAGATGGGCCGATGAGACGAGAGAGAGAGGTGCATGGCTCATGCAGCTTGCCGTTGCCGACGGGGTGTTATCAAAACGCTGCATCGCTGATATAACAGCTTGTGGAAGACGCATCGTCGGTCATTTCAAACATTTCTAGCTTGCCTACTTTCGACTTCAAAATATTCTGAAGCAACTTGGCCAGCTTATTAAGAGGCTACAACAGGATGTACCTACCAGGTGGAACAGTACCGTTCATATAAAAACTTTGAAAGCCACGTTGTTGGAAGCGATCCAGAACAAATTCAGTGAAATCGAAGCGCCTGTATACCATCGCAACAGTGCTCGATCCGAGCTGAGAACTTCCTTTGCACATTTCTCTCTCTCTCTGTGTCTCCAGTTGTGTTGCTGTCAGAGAATGAAACTATATTTAAATAATGTCGATGTTAATTGAATATATTGACTTATCTAAGCTGTTTAAGATGTTTCTAACAGGATGTAGAATGTTGAAAGTTTCCTGTCAATAAAAGTAAACAGTTGACAATTCACAGTACATTATCTTCTGTTAATTTTAATACATATAAATTGTTGTTAAGACTATTAAAATTTTATATATGACAGGATAAATAGAAGGCTTCAAATAGACCCAGTGATCGGTAGCAATCAATACTGCTTTCAACAATGATGATCGTGAATGGTGATCGGCCCCAAAAATCTTGATCGGAGCACCCTTAGTTTAAAGAAATGCCAATAAACCAGAGCATGTTTTTCTCCCACCCCGGAATGCTGTGTGGACCAGCCAGACCCTCCTGGGCAGCACTGTGGAGGAAGGTCTGGCAATGCGAGACTAGGCTAGAGCTAACCCCAAAATGAAAAATCCGACTCGTAAATGGAACGCATTCAACTCAAGTGTGCCATCATTCCGGCTCTGGGGTTCAAGTTCCAATGCAAATGGAACGCACTATTAGCCTGAAATCAAGTCTGAACTCCAGTGTCTCAGTGGTTTTGTCCCTCTCTATGTTGCAGCATTGGTCTGAACTGTGCCTTGGGGGCGACAGAGATGAGGCCGTTTATTGAGGCCATAGGAAAAAGCACCACAGCTTTCATCATCTGTTATCCCAATGCAGGTAACCCTCACTCAGTCTAAACCACTACATATAACTACAACACAGTGCAGGCCTGGAATGTCAATTGACAATGAAGAGTTAAGGCCTAAATCCAAATTTTGTACCCAAATACAAAAATACAGTTGTAAAGGTTTGGGCTCCCCTACTTAGAGATTATTAGAATGACTAATTATAGCAGGGGAAAAGAATGTATGGAGTCTTGAGAGTGCCAGACCCTATACCTTCACTTTTCAGACTTTAGTTATTGTCATGTTTTGGAAAAGGCATTCAAATTTTTAATTGCATGGTAATTAAAATGAGGCTTTATTGTTACTGATAAAATTAACAATTATTTGTGAATAACAATTTTTTTCATTTTTATTTTTTTCAAAACATACAAAACATACAACTCGCAACATGAACACAGCCGATAAAATAATACATTTTATTTTTAATTTAAAGCTATAGTTCATACTTTCTGTCTCCCCCATGAGGAATTCTAAGTAATGACAACAAAACTGTCGGCAAGTCCGCATGACACAAGCCTTCCGTGATCGCGCTCCCCCCACATCTCCTCCCATTGCAGTTGCTAGTAGCCAAGGAGGACACGGAGGATTAAAAAAACATGATGGACTTTTCAGAAGAGTTCATTATCTTCAGAGCCTTCATCTACATAGTCATACTGAGAAATCCAGCGAGAGTTGTCTGAGTCTTAATTAGCTTTGTAGCAGCTCATCTGGCAATGGCTTGAATGTAACGGGACGTTCATTGATATCAAAAAGTTACGCACAAAGGCTTTAATTCAAGTGCTGACAAAGAAAAACAAAAAGTAAAATGTCATTTTTTACAATTCCATGAAAAATAAAATTGAGTTGAAAGAGGAGTTTTGAATTATATAATCTTTGGATCAAGTAATTAGTTACACTGTGGACGTCTATAATAATTCCATTGGCACACTCTACAGTAGACCTCATACAAATGTGCCCTGAACTTGATATGCTACATACGGTATGGTACGTACAAAATCCTCTCCAAATCAGTGCCATTGTTTACTTAATATTTTAATATAATACAAATTCAAACTTAGAAATACAAATGAATATGGTACTTGTAACAACTGGCCACCCTTTGTGACATTTTCATATTGTGGGACAGAATATTAGAAACAGCAATCCAACAGTACACCACCACTAAGACATACTACAGTTACAGAAGTGACCAGAGATTTGCACAGACTGGATTTATTCTATTATATATTTACATACTGTAGATATAAGGTTGGTTTTGGATTAGTACATGATGTTAACACACTGTAAATGATTCTGCTGTTCTTTTAAGCAGCTGGGGCACACGCTGACCTGTGGCCTTATTTATGTTGCATCATGTGTCAAACCACCCAGGATGATGTAATGATTCCATGAGCTCTGTTTCTTATCTTCTTTCTTTTAGGTCTGCCCAACACATTCGGGGGATATGACGAAACCCCAGAAGTAACAGCCTTCAATTTAAAGGTTCTACTCTATTCCAAGTATTTATTTAGATTTTTTTAATTGATGTTTGATGTTAAGATATACATCAACATAGGTGACTATGGTGAAAGAATCTGAACACGATTGTTTTGTGGTTGGTTGGTCATCACTCAGGTGAACAGTTAAATCGGCCACACAGTGTCAGGAATAATCCCTGTGTAATACTCCTGTAACACTAAACATCCATTTCACAAAAATCACTGTCAAAGGTACATCTAAGCACGTGTTCTCAGGTTAGTGCGTAGTTTCTGCCGCACCCATGAGGAATTCTAAGTAATGACAACAAAACTGATACAAGCCCTCTGTGATCGTGCAATGCCCCCACCCCTCCTCCATGGTAGCGGTTGCTAGTTTCCAAGGAGGACACGGAGGATTTAAAAAAAAAAACATGATGGACTCTTCAGAAGAGGTCACAATCTTTGCTCGAGTTTCTGTCTGCGAAAGTCACAATCTTCTGAACAAAGTCATACTGGGAGATACAGAGAGAGTTGTTTGAAGCTGAGTTTTAATTAGCTTTGAAGCCACTCCTTTGGCAATGTCTATCAAAAAGTTACGCACGAAAAATAAAAGTTGAATTCAAAATGAAAAATAGAATAATGTGTGCCAAGTAAGTCAAGCTGATCCTGGCTGCCTTATTGCTGCAGCTAATATTTAGTTATATCTTCTGCAGGAGTTTGCTATGGATGGACTAGTGAATATTGTGGGAGGCTGTTGCGGCACCACTCCCGGACACATCAGGTCACTCTCCTTTTTTTCTCACAAGAAAATATCTGTCTTGAATTTCAGTAGTAAACATTTTAAATATTTACCCTCTCATCTCCTCCTCATGCAGGGCCATATCTGAAGCAGTCAAACACTGTCAGCCGAGAGTTCCTGCTGCTGATATTTATCAAGACTACATGCTGCTGTCAGGTATCTAAACCTCCCGTTATCATCTGTGAAGTCTGCTGTCAAACTTCTCTAATATTTGTGAATATAATTAATATTCCTTATTTATTCCCAGAGGGGAAAGTCAATTTTTTTCACTCTGTTGTTAGAACACACAGGCCTGAAAAACACACATGCTCAGGTCCTTTATATGCACAATTGGAGGGAGTGAGGGGGCTACCAGTGCACACTCCGTACAGGGACCTCAATCCTGCTGGTTCGGGTTAATGGTTAATACAAACCAATGAATTGAGGATATTTATCAGATGACTTGAAATACTGGAAATTTTCAAATAGTGATTTATTTATTTACCTCAACTACAGAGAAAACCAGGCAATTTATTAGAAGGATTGATGCAAACTTCACACTTAACCCAACATCCATGTTTACTTCTTCCGTGATTCATTTGATATAGTATAATGTAGTTTGACAAAAATTAAAAGTGACTAAAAATAATAATCAGTCATTACAGTCATAGTAATCATAGTTCAGGAAATTCCACGCTCCTCAATTTTATTCTTTATTTGTGCGTGCACAATTTGAACACTGGCTTTCAATTGAGAATTTTCAGTACACGCTGGTTGTGGCTTAAGAGATAGAGTGGTCGGCTACCAATCAGAAGGTCGGTGGTTCGATACCTCCCTGGTTGTGCCAAGGCTTCATGGAGAGCTTTCGCCGTAGCCTACATAAGTGGCCTGGTATTTATTCTTGTGCGCACGTGTGTGCATCAAGCCGGCATGTGTATGTGTGGGGGGATTGTGTGGTAGAGGGAAAAGTGAGAGAGTGGCTGCGAATAGCTTTGGAGTACAGTGAACCCTCGTTTTTCACGGGGGTTAAGTTCCAAAAAGAACCCGTGATAGGCGAAATCCGTGAAGTAGTAACCTTTATAATTATTATACGATGAAATACTCCATAATACATTGAAACCAAAGAACAAAACCTTTTTACAGGCCCAAGCATTTAACAAATAAAAGTACTGTATAAACATTTTTTTTACAAATAACTACTGTACTGTAAAATAATAATTTTAATCATCAATACAAACTAAAGGCTTCAAATTGCGGAGATCAAACTTACATCAAAACATGTTTCCAACATATAAACCAATTCATATTAAATTGTCCAGGCATCAGAACATGGTAACGTTTGTTTCTTTTTGTAAAATCACTTTCTATTCTATTATTATTATAATTTTTGTTGTTAATTTCATACTTATTCCTTTTTTGTGAGGCTTGATGTTCTTTGTATTGACCTTTTCTATATCGAAACATCCCAATGAAACCAATAAAAAAAAAAGGATGGTAAATGCGATATGAATGGCTTTCTCATTTCCAGGTTTAGAGCCGTTCAGAATCGGCCCTTACACCAACTTTGTTAACATTGGCGAGCGCTGCAACGTGGCTGGGTCACGCAAATTTGCCAAGCTGATCATGGCAGGAAACTATGAGGTGAGACAGATTCGGAGTTAAACTGTTATTATTGCTGACATTATTTAATTTGTCATTTTCAGAAATGTCAGTCAAACCCTGAGCATAGATTCTAGAAATTCTAGCACGATTAACTGTTCATTTACTTTGTGCTTGTCTGTTTGTTGTCCAGGAGGCTCTAAGCATTGCTAAGACCCAGGTGGAGATGGGAGCCCAGGTCCTGGATATAAACATGGATGAGGGGATGCTTGAGGGGCCAGCAGCTATGACCCGATTTTGTAACTTAATTTCTTCTGAGCCAGACATTGCACGGGTAGGACATTTAAAGGCAGAGGAAATTAACACAATTTTTAAATAACAATTTTTTTCCCCCATGTTACTATATTGGGTATATTGCCAATAAATGCAGTATATTACAGAAATGAATGCCCAATCTCTCACGTTGCAAAAACACTTAACCCTCAGAGACCTAAGGTCATTTTTACAATTCTTTGTCTGTCTGGTTTTATTTTCTAAAAAAGACAAATAATTAAATAAAACGGACTGTATACTCTTTGCTCTCCCTCGGATGCCCATGTAATGCATAATGTGTGACGAAACTGCCTTCACATCCGTAAACAAACTCGCAATGCATCATGGGAGATCTACAGAAGACACGGAGCACAGAGATAGCCGCAGAAATGAATAGATAAATCACCTGTAAAGGCTAGAAAGACCCTAGAAATATGGTTATTAAATGATATAAAATATGAATCAGAGGTGCCGTTTTTGCTCGTATACGACCCCTTCGGCTGAAGAGGGTTAACGTAGCTTAAACACTAAAACAAATGAAAGGGAATAATTTCCAACATTCTTTTACTAAAACAAATTCAACATTGAATTGAACAAGAAAGGCACTAAAACTACTGCAATATGTTTATAGTGCCAATGGATACCGCGATGACGGTGAAAAAATATGTTGTACTGCCCTACTCAGCTGTACATGTTTGTAGTGCTAACTAATACCTTTTTCACACCACTGACCCAGTTAGGTCCATCTGACCAGCGTTCAACCCTTCTTTTGTCAATTCAAACCAAGTCAAAACCCTGTGTCACAGCCCAGGAACAATAGGGCTGGGCGATATGGAGAAAATCCAATATCACAATATTTTTGACCAAATACCTCGATATTGATACTGCAACAATATTGTAGTGTTGACTATTGGTGCTTTCACAAAATATTTACACAATGAGATTTTGGATAAATAAGGTCTCTTCCGGGTTTCTCTAGCCTCTACAGGTGATTTTCTATCCAGCCTGGAACTTGTGCCTTTTTCGGGGTCGTTGAGCATTAAATCCATACCGTTACATCCAAGATTTATCCACTTTATGTCCATAATTCATCGCGTTTTCGCTCATTTATGCCGCTAGCTCCCGGCTCCGTTTCTGCTCTCTGTGTGTTTAGGGAAGTAAAGGCATAGCATGTCCATATATGGGAGACAACGTCACCCAAACAGTATGGAGTCCTAAAGAGGTCAATCTTCCCAGTCAAAGTAGTCTAGCATGCAATCAAAGATACTATAGCGGAACAAGATAGATATCTACTGTTTTTATAGAGGAAAATGGCCCCACTGGTTTGAGATTTGGCATATATTTGGGCCTTTTTTGAAGAATTGTAAATAGTATGTGCTTTATATGAGTTATAATGTTTATTATGTTTATTTTTGGATATAGGAGAACAGTTTTAGACACACACATGCTTGTGTAGCATTGCTGTGGGTGTAATATCAATAAATATGACATTATATTGATTATTGGCGTAAGTAAATGTCATGAGGGCAAAAGCGTCTGGACTTTCTTTGAAAAATGTATGTATTTTGTCAACTGTATAAGTTATAATGATTATTTCTTCACAGTGTGACTCCCAAGACATATGAGAACTGTTTTAGAGAGTAAAATGGCTTAGGTCTTACTGCTCTGTGTGTGATATCAATACATATCTGGAAGATTCATGTTTGGTTTTATTTATTTATTTATTTATTTATTTGTCTTTAAGGTCCTACAACCATTTTTAACATTCAAGTGACCTCACTGCAACCCAAATATTCTAATAACCCAGTTTGTCCTGAAAAAAATGATGTTCATGTCTTGACTGTAGACACCAGGGTTGATGTTTTACAAGCTTTCTTATAAAATAAATCCAGACGGACAATGAACTGTAAAAATGGGATTAGGGTTCAGAGGGTTAACTAGATACTGTGTTAAAGATTCCTTTTGTGAATGGCTGTGTTGTTTACTTACCAAGAATTGGACGTCCTATCGGTTGCTTACAGAAAAAAATCCATTTCAATTCCTGCTGCTTTAGACAAACATGCTATTAATGCCTGAAAACCCTCCCCTCTTTATTATGTTACTTTGTCAGTAATCTGGCTCAGCGGATGAACATTGCTGGGACAAAGCTTGACATCTCTTTTGCAACGGCACCATTGCTGCATCAGGACAGTTGTGATTAGTATAAAGAAATACAAACAACCCTATCCCAGAATAGATGAGCCATTCAGCCAGACAGACCATGCTCCAGCGCTGACTCAGCATGTCACAGTGCGAGACTACCCTGTCCGAATTCTCTCCAGCAGGGCTGGGCGATACACTCATACATCACGATATTTTTGACCAAATAGCTCGATATTGATACCGCAACGATATTGCAGTGTTGACTATTGGTGCTCTCACCAAATATTTACACAATGAGATTTTTGATGAATAATCATCAGTAATGTGGATATAATGACTAAGTGGTTAAAAGGCAAATAGTAAAACAGTTACAACAGTCTGGTAAATTCAGACAATGACATCACTTTACTGTAATGCAGCCTTTGAAACCAGGAAAAGACACCACTTATGCCATATTACGATATCCAAAATCTAAGACGATATCTAGTCTGATATCATAATATCGATATATTGCCCAGCTCTACTTAATTTACCTCAAGCGCTCATAATTGGGAGGATGGTTTTCTAATGCACAAATAAATAACCATTTGTGGAGACATTCTTAGTTTAATTCTCCTCTGGGTAAAATTTTTATTAATGTGCATAAAGAAGCCAAGAAAAGATGGAAAAATCTCCAAATGCATCAAATGACAGATTAGACATCCGTATAATATGTCTATCATTTACACTTTTTACACTGCCCAAACTTTTACAGAGGCCATTTTTTGTTTTCTGTAATTTGGAAAGTGTAAATGATGGAAATAAAATCTAACTTTTTGTGACATAATACGAATGTCTAATCTGTCATTTGATGCCTTTTGGAGATTTTTCCATCTTTTCTTGGCTTCTTTATGCACATTAATATAAATTTTTCCTGGGGTGCCCAAACTTTTAAACCACACTGTACTTGTGCTCCATTCTCATTTTCCTTCAGTACTATGTCTGGGTTTGCGGTATGTTCTTTGGTTTTCTCCTGCCAAATCTTTGGCGGTCCAATCAGCGAACAGAGGGAGGGGCTGAGAACGATGACGTTGACATTGTGATCTAGTTTGAGTTGTAGTTTCCTAATGGTGGCGGAGAAAGATGTGAGTAAAGCCATTCGATCCGTTGTGGCAACGCTGCCGAATATCCAGAAGTTAAAGCCTGAGCAAGAACAACCTTGGCTGAGTTTTGTTGGCGGCCATGATGTTGTGGTCCTCCTCCCCTCGGGGCTCGGGGAAAGTTTGATTTTTCCAGCTCGCTCCGTTAGTGTTGAAGTAGTTGACTAACGCTAGTGATGCTAATGCTAAATAAAGCCTTGTTGGTCTCCCTTCTTGTTGTACAGTACATGCGCATGACATACGTCACGACCAAACGTTAGCGATTGGTTATGGCAGATCCAGAGTGGCTCTGGGCAGAGCCAATAGTTTTAAACCTCAGCAGAGGACCCGCCTTCAAGGAAGTTAACACTTGTCAATTTTAGAGAGGGCAGACTCTATGAAATGGACTAATGAAATGGACCAGAGTCTGGTAGGACCAGGCTAATGGACCAGAGTCTGTTAGGACCAGGCTAGGAAATTTTAGCTTGCCTAGGGAAACTGATTAAAAAGCTGACATTAAAAGCAGGATTTGGCTGTTTTTCCGCCTTTGAGACGCAGAAGCCAACACTTTTCCTTTTGAGGTTGTGAAACCGGTTGCTGTGACTTTGCTGTGTGGAAGCCTGCTTTTAAAAACACAATCATTGTTTGGGGCTAGCCAGTGAATATGAACTTGTTTCTTTTTGTTTTCCCTCATGTTTTCTCCTGAAATTGTCATGTCAATGTTAATAACCAACCTATGAGTTAATCTGCTCAGTAAATCAGAAAAAGGCATTGAGCCGTTCCTTCTCCTCCCCAGGTTCCACTGTGCATCGACTCCTCGAACTTCTCAGTGATTGAGGCTGGGTTGAAATGCTGTCAGGGGAAGTGTATAGTCAACAGTATCAGTCTGAAGGAAGGAGAGGAGGAGTTCCTGCACAGGGCTGCCACTGTGAAGCGCTACGGAGCTGCTGTGGTGGTCATGGCCTTTGATGAGGAGGGACAGGTGAGGTGGCGCACACACACACACACACACACACACACACACACACACACACTTTCACAAAAGTCTGCTGTCCTCTCAAGGCGACAGATACAGACCGTAAAGTGGAGATCTGCACTCGGGCCTACAAGCTGCTTGTCGGCAAAGTGGGATTTAACCCCAACGACATCATCTTTGACCCCAACATCCTCACCATCGGTACCGGCATGGAGGAACACAACGACTACGCCATCTACTTCATCAGAGCCACCAAACTCATCAAGGTAACGCACTTGTCAGTCCGAAGAAGAATGAACGCAATCCCTCACTGTTAAAGCTCGATTTATGGTTTGGCGAGGCTCCGCGCAAATCGATCTCTTTAAGGGAATAGCAGGGGAGGCTTGTGTGTGTTTGTGGTGAGTGTGTGGTAGAGCAAGTGAGAGAGTGATGGTGATTAGCGAATCTAGAGTCATAGTGAGAGAAACAAAATGTCTCCACTGTGCTTTCTGACCACGGTGGGAAATCTGTAGCAGGACAAGTTAACGCTTGGGGGGAAATGCAACGCAACCAGGCCACGGCCGAGCAACATCCGTCACCGCAACGTGTAGTTACATTTTTTGAGAGGTACACGTGAGGCTATGACGTAGGTCTGTGTTTCCACGTACCTGTACGTACGTAGCCACAGCGTAGATTTTACTCAGAAGCAAACATCACACTTCAGTCATCAACACCACACCAGATTTAGCTAGACCGTTTTTCCCCCTTTTATTGATGGAACGTGTTACATTGTGTGAGAGATTATTTGCTCCAATCGAGAATGTTAGTGTGAAATTGAACACTACAGTAGGCTATATGCCAATGTTGTTTTCAATAAAAAAACATTTGCACAAAGCAAGCCGATCCACTTTTCCATGTTGATAAGTGCATTAAAATGAGAAAAAATAATGGGACTAAAAGAAATCAAGGGATATTTAGAATAGATAAAAATGACATTAATAGCAAATTAACTACTATCATTTGACAGCACTAGACACAAGTGTTGTCTTTTTCTGGTTTTGAAGGCTGCATTACAGTAAAGTGATGTCATTTCAAATCATCATCAAATTCCTCTATGGAAGAAAAACCCTGCCGACTTACGAGCTGTTATTATTTGCCTTTACCCACTTAGTGATTGTATCCAAATTATTGGTGATTATTTATAATGACTCTCATTCAGTCAATATTTTGTGAAAGCACCAATAGTCAACCATACAATAACGCCATGATATAAATAACATGATATGGTATTTGTTCAAAAATATTGTGATATTAGATTTTCTCCATATCGCTCAACTCTAACCTCAATCTCCTTGCAAACGTGAATGGCTAAAGGGCTTTTTTTCCTACAATTGGGCTTCTCTTTCTCCCCAATAATCCCTCTGTAATCTCATTGATGATACCTGTAACTGACCATTGGATTATAGAGGTTGTTTGGAGATCTACATAGTCTGGGAGGGAGCCACCTCCACCTGACTGAATTCAATAATACATTAAAGGTGCTTTAAGAGATGTCACACGTGTTTTAGACTGTAACATTTGTTGTCACATACAGCAAACATCTCCTCACTATCAGCTAGCTGCCTGTCCGCTGAACACACTGTAAAAAACATCTCACTATCTGCTAGCTGCCTGTCCCCTGAACACACTGTAAAAAACATCTCCTCACTATCTGCTAGCTGCCTGTCCCCTGAACACACTGTAAAAAACATCTCCTCACTATCTGCTAGCTGGCTGTCCCCTGAACACACTTTAAAAACATCTCACTATCTGCTAGCTGCCTGTCCCCAGAATACCCTGTAAAAAACGTTGTCTCTGTACACAGCCCAGGGTCTACAAACGGCAACAAAAAACAAACCGTGCCAACCTGCATCACAAAGAATACATACACACACTGTGTTCCAGCGTTCCAGCCAATAACCCACAAAAAGGATTTGGGGGTGGGGGTTGGGGGGGTTAGTGCGTGGAAGCACAGAAGGGAGGGCGAGGGGACGGGAGGAGGGAGGGGCAAGCTAGTCTTTTTTTGTTTGAAAATACTTAGAACGTCAACAAGAAGTATCAACTCTGTGATTGTGTGTTTGTATGTGTGTGTAGGAGACATTACCAGGAGCCAGGGTGAGTGGAGGTCTGTCCAACCTGTCCTTCTCCTTCAGAGGGATGGAGGCCATCAGAGAAGCTATGCATGGAGCATTTCTCTACCACGCTATCAAGGTAAACACTGACACACAACTATTCCGCAGACCTTACTATCAAGAGTAAGGTCAAGGTAGAATTCATAGTGAGTAATCACAACAATGTTTTACGGAAGAGTGAATACGACAAATAATATTACATAATATACAATATGGCATAAGTCTAAGTTGCAGAATTCTCAATTGTGCTGAGAAAACCAAAACTATCTCCATGGCTACAAACCTTATGAGGGTTAAGCATGAAAAGTTTTTCTGAATTGGGTAAACTGATTCTCAAATGTTTTTTTTTTTATAGCGGATTGGGTTCTAACTCAACAAACTCAAGAGACTCATTCAGAGAAGGATCTCAAATCCATAAGGTGCCATTTCTCAAAAGACATACATGACATACATAGTTTTGTTGAGGGATATTTTGTTTCAAATCTATAACCTTTAAGCTGGTAGCAAAAATGTTGCTTTAATTAGCCGGGTACCGAATTCAATACTTTATAGGCACCGAACGAATTGCCTCTATAGTATTATATATAGTAATGCCTCATCATTCAATACCCAAATTCATGGGCGCCTGGGTAGCTCAGTTGGTAGAGCGCACGCCCATATATAGAGGTTTACTTCTCGACGCAGCGGCCGCAGATTTGACTCTGACCTGCGGCCCTTTTGCTGCATGTCATTCCCTCTCTCTCCCCTTTTAATTTCTTCAGCTGTCCTATATAAATAAAGGCCTAAAATGGCCAAAAAATTATCTTAAAAAAAAAAAAAAAAATCCTATTTCAATACCTAAAGGATTAAATCTCACAAGAGTCTGCGAGCCAGTAAGAATGCAGCATGCTTCTACCGAGATCTAACGATGTTTGTGATTTGCTGTCTAATGTTACACGTCGCTGAGACAGATAACTCTACGTTATCCACAGAGATGGGGCTGACAAAATGATTTGTGCCGTAATCTTGTTCTTCTTCTTTTTATTTTATAAAATTGGTATAGGTAAAAGTACCGTTTACAGGGTGCTTGAAATCCATGAAAATGCTTGAATTTTGATGTTGTTATTTCAAGGCTTGAAAAGCACTTGATTTTTGGGTACAAAGCTTGAAAATGCTTGAATTTGTATTTGATTTTTGCAATCCGTTCAATCAAAATATTATGATAAATCACATCAGGAACAGTGTCTGTAGCTATCTGCGGAGCGAGCGAGGACGAGCTGTCACAGACCGTGGTAAAGTTGGTTTTATATTGGAAGCTCAAACTCCATAATCGATTTTTCGAATGTGTCTAATAGCCAACGCCCCATATAAAATCCACTTTACCACTGTCTGCTGCCGTGACGGCCCTGCATCCGGCAAAGACTGGAGCGACTGATCAGTGCGTGATGAGACCAATCATTTCTATTCAAATTCTGAGTAGTGCACAGGAGGAAGAGGAGGAGGGAAATGAAGAAGTAGAAGGCAGTAAACTGAAGAAACCAGGCGGGTTAGAGCAGGAGAAGACCACAGAAGGAGATGCAGAAATAAGGGAAAGAGAAGAGGGAAAGTTAGTTAGTTAGTGATCTGGAGGAGGCAGATGAAGATGACGGGGAGTAAGAGGAGGCAGCAGATTCAGAAAGAGGGACAGAGGTAGAGAGGGATCAGGAGGAGGCAGATGAGGCCAGTTATGAGACCCATTTGTTAAAATAAAATAATAAGAATATGTAGTAGTGCATCAACATAAAATGTTGATATAGTTGATTGTGAAATAATAACCATGATCTTGACTTTGAGCTACATGCAACACTGCAGCCAATGGTTTACTTTTTTCTCCATTCACACCAATTGCCTGCTTCATGGCTGGTGATAATTTCACATTTTGCATATTAGAAATAATCTCTGGTTTTAAGTTAAGCTAGCTGTCTGCTTTATGTCACTGTTGCATTCAAAAGGTATTTGATTGGCTCCATATTGAAACATTTAATAATTACTCTGTAGCCACCAAGTTCTGTAAAAGATTAATTGTAAGAAGTTCTTTTAAACATTTGTGCATCTGTTCTGTTTCTTGAATGCACTTTATAAATGCGGAGGCTATTGTAAATGCAGCCATCTCCACTGAGCCATGCAGAAACCTGATTTGTGATGGAAGTATAGTATAGGCTATATGGTCTTGATCATAGCGACTTTGAAATGGTTGCTTTGGGGCAGGGGGGGTCTTGAGTCTTGTTAGCTACCTACCGTTTCCTGAAACCATACTGTATGTATCTGAAACCGGTGATTTAACGGCACCGCTCTTTTTACACACAGTTTAACAACAAAACGCTGAGTAAACATTACTAGCTACATAACTAGTAGCCCACTGTATGGTTGAGGATGGCCTCATATAATATTTACACTTCTCTATTAGATATATGTATGTGTCTTGGCAATGAAATACTTTTTTTAAAATTAATATAGGCTATTTTTCAGACAGGTGCCTATGCACTGTCAGTCTTCTGGGTTAAAATGGAATTGCCGGTTGTTACTGTCTCTGATTTCGATCAAACCTTGTATATATCAAGAATGTGTCCCAAAACCAAGGCCTGTCAAATATTTCTGTTCAAAGGTTAGATAGCAAGCAAAGTCTACTTAGACAGTGATACATTTTGAAAATAAAACTAGTGTTTGGCTTAAATATCTGCTCCTTCTGCTTTTACGAAACACAATTTGGGCTGTTTATAGCATTATGTCTTTTAATGTGACAAAAACACAAAGTAATAATTTTGACTATATATTGGTATGTAATTTAAAAATGTGCCTTGAAAGGGCTTGAAAAGTGCTTGAATTCGACCTTAGAAAAGGCGTACAAACCCTGCATTTAGGAACTGGTATTGAAGTCATGGTATCGGTACCGGTATTGAACATTTTTTAATGATACCCAGCCCTAGCTCTGCAGTAATGTCCCTAGGAAATATGAGTCCAGTGAGCAGAGCATTCACAGGCAGACTTTATTTGTTTAATCTCTGTTGCTATTTTGGTGTCTTGTTTTGTATGCATGATACAATAATAAAATGATTAATTCATTCATTCATGTAAACCCCCCCCCACACTCTCTGTCTTCTGTCCTGTCTCAGGATGGTATGGATATGGGGATAGTGAACGCTGGGAACCTGCCGGTCTATGACGACATAGATAAAGAGCTGCTGTTACTGTGTGAAAATCTCATCTGGAATAGAGACGCGGATGCTACTGAGAAATTACTGACCTACGCACAGGTATACACACACATACAAAGAAAACATCATGCTTTAGTTTGGTCAAAGCGCCATATTATTAAAACACCATATTTTTGTTGTTTTAGCTACAGAGTGAGACTTTACTATCTTTGTTGGGAGCTGCACATGCTCAGTAGCTAGATAAGATCCCATCAGCTAGATAACTCTTTCTCCAGCTTTGGATGTCCAAGGCAGGATTAGCTGGGAAACTTCTTCTAGACGAGGGCCACTTGTGGAATACCTGCAGAACAGGGACAGGAAGTAGTTCTTTTGGAGATTATGGTCAACTAGTGGCTGTTGGAGCAGTGTTTTGCCATTGAGAACGAGCTAGCTTGCTAGGGTTAGCCACCTCGTCTTGGCTAGTGACGTAGAAAGCCGTGCAGACGTTGGACAGCTCACCTGGAGACTGAAGGCAGAGGACATTCAGAAACCGGATCTCACTCAGAACAGGAGGGATAGTTTTTTGACCAAGTGTGTATGCGTGTGGAAGCACCAGAGACACAAAATAACACCCCAAATCCCAGAAAAAGTGATTATTTTCATAATATGGGCACTTTAACAGATATTGACATCACTACTCTTGTTCCCAGAACAATGTGAAAGGAGCGAAGAAGGTGGTTCAGACAGACGAATGGAGAGAAGGAAGTGTGGAGGAAAGGTTGGAGTACGCTCTCATTAAGGTAAAAGAGGCCAGTTGTCTGTCACTTCTGACTTCCTATGCACCAACTCTAAATGTGTATGTTAGTGTAGGGCTGCTCGATTATGGAAAAAAATAATCCCGATTATTTTGGTCAATATTGAAATCACGATTATTGAACATGATTACTCATTAACCTTCGGATATAATGGAAAGTGTCCAGAGTATAATCTTTTGTGTCCTTGAACTCACATAAGAATAAAATCTGTTTTACTACTGTGAGGCTGTTCAGCTTTACAGACATTACACATGACGTTACACAGCTAATGAACAATTTCAGATACATAACACAATGCGCATCTCACATCCAATTTCACTCACTATGACCACTACTACTGTCACTACTAAATGTGCCAAAATATAGACAATAATGTCACCCTCAGTGGGCTTATTTACTAGCTACCTGAGGAAAAATCCAGCACATAGACAGTACCTTAGAATAACATTATGTGAAACAGGTGATTTAACGTGCCTGCTCATTTTACATACAGTTTAACAACTAAACTAAATGCTGAGGGAGCATTATAATGTTTTTTCATGTTGGTTTTTACAGGAATAAGGGAATACAGCATGTCGGGGAAATACAACGGAGGGCAGAGGCAGAGGTGCCGCAGGGTTGGCTAACGTTAACTTTGCCCAGACAACGGAGTTGGTTTTGCCTTTTTTGCTCACCAACGCTGCTGTGGCTGCCCTCTTTTTGCCATCCCTACTCACGCTGAGTTTTTAAATTCCAGTGGATGATATGCACACGACTTGCCTCTCTGACTGTATAGGCTGAGAGAGTTTATGGCTTTGGGAGGGGTAAATGTGCGCACGCCTGTGTAATTCAGAACACAAGACAAAATAAGAGTGTTCTTGCAAAATAGAACATGGCAAAATAATCGTTTTTTTCTCGATTATACTATTTTGGTGATTGTTGGGAGCCAAAATTTCAGTTAATTGTGCAGCCCTATGTTAGTTAAATGAAGAATTTATGTACTCTGAATTAGGACTGCACGACATTGGGAAAATATCTAAATGTGATTATTTTGACTGATGTTGCAATTGCGATGTGATTCACGATGTTGGAGGGAATTATCTTTTTCTGTCAATATTCTCATTTTCATTGAAAAATATATTTTAAAAAAAATTATTAAAATGTGATTGTTTTTTTTTTTTTTTTTTTGGGAGCATCTGTACCAAACAAAGATTTTTTTTTCTTCAGTGTCTAGGATAGGATTTGTAGACCCGGACATCGCTGCAGCACCACAATACCTAATTCAGAATGGTTTGACACATATTTTGCCTTTAATAAATATTGCGCCCCCCTGCAATTTGGATATTGCACTAGTCCAATTTTTCAAATTTTTTAAACACTATCTCACTTTTAAAGTAAATACTGACTAAGACCAGTTCTATGTATTTATTTATCTTTATCTTATAATATAAAAATCAAACATAATTGGCTCTAACTTTTATTCATTTCTAAACACACACAATATATTTGACAGGCACACACACACACACACGCACGCACACACGTTTTAATACCTTGTCTTTTCTTCTGTAATGCCCCGCCTGTGTTGTTGCTGTCAGGGAATAGAGAAGTATGTGGTGGAGGATGTGGAGGAGTGTCAGGCTCTGGTTGACCGCTACACTCGACCCCTTCACATCATCGAGGGCCCCCTGATGAACGGCATGAAGGTGGTGGGGGATCTCTTTGGTGCTGGGAAGATGTTCCTTCCACAGGTAGGATGACAACTTGTCATTTTTTTCTCATGTTCAGCCGTGCAGGCTGTCACTGTGCACATTAACCAGGATTGTGATTCATTACTCTGTTACAGAAGTAGCTTTTTGTCATGCGGGCACAGTAAATGTTTCCTAATCGCTTTAATCAGTCATTAAAGTGCCCATGTCCTGCACTTATGGAACCATTGTATATCCTGCTATTATTGCACTTCTGGTTAGACCTAAACTGCATTTCGTTGCCTTGTTCCTGTTCCTGTGTAATGACAATAACGTTAAATCTAATCTAATCTAATCCAAAGGACTGAACAGGCCTCAATTTTTGTGTGATAATTGGCATCTTTTCTGCTGGAGAACAGAGGGGAGTTAAAGGTGCACTATGAGTTGCTGCGTGGTTTCAGCGCGATTGTAGTTTTGTCTCTCTTTGATCTGCTAGCTGCCTGCCCCCTGAATACACTGTGAAAAAGCCTGGTCAAAACAAGCACTAGAGGCACAGCCTATACACCTAAATACAGTGTACCACTCCAGCCAATCACTGATCCATGAAATAACTGGCCTTTAAAAATAAAAATCTGCCTGCCTCTATGGGAATTTAACATAGGGGGGGTGTATTTTAAATTTTAAAGAAGAACATTTATTTATTTACGATACATTATTCATTAACAAAGAAAATTGGTGTCCTTAAAGGTTGGATTTTTCCTCATTTTTTAATTAAGGCATTAAGATCAATTTCCAAAAGATGATTTTTTTTTTTTTTTTATTCCTCTTTTTAGTCAACTTAAGCAGGGGTTCCTATACTCATGAGCAAGAATAGTCAATTGAGTAACATTAAGCTGAAATCTATATAACGTATAATCAATGTCAAATGTATATTTATTTTGTGTATCTCTGTTTGTTTATATTGGATTCAAAATTTCTATGCTCACCAATGTATTTCAGCTTTTGCATACGGTAATAAATCTTCAAGTCCTTGTGTTTTTGTAGGTGATCAAGTCGGCTCGTGTCATGAAGAAAGCGGTGGGCCATCTGATTCCTTTCATGGAGAAGGAGAGGGAGGAGATGATGGCATTGTCGGGGTCAACTGAAGAAGCGGTCAGTCTCAACTAAATATGGCTGCATTTAGTTCTCTGATTTTTACCGAGGTATTCCTAAAAGATCAGGAATTCATTTCACTGGAGACCTACCTGTGATGTCACAATACTACTCAACGTAGCGTATCTCCGTTAAATGAATGTTTGTAGCCTTAAATACAAGGACGACCCAAATAACTAACGTGACCTGATGATTTTGTTTAACATATCCACAGTAAAGGTCAGGGCTGGGCAGTGGTGGCAAGGTTCCAGGTATGAATGTGTAACTGTGTGAATGTGACAGGTCCTCGTTGCAAATGGGAATTTGTTCTCAATCAGCTTACCCGGGTAAATAAGGGTTAAATAATTAACCACAATTAATCGCAATTTTCTCAAAATCCCAATATGGAGTAGTGCAATATCCAAATCGCAGGGCGGCGCAATATTTGAAATGTGTGTCAAATCATTCTAAAATGAAATATTGGGTGCTGAGACATCCCGGGCCTACAAATCCTATCCTACAGACTAAAGAAAACATCTTAGTTTGGTACAGATTCTTGCAAACAAAAACAAATGACACTTCAGTGTTTATTTTTTAATTTTTACAATCATTTTTTAAAATTATTTTTCAATAAAAATGAGAATAATGATAAAAAAATGATCATTCCCTCCAATATCCTGAATCACATCGCAATATCAGTCAAAATAATCACAATTAGATATTTTCCTAATATCGTGCAGCCCTAATTTGTACATACCTACACAATGTACCAACAGAAACATTAAAAACTAGCACAAAAGAAATAATGACTCACGTGTTTCTAAAATCCTGACTATTGGAAAAAGTTAAAGCTATATGCTGATCATAGTGTTTGCTGCCCTTGATCAAAGGCCTTTCATTGGGTATCTGTCCATATACCGACGACGAGTCCATCCAATATTGTTTTATTTGATATTAAAAAAAGAATCATATTTCATCACATATGATTAAAGCAATTTTGATGAGCTTGACAGCTGCATTAAGAAAATATAACCTGCATCACATCTTTTCTTTTACATTTTCCTATAATAAAGTATAGTCTTCTATTAGATTTTGTATGATGACTTTGATTCAAATGCAAACTTTCAGCCTTTGGGAGGCACAACAAAAGCAGATCTTTATATCTTTAAGTAAGCTGAAGTAGTGACTGTACCTAAAATCATATGAAGGAAAATCGATACAAAGAGAAGAGAACATAGTCAAAGTATAGCCCTCCAGGGTGAGAGAGAGAGAGAGAGAGAGAGAGAGAGAGAGAAAACTTTATATCATTATATAACATTCAAAATGAACAGATTCTGTTTTGTTCTCTGGTCCTTTAATTCCTCTCATTGTTTTCTCCTTTGGTTTGCAGAATCCCTTCCGGGCCACCATCCTTCTGGCTACAGTGAAGGGAGATGTCCATGATATTGGCAAGAACATCGTAGGTGTGGTGCTGGGTTGCAACAACTTCAGGTAAAACTTGTTTACAGTTCCATTTTGGATTTTCCACAGAGCATTAGTTTAGTTTTAATCCACACATTCCGACCATATTCACAGTGCGTTAAAAAGTAGTGCGATTAGACTGTTTTATCGCATTAATGTCAAAGTTAACTCGCAATTAATCCCACATTTTTGTCTATTCTAAATGTCCCTTGATTTCTTTTTGTCCCATTGTTTTATTTTTTTCTCTTTAAAAAAAACATTTTTTGGGCTTTTCCACCTTTTAATTTTGACAGGACAGTTGAGTGAGAAAGGGGGGAGAGAGAAATCATCATAGGACTCGAACCCCTGACCTCTGCGTCGAGGCATAAACCTCAACGTATTTTTTTCTCATTTTAATGCTCTTATCAACATGGAAAAGTGGATCGGCTGACTTTGTGTAAATGTTTTTTTAATTGAAAACAACATTGGCATATAGCCCACTGTCTGTAGTGTTCAAGACCCCCCCCCCCGGCATATAGCCTACTGTAGTGTTCTCACTACAGTAGGCTAACATTCTCACTTGGAGCTAATAATCTCTCAGTGTAACACTGTCCATCAATCAAAGGGTGAAAAATGGTCTAGCTAGATCCGGTGTGGTGTTGTAGTTTTTCTAATATTACTAGATGTTGCAACAGCATGTGAAAATAAAACTACAAAGTTTGCTTTGACAGCACTAGTAAATAGTAGTTGAACCTCAGGGGCCTAAGCGATATTTTCCAATAATTGTGTCGCCTGGCTTCCTTGTGTAATAATTCTTGTATAACCTTAACCCTGTGATGCACAATCAAGTTATAAACATTTTCTTCAGGACATGTATGCTGCAGGGATGTCACATGGATGTGTACATTTTTATATCACTATGAAATTTGTTACCAACACAAATAAAAAAAGTGTTTTGATTTATTCCCAGAAAAGTCCATATGCTTTTATCCAAAAAGTTAGTTGTGCCATCTCCAATACACATACAATACTACAAATGCACAAATAAGAATCTACACATTATTAATTGTTATTTATTTATCATTATTTTGGCTCTTTCTTTCCACTTTTAGTATGTGAATCAGTAAACTTACTGATTTGGGCAAGACACTGAACCCCGAGTTGCCCCCCATGCCGTGCCATCGGCGTGCGTGTAAATGCGTGTGTTTATCTGATGAGTACGGCAGCCTCGGCCACAGTGTGTGAATGGTGAATGGTTATAGCTATCTATGTAAGAGTGCTTTGAGTAGTTGTTAAGACTAGAAAAGCGCTATATCTAAACCATATATATAAACCAGTTACATCCGCAACATTGTAGATGCAGACTGCCGCAGAAAACCAAAGAAGATAGTTAGGAAGTCAGCCTTGGATTGGCCAAAACGCTTACTCCACTGCATTTTGATTGTTCACACAAAAAATGAACAGTTGTGGATTTATTGTTCTGGACTTATTTTGCAAAGTGTCCGAAAAGACACTGCTGTTCAAAGCTAGATTACAAAGTTCTGGAAGGCCTGCGATCACACAGAAGCCCTCTATGGAAAGGCCCAGAGGTTAGCTCTCATGCTAAACGTACAGAAAGAGGCTCGCTTGAAGCAGTGCAGAGATATCGAACGTTACGTAACTTGTTTTATTTATTTATTTGTATTATTATCATTATGGATTCATTGTACACAAACACTGTAGTGCCAGGCTGGATTACAGGCCTGCCATTGCACAAAAGACCTCTTGAAACAGTGCATCTCTTTGCTACTAAATAAAAAACAAGTCTCTACACTGCATTGATCCGGAGACATTGAATATGACATAAAACTTGTAGTTTTCTGTTGTATATCAGCAAAGCGTGGTTTTAGCTCGCATAGCATTTTTGTTTTCAAGATTATTTTTTTTTTTAGGCATTTCTCCCTTTTAATGGACTAGGTGAGAAAGGGGAAAGACATGCAGGAAATTGTCCACAGGTCGGACTCAAACCCCTAACCTCTGCATCGAGTCATAAACCTCTATGTACTGTATGTAACTGAGCCAACCCGGCCACTCCCCCACTCATTTTAACATTAATCTTAAATTCTGCCAATGTATAGAAAGACTATCTACAATTATTATCCACAAAAAGAAAGAACAGAGAACTGAAAAGAGGAAAACGTGAGTGCTTTCCATTGGATTAAGGATGTTTCTTGTCTTTCAGAGTGATCGACATGGGTGTGATGGTTCCCTGTGATCAGATCCTCAGAGAGGCCGTCAAACAGAAAGCAGGTACTTTGTACAGCTCAGATAGCATATTGTGTGAGATGACGGAAAATATTTTTTAGAATATAAATTAGCCCTGCAGTCCTACAGGCCTAACTATTCTGCTCAAATCCATACTGTACACTGAAGGGCATCATCTAACCTTAACCCCGCGCCTTTTAAAAACATCCTATTTTTGTCCAACCGCAAAGAAGCTCTGAGTTGATCAAAATGTTATGATGCTCATTTTAGTGGCCTCTACGTATCACCTCACAGCATTTAAGCTTCAAGATACAACAAGTGGCAAGTAATTAACAGGCTTTGTTTTCCTCTGTGTTTTCACACCTATAGCTTGTTTGCTCTGGTCTGAATCAGTTGATGAGTTTGTACACTTGGAGCAATTTCGCCTTTTGTTAAATGGGTGTTGGGTTGGTAAATATGGTAGGACTGTATTAGTAATGATGTATTTAATGGCCCTGACACACTAACCTGACGGCTGACCGTTGGCAGAAAAGACAGTCAGACTAACCGCCTCCCCGAGTTGGCCAAAACAAGTGCCTCAGAACACACTGGAGCTATGTTGACTGCCAACGGCACGCGTCACCTGGATCTGGTTTCTCCCCAGCAATTCAAAGCCAGCCTGTCATGGCGGCTAGTTCAGATTACAATCTCTTATGTTACTGAAATGGTTCACCAAAACGTGTTCCTGAAAACATTTTAAGTAGAAATCGGCCGTGCAGCTGCTGAATCTGTCTTCATTTCAGATCCACAAAGGTCAGTTTGAAAGAGTTCCCTCTGATTTTGAGAGACTCTAGTCACGCTCATCCCTCTTGTAATTTCTGGGGTTAACGCTTCGCCAATCAGATAGGTCATTGTAGTCCGACTGCCGGCAGCGCCCGCTTTATGACTGGGCATGTCAGATCGGCCAAAATGAAGGCTGCCGACGGACGACTGCACAGTGCACACCAAACAAACTCGAGTCACCGACCTTGCCAGACTGTCCGATGGCCAATAATCGGGTTAGTGTGTCAGGGCCTTAGGATGGGTGTCTCACAAAGGAGGCGATGCAACTAAATCCAGAACTTTACTTGAAGTGATGAAGCATTTACACAGCTCAGCAAAGCACAATAGGGTACACTGTTTGGTATGTACCAATGTCTATATGTGTATATAGTTATCTATTTGTAGGTGATTAGATTTTTATGACATTTCTCCATGGAGACCTTTTCTTACCAGAGACAGTTTTGACCTTAGTGGGAGCAATGGCATCAATAACATTTATAATTTTACAGTTGAAATGATCTACAAGCTCAGTGACTGAGAGCCCAGAGAGGGCGGGTGTGGAGGAGAAAAGCTGAATGAATTATTCACTGGTGTTTTTAGTGATATACTGTTTTCTGATTATCTTTGTTTGGACGTCAGTCACCACAATCTTGGAAATGTTCATACCCTTGGAGACAATCAAGTCCAGAGTGTGCCCCTTATTGTGTGTGGGCTCTGTCACATGCTGAGTCAGTCCATAGTTCTCAAAAACACAACACAGTTCTTTGGTCCCTCTGTCTTGGGGGTTGTCAACATGAATGTTAAAATCACCCGCAGAAGACCACAGAATTTTTTATTTTCTCTTTATTTTGTTATGGGTGCTTTTTAAAAGCTTTTAACTCCAATTAAAAAAACATCTAAAGGTCCCATGGCATGAAAATTTCACTTTGAGGTTTTTTAACATTAATATGCATTCCCCCATCCTGCCTGTGGTCCCCCTGTGGCTAGAAATGGTGATAGATGTAAAGCCTGGGTATCCTGCTCTGCCTTTGAGAAGGGAGGTAAACTTGCCCCTTATGACCTCATATATGACCTCATGAAGATATGGTATTAGGGGACCACTAAGGTCTATATAAAAGCTAAACTAAAAAATTAAACTAAAACTATATGCAAGCCACCACTAGGGGTGGGGTAAAAAATCAATACAGCATAGTATCGCCATGTTTTCAGTGGCAATACTGTATCAACACACAGGCGCCAAGTATGGATCTATTATTATATATGTGTTGGTCTGTTTGTCTGCTCGACAGTCCCATTTTGCAGCAATAAAACTGAAGTGAGATGAACAAACAGAGAAATGTTTCTTTTTAGATAAAACAGATGTTGACAAAGTTTCTTTTTGGGGACATCATTTGAAATTGGTAAAAATTAGAAGGAAAAAAGGTTATAAATTGCAATGTATCGTAGAATATTGCAATATGTTTAAAATCGCAATAATATCGTATTGTGGCATAAGTATCGTGATGATATTGTATCGGGAGGCGTCTGGTGATTTTGAGAATGGTCACACAGCCTTGAAGAGGCTGATAGTATGATGTCGCTGCATGTTTCACGGCCATCAGAAAATATTGCTGTGTACCGTTGATTTAGATGTTGTGCTAGCTGTTTCTTTGGTGCAAAGTTTTAAAGAAGATACTGAACTTTGCCTTACATTTGGAACACGCAAACATTTCAGATACCATGCAGCACATGCTATTTCAAAGGGCCTTTGGGCTGATAAGGCACGTGCACTCAACCTCACACAACCTGCTACAGTTCACAGAGGCCTTGTTGACATTGACCATGTCACCAAACAAAATACTTAAAAATGCAATACACAGCATTGTGAGGTGTGTGATCTTGCTCTATGACAGAACTAGTGCATGCATCGAACATTTCCTGAAAGAAACTTTTTACGAGAAAAAACTGTGTAAGGCAGATTCCACCAACCAGTGCCTGTCTGGAACAACATACAATGTGTGGGCACATTTTTTTAAAGTAGTATATATAAACTTGTATACACGTTGGTACATTCTGTCCTTTGTGTTTTTGTTTTTTTCATCTTTATTTTTTGAATATTTGTTCTTGTATTCTATTCTAGGGACTTGAATTTTCAATGGTCTCAAGATTTGATTGTGATGCTCCTGTCAACACGTCAACTATCGTTACATATGGTTTTCATCAACAAATTCAAGCCGTCATATATGAACTCCCCAATCTGGGATTAATAAAGTCTATCTAATCTAATCTGGCACAGATGAAGGTTTGTGAAAAGATATGGGGTCGCTGCAAATTTAGACCCTGAAGGCCATGGCAGCCTAATAGGTGCTAAAAACTGATTTTATGCCTTTTGATGAGTGCCATTGTGTGTACAAGCTGATTAGATCAGATGTCAGAACCACAGACATGTATTTTCCTCTTTATCTTTTTCAGGGTGCTTTTAATCAATGATTAATTAATGGTTTGTTTTGTTCCTGCAGATATTATTGGTTTGTCTGGTCTCATCACTCCCTCTCTGGATGAGATGATCTATGTGGCCAAAGAGATGGAGAGACTGGGAATGACGACGCCACTGCTGATTGGAGGAGCCACCACATCAAAGTAACATAAACACACAAATACAAATCTGAGAAAACGCAGAAATACACAGTACCTTACTGGTCAAGACACATTTGTTTATGATGGGTAACCGGTGCTCTCATCGAATAAGAACTTAAAGGTGCAATATGTAATACTGACATCTAGTGTTTAACGCTCCTGTTGTCCTCGGGGTCAAATATGACCCATTTTCAAAAAGTTTCTAAATCAGAAATTTGGGTTTCCTTCACCAAATTGTAAAAAAAGAATAACGTGGATGGTTCCATATGACACTCTTCACAAGTTAAATAACTGATCAGTTCACTATTGTCATTGAATTTGGATGTTTTAATTAATTTTATAGCATTTTAAGAAAAAAAAGATTTAAGAACACTGAAAAAAGTGACAGAAATGTAGGGAAAAAACAACAATAACATCCAAAAACCCCCGAAATAATCGACAGACATTGTGAAAAGTGAGAAAGAACTTTGGGAAAAGGTAGAAAACGTCAAAAGGTGACAACAAATGTCAAAGAAACCTTCAAAAACATGGTGAAAACTACAATAAAAATGTCCAAAAACAATCAACAAAGAACTTTGGGAAAAGTGACAAAAGTGTCTTAAGGAGGTTTTAACTTAGAATTTTGAACCAGAATTACTACATTTTGGTCTACGGAAAGACAACACAAGGGTTAAAATAGTTACTGCGGTACAAATTAAAAATACTGGAGAGAGTTGTCTCCCCTGCCCCCTCCTCCACAAACTTGAAGTTCACGGAGGTTGCCAGGCCGAGACCACAGCATCCACAACAGTGTTGCTAGACGCTTGCCTCACATAGCCCGACATTACTCCACGGCACAGCGGAGTAGCTAACGTTAGACGCTGGCTATGTTGACAGTCATAAAAGCCCGTGCTCACGCGGAGCTCTGTACCCAACTGACAGACACACTTCCTAGGCTTAGAATTATGGTAGGAACCGCTAAAACACAACAACCTCGCCATCCTCTCCACCAGACACACTTCCTCGGCTTAGAAGTACAGTAGGAAATAACCCCACTTTGCCGTCCTCTCAACTCGTCTGAACACGCTTTATTGGCTTAGAATTACGGCAACAATCAGGTAGAATCTATCTACGTTGATCCCATTCATCTGTTTGTTGGCTGTCTAGCGTTACAGTTGTAGCGCGCTGGGTTTAGGTTTTACAGGTAGAATACCTGGCAACCCGGCCTGGCTGTTCACAACGACTAAACACACTGATCACTTTGGTCTCATCAATGGAACATTTGTCAACTTTGACAATTCAAATATGAATTGATTTTTCTTTTTTTGCACACCCCTAAACATAACATGTTGATATTTTGCAGTGCTCTCTCGGGTAATTTGTGTGCTTTGTGTTTGATAGGACACATACAGCAGTGAAGATCGCCCCACGCTACAGTTCTCCTGCTATCCATGTTCTGGACGCCTCCAGGAGTGTGGTGGTGGTAAGACATCTCTGGAACTTTTTTAGGGCCAAGAGTATTACTGGCATTTTTCACTCTTACCCTCTAGCCCAGGGGATCCGAGACCTTGTTGTGTCAGGTGCCGGTATATTCATAAAAAATTCCAGGGATCAATTGTCAATTTGAATACCTCAATTTTAAGATACATCGAATGAGTACTCACTCACCAGCAGGTGGTAGTAATGGCAAATCTCTCCAGAACCACAAGTGTTTCCCCTATCATTGTTTTGGGGGGACAAAATTTTGTAAATTTCAACTCTTGCTAAATAGTTGTGTGATGTGTAAATCAATGTTGTTTTTATTTATTTTCAAAAATGATATGCACTAAACCACATTTCTGCTAGTGGTCAAACCAATGACAACCCTACTACAGGTCCACCAGCCCGGTGACCGGGGGTTGTGAATCACTGTTCTAGCCTGTTGAAAACCCCATATCATTTATTTGATCTGGAAAGAAATGTATTTAGAAACCGTTTACACACAAATGTCCCATTATTTTTTGCAAATTGATTTAAACAGATTTTTCTCTTCTAAACTAACCTTACTGCTTTGAATTTGCTTTAGAGGAACAGATCTGGGACAAAGATGATGACATGCAATGCCTATTTATTTAAGATAATGCCAACAAAGTTTTAATCTACACATGGATTGGAATAAGCATCAAAATACAAATAGGTAGACAATCGAATGATGGGACAGTGACAGATTTCCTTCACAAAACAAGTCCAGTAGTTCATGAGAAAATGTCAAAAAAAAAACATTTTAAAGAAAAAACACACAAAACCTTGTTCTTTTCCAACAGTCTAACCATAGACTGTATATAATATTAACCGTCTATGAGTCTAACCTAGGCCTGCACGATTCAGGGAAAAATACAAATCACAATTATTTTGCTTAGAATTGATATCACGGTTCTCTGCCACGATTTTATTTGACCATGAAAAAATAAAAATAAACTTCTCTGGGTGGACAATAACGTCTTATTTAATTTGAGGGTCAGAGGGTTGAAATCAACAGACGTGGCCACAGATTTGAAAGATGTTAGAAAGCCCCTCCAGTTGGATTAGTCCGAACCTGAGTGGGTTTTCTCCTGCTTGTTTTGCTATCTGTCAGTGCTCACAGCTCCTGGATGAGGAATTGAGGGAGGAGTACTTTGAGGACCTGAAAGAGGAGTATGAGGACATCAGGCAGGATCACTACGACTCCCTGAAGGTAAGAACGGCTGGGACAGAATCTATAGGAATATCAAAACTATGTCACGCAATGTTATTCAGTTTATCGCTTTTATCGGACTCCCTCCAGGTTGTTCAGAATTGGTCTGAAAGACACTCCACCAAATTGTTGGAAAAATAAGACAGAGGGCGGCCAATTCCTTGGACCGGGATACATTTGTTGTATGGTCTTAAATATTGTAGTTGTAATGTAATCTGTTCTTGGTTTTTGTCTGGGTGGGTGGTGATTATGAGGGGTGGGGGGTTGTTCATGTTGCCAGTTGTATGTTTTGTATGTTAAAAAATAAAATAATGAAACTTGTCAATCACAAAAAAAAGAATGGCGTGTAGAAACACCCAAAAAGATAGGGTTAGCATAGCTAAGAGAAGAGAAGAGGACAGTCCAACATTTTTTTTGGTGATAAAACAATTACAAACAATATGGTGAGACATGAGAAAATGTGTCCCAGGACCAAGGACAGTCTAACCTTTGACGTTGCCAAGATATTTATGCACACAATGAACTTTTCACACCTCAGTTAATGTGCTACCTCATGGTTGCAGGCAAGTCCATATGTGACTAAATCATTAGCGAGACTGTACCATAGTGCATTGAAAATAGTGGGCAAAAGATATTTTAATGTGGCAAAGCCCTTCTAGGGACAGGCATTGGAAAATAGCAATAGCCATGAATGTGTGATGCTGTCACAAATGTCATTAACAACATAAAAATATATATATGTATATCACATATTAATAGTGGCTTGATAAAGGCCAACAGAGGCTCAGGGCTCAACCAATAGGGATAATAAACACATACAATATCAACTGGTTAGTTAACCCTCTTGTTGTCCTCGGCGTCAAATTTGACCCATTTTCAAAAAGTTTCTAAATCAGAAATTTGACCCAGTGACCCAGAAAAATTAAATGTTGGTCTACGGGAAGACAACACCTCGTTAAACATGAAATATACACATTGCATTCAGCACAATACTCTAATAAGTAACTGAGTATGAACACCTGCATGCTGCTGATTTTTTTTTATTATTATGAATACAATTTATAACTGCACGACTGTTTACACACAAAATAAGAAAGTCCTACAAAACGACTGAGAATGTGCTTTACATTTACATTGAGTTTATGTTTATTGAAATTTTTGTTAAAGCAAAGTCAGAAAATACAAAGTTATTCTTCTTTCTTTCAAGCCTTCTGTAAAATACAGTTGTAGCAAAGGGTAGTAAAACTGAAATACAACAAATGTTACAGAAACATATGTTGACCAATAACATATCTTAAATAAAAACAAAACAAGATGTGATATAGAAAATGAACTACTAAATGAAAAACCAAACTTAGAAGAACTAGAATATTGGGCTGTACCTTCAAGACACTCAAATCTCTTACAAAACAGAGTAAAATAAATAAATAAATAACTTAATTGATTTCAACCATTTGATGGCCGTACAGGTGTGATGTACTCAATCCAACTTTCCAAAAAAAGTAATTCTTTCCGTCATAAAGATATCATAAATAATACAATCCAATCATCAATTGTTGGTATTGCTGGTTTTGGCCATTTTCTAAGTGATGGCTCTTCTGCCTGCTGCGCTCAGAATTCGAAATGGATTTTCAATTCAATTTTATTTACAGTATAAAATCTTGAGACACTACAGATAGAGGAGGTCTAGACCACACTCTATAATTTACCAAGCCCCAACGATTCTAGTAATTCCCCCAAGAGCAAGCAACGAGTGCGACAGTGGCGAGGAAAAACTCCCATTTAGGAAGAAACCTGGGACAGAGCCAGGCTCTTATCAAACATGAGGGGACACATTCTCTAATGGCAGGGCTCTCAAATACAGGGAGTCTAATTTAAATGGCATGTCCACCTGTAGTACTGTTTGCAAAACTGCATGAACCCCTTGCTAAAAAGGAATTATTAATTGTGCAAGACCAGAATAGAAATGTGTAATATTTATGAAATTGCCTTGCCCTTCATGCTCCATCTCCCACTGTTGTCTCAGGATCGCCGGTATCTGTCTCTTTCCCAGGCCAGAGGGAAGGCTCTACATATAGATTGGCTCTCTCAGCCCAGACCAGGTAACTATCACACAGATCAATGAATTCCGGAGTTCTTAAAGGGTACCTGCCTTGTATTTCATTACTATTTTCCTATGTTTTTGTGTCTAAGTGACTGATGCGAACAACAATCTTTGACATTGGTCCAGTATTAAGCAAGATCACTGCAGTCAGTAGCAGCGGAACAAGCTGCAATGTAAGTTATAAGGACAACTGTCCAGCTTGTATTTACCTTCACAAAAGTGCTTGCTTTTCCACTGACAAGCTGACAATATTCAGAGTGTCTGACAACATTATGAAAAGGATTTCTAGGAGGTTGACCTTTCTGGTAAAGAGTAAGATACTTTTTTACACATAAAAACATCTGCGAAATTTGCGTTTGCTAATCCCAACAGACTCCATGTAAGTAAATGGTAATTTTAGCATCGCAAAATACACTTCATTCAAAGTTAACAGAAACATAATGAGACTACGAGAAGCCGTTTTGGGTCGTCTTTCCACTTTTCCAACCATTACAATTATAGTTTTGGTTGAGATAAACACAGTTTAGAGATTTTCATGTGAAAATATGTTGCCTCTATACACGCTAAAACTATTGCTTTTTTAAATGGAGTCTAGTGGTTTTAGCACCAGTGACTTCAGAGCTGTTTCTGGTTAAACAGAAAAGTCTCAAAGAGGTTTTAAAGGTTGACTTAGAAATCCTTTCCATAATGTTGTCAGACACTTAGAATATTAATGAGCCTGAGCCTGTCAGTGGCAAAACAAGCACTTTTGTGAAGCTGGACAACTGCCCCATTAACTTACATTGTATCTTGTTTCGCCGCTGCCGACTGCAGTGATCTGGCTCAATACTGGACCAATGTTGGAACAAGCCGATACAGGAGACATACTGTATGTAATACTTTGGGACGCTGTGGAAAATGTTCTTCATTTTCTGTATGGAACTTAAAAACTGGTGTGTTCCAGTGTGTCCTCAGTTCCTGGGCACCCGCGTGTTCGAGTGCTACGACCTGAACAGTCTCCTGGACTACATTGACTGGAAGCCTTTCTTCGATGTGTGGCAGCTGAGAGGAAAATACCCCAACAGAGGTTACCCTAAGATCTTCAACGACCAGACTGTTGGTACGAGTTCCACCTCTGTCAGGGTTCATCATAAATCATACCGCAAACGTCTATCCTGCTACGTGATATGCTACTCTAATGTTGCCTATGCATTTTATTGTTGTTGCTTTTTTGTATCTTACTTACTAATGTTATATACAGTATCTCCGCATTGCTTCAAGTTAGTTCTTCTGATTGTTTGAAATGAGAGCTAACATCTGGGCCTCTTCAAAGAGAGCTTCTCTGTGATTGTAGGCCTTCCAGAAGCTTTGTAATCCAGCTTGGAATGGCAGTGTCTTTTCCAAGGTTTTGTACAATAAGTCCAGAACCGTACATCCAAAACTAAACTGTTATTTATTTATCATTTTATATGAAAAGTTTTAATTTTATTGTTAGCCCTGGCCATCTTGACTCCTAGAATGCAGTGGGGTGTGTCGACCAATCAGAGGCTGTCTTCCTGAATGTGTCAGAGATTGATCTTCAAATGCACGACGCAGTGATGTCTAGGTGTATGTGACCAAGCGCCATTGCTGATGAACATCCTCATATCCTGTCAGAGCAACCTGCTGCTATTATAAACGTTAGCACGCTAAATGGCCCAATCCCAAAGTGAGCCCTGAGGACTAAGGACTATAGACTCACAGACTTTATTGATCTCAGGTGCTAAGTGAGTGAGTGTGTGAGGCCATATGGGCTCAGATAGATATAAATGGGATTGGGCTAGAACTTCACAAGATCACATGTTACCTCGGCGATGTATAATAACAAAGATGTTGCTGACACTTGGCGGTTTTTGGTATTTTCATTTTAAGTTTGTTGCTTTCCACACGGCCAAGGCCCAGGAAACTGCAGCCTGATTCCAAATGATTTCAAATTCTTGTTTTACAAGCTGGACAACAGGTCAGTTCCGTGGTTTGTGTGGCGTGCTGTTTGTAATTTCTGGATTTCTCTATGGTTTCCGCTGTAAACGTCACAATGCATTGAACTGTGGCTAATTCCCTTTAGTGAAGTCTGCATCAATAATCGCAGACTCACAGAAAGGGCTCGGTGAGTGTGTGCTCAAACCCTCACGCCCTTTGAAATTCGACATTGGGGCAACCTTAAGCCCTTACGAATTTCGCGAGAACGCACACCAGAGTCTGTGAGTCTGTGAGTCCGGACTTTGGGATTAGGCCATCGTGTTCCTTCGCTGCGACATATACTAAGCGTGGAACTAAGGAGCATGCACGCACACCTGTTTTATACAGTCAATGGTGCACACATGCATCTGTGTGTATTGCAGGCAGAGCTGCAGGTCATTCAGGCAGCTCTGGATGTGTAAATGAGTGTGATTTGGCCTCCTATTGTCTCATAGCAGACATGAAATGCCTTGAAGATGAAAAAATAAATAAAGAGCTCATAGACTTTTCTTAGTAAAAATGAGACTTAGGAGAACAATTTTCCAAAGCCAAAGGTCTTTTTCATTATTGTTTTCTGTGATTTCAGTACATTTCTGTGAGATTCAATTTCAATTTCCATTCTTTATAGTTATATATCATATATATATATATAGCCTAGGAGCTAATATTGGAAAAAATGACTAAGGCCCCAGAGGGATTAAAAATCTGAATATTTATTTGGCTCATATTGAAATACTCATGTAATTATTAGACTACATTGCTTCCTGTAGGTGCGGAGGCCCGGCGAGTCTTTGATGAGGCACAGCGGCTGCTCAACCAGATGATTGACAGCGGTAGTCTTAAGGGGCGGGGCCTGGTGGGGTTCTGGCCTGCACAGAGTGATGGCGATGACATCAGTGTGTACAAAGATGAAGTTGCAGTAAGCAGGGACACCAAGCCCATCGCTACATTTTATGGCTTACGACAACAGGTGAGTTTTAAAAACGGTTGTAGTATATGCCATTTCATTCTTTAAATTCAGTGTCTGTCAAACAGAGGTACACACCCCCACCTCATAGCAGGAGCATTGTTGGGGATGTTGTTGCTGTTAAATGTCTTGTCTTTATCTGTAATGTATTTTATTGTGGTTGTATTTTAAGCCACAGACACAAAGGGAATTTCCAATGATTTAAAAATCTGATATAGATCGGCCTATATATATATATATATATATATATATATATATATATATAAAAATTTAATCCAGAAACGCCTAACAAAACATAAATAGATTTCCCTCACATTAGATATTTGTAGTTATTTATGAGTCCTCGTGAAAATATGATAATGCAGTTTAAAACTTTTGTTTTATTGTCACAGCAGAACAGGAACATCATCAAACTATATTGAAGTTCTGATAAATAAAATTTGTGATATGAAGTCCTTTGAAAAAAAACACTATAACAAAAAATAATCAGTAGTTGCCAACGTGGACGTTATAGGGCGCCCTCTGGTGGACAGACTATGCAACAACAACGCTCATAACTTGGTTGGTTATTTTTTTAAATATTCAGTTATCAGAATTATTATTTGTCATTATAAATGATTCTGATAATCAAAACTTTATTTATCGGCCATTATAAATGCAGATACGAATATTGGTCGATAATATCCGCCCGCCGATCGGTTGGGCTCTAGAGTGGACACATGTAGCATAAACAAAGCACTATACTGCTTTACCATGGGGATTTGTGGTACCTAGATGCAGTACTTTGGATTTTATTTTGTCATGTTCTCATTCAGATTCTGAATGTGACCTTCATGATGAAGCCAGAAATGGATGGTAATACATTTCAAAACGAGTAACTAACAGGTGTGTTTGGTGTGTGTGTGTGTGTGTGTTGCAGGCAGAGAAGGACAGCTCCAGTTCAGAGCCCTACCTGTGTGTGTCTGACTTTGTTGCCCCTGTAGACAGTGGCGTGCCAGACTACATCGGCATGTTTGCTGTGGGGGTGTTTGGAGCTGAAGCACTGAGTCAGCAGTTCCAGGATCAGGGAGACGACTACAGCAGCATCATGGTCAAAGCCCTGGCTGACCGACTGGCTGAGGTACAGTAGGGACCGCTTCCTAATAGGGGTGTCACAGTTCTCCAAATCTTCTATTTGGGTCACTAGATGGCAGAAGGGTTATTTACCACAATAGTTTGCGTTTTTTCAAAATTAACGAAGTGCATTTGAAAGCCCCGTTTAGTTTACTGAGGTGCAAATAAACGCACCATGAAGTCCCGTTGGAGCCCACAGGCTTTGCTGTTCATTGTTGTTGTTTTTTACATAACCCCTCACAGGGAAGTAGTGTTAATTTTGTCAGACAAGACTAAATATGTTCGTCATCGACTTTTTTTTTCCATGACGAAGACAAGACTGCATCCGATGTTCAAAAATGCTGACTGAGACTAAATTAACATGCATTATTGTTGACAAAAAAAGACAAGACTAAAATGTTTTGCATAAAATAAAATAGAAAATCATGAAAAGTCATTTTTGTTTACAGTCGTCTCTACTTTTTCATCATGAGATACAGTAGAATATTCAGCTGTTTGTCAAAACTACTACACTACCCATAGTCAGTAGCAAACACTAGAGATTTCTGCCAGAGCGCCGACTACAGGCTAGGTAAAAGGAAGAGGCTCGATATTTGGTCGCATTTTATGTACAAACCCTCGCGTTTTACAAACATTCTATATCAGAACTATGACTAAAGAACGTTGAAAAAAGTGACAAATGCAGGATTTGCAAGATCTCGTGGGTCAGCTGTCAGTCATGTCAACAAATCCGGACCTGGTGGGTGTTGACGGACGGTGGAGCACGGAGCCGATCCGTTACGCATCCAGTGGAATTTGGGGTAAGACTAAGACTAAAAAAAAAAATAGGTGAATTAACACTACTGGGAAGGCAAAATGTTGCTACACGGTGACTTTAGGGAAGCAGGATTTTAGTTAGTTTCCGTTATCTCCGACTGCCAGTGGCCTTGGTGTCTGGAAAAACCAAGCTGCTGTGAAGCTAAGCTGTGTCTTTTTGCTGCAAGCTACCAGCTGATAAGCAAATACATTTTGTTTGGATTTCTTGGGTTGTGCACTAGTAGGCGGGGGAGAACATAGGAAAAATTACTGGGGGAATTGCAGATTAATTTTGACCCATCTTTGATTTAAATTGAAATCATGACACCCCTACTTCCTAACCCACCAGGGCTCCATTACTGATAATATTGCATGGGTTAAGGAGTCACTGGTGCTGAATGACATGTTAGCTGTTGCCATGGTGTTTCTTTGGTTTCTGCTACAACCCTTCTGTCTGTCCGTCAGGCCTTTGCTGAAGAGCTCCATGTTCGTGTGCGTAAGGAGCTGTGGGGCTACAGCACTGATGAGGCTCTGCAGGCCTCGGACCTCCACAGAATCCGATATCAGGGCATCAGGCCCGCAGCTGGCTACCCCAGCCAGCCTGACCACACAGAGAAGACCACCATGTGGAGTCTTGCTGGGATCCAGGAGAAGACTGGTGAGAACGCCAGCCATTTCATAACAGTCATAACTGCAGCGGAAAGGCTCCCAATGCAAATGAGATGCAAAAGGCAAAAGCAAGCAAGTTAATCAAGTAAATTAAGCTTTTCAATGGCCACAGGCAGTACTTGTTCTTGTTCTGGGCATTATGAAACGGCGGCCAGAGGACAAGATATCAAACTCCTTAACGTTTGGTTGGTGCTGCTCGGTGAGTCAAAACCTAATGGTCCCATATCTTCATGTGATCAGGAAATGGAAACACTAAATGTTAAAAAAGGAGAAAAATAAATTGTGAGATGGAATATGAGAGGCAAATACATTAGTGTTAGTAAATGGAATAACAAAACCTATTCTATTCAAAATGGAATCTTGCATTTACTTATGGATCAAGTTAATGCACATTTAATTAACTGATTCATTATACCATTTTTAGATTGTTATTCGAGAACTTAAAACAGAAGTGTCTCACACTCCAACTTTCTACAGTTATTGTGGTGAAAATCCTCTTGGGGTCTCCGGTGCTCCAGTACCATTCTCCGCCTGAGCTTCTATGGATGGGTCAGCGGGGACACCCTTTTACCAAAACACTAATATCATAGTATATAAATGGAATTTATATAGAGCTTTTCTTGGCTAAGCAACCACTCAGAGCCCACATTCACACACTTAATGTGGGTCCAGGGATCAAACCGCCAAGATCCTGAGAAACAGCGGCCCTAGTGCATTACTACTACTGCCATTGCAGTACAGACCTGTGTGTGTGTGTGTGTGTGTGTGTGTGTGTGTGTGTGTGTGTGTGTGTGTGTGTGTGTGTGTGTGTGTGTGTGTGTGTGTGTGTGTGTGTGTGTGTGTGTGTGTGTGTGTGTGTGTGTGTGTGTGTGTGTGTGTGTGTGTGTGTGTGTGTGTGTGTGTGTGTGTGTGTGTGTGTGTGTGTGTGTGTGTGTGTGTGTGTGTGTGTGTGTGTGTGTGTGTGTGTGTGTGTTGTTTTCTTAGCTTTATGCATATGTAATGACTACATGCGTGTATTATGTCTGTGTGTGTAGGAATTTGTCTGACAGAGTCCCTGGCCATGACGCCAGCTGCCTCAGTGTCTGGACTTTACTTCTCCAACCCTCAGGCCTCATACTTCGCTGTGGGAAAGATCACCAAGGAGCAGGTTCGGCTAACCATCCACATCTTTAATTGCTATTGATAACTACTGAAAATGTTGTTGTAAAATGAAATATATTCCATTAGCACCATACCATCACAATGGGTATTCTAGATGTTTTATGAGTGTTTTTTGGGATATTAAGTAAATAGGATTAACACAGGTTTGCACCTGGCTCACAATCTGGACCGGACTCACAATAACTAAAATATTGTACATACAATGATTGTAATATGACATAAGAGCATAACAACCTCACCTTACATATGAATTGTGTACAATAGAAAGTATGTTACTCCTAATAATAGTCTAAGTAGGCTGTATATGTAATCAAAAGATATAAAGAGACCAGGTATAGATTTAATACTGACCAAGAAACAATATTTGAATTGTTTGAATAGTATCTTAAAATTTTCAAATAATAGCCCTAGCCAGCACAAATAAATATAGGCCAGTTGATAAGAAAGGCTGGGTAAACATCTGTGTAGTGGCTCAGCATAATATTGTGCATTTCTACAGCATTAATTCCATCAGTACAGTAGATTTATTTATTTGATTAGGACAATGCACATTAATCAACATTTCTGTAAATGCGACAGTATTAACCAGTCGGCAAATTTTCAACTGTAGTCCTAGTTAATTTAATGTATTTATTAATTTATACTCTTTATTGATCCCCTATGGGGAAATTACAATTTACACTCTGTTGTTATTACACACTACACACAGGCCTGAAATACACACAGGCTCAGGTCCTATACACGCACTAATGGAGAGATGTCAGAGTGAGGGGGCTGCCAGTGCTGAACCAGTGCCCTGAGCGATTGAGGGGGGTTCGGTGCCTTGCTCAAGAGCACCTTAGCAGTGCCCAGGAGGTGAACTGGCATCTCTCCAGCTACCAGTCCACACTCCGTACTTTGGTCCCAATGGGGACTTAAACCAGCGACCCTCCTGTTCCCAACCCAACTCCATGTCTTTATGGTGGGAGGAAACCCATGCAAACACGGGGAGAACATTCAAACTCCACACAGAAAGGCCCTGAACGACCTGTATTCGAACCCAAAACCTTCTTGCTGTGAGGCAGAAGTGCTAACCAACTACAAGACATTTTCATTTTGAATATTTGCAGGGAATGATGAAGAGCAGCTTAGCTTTCTCTTCTCTAACAGAAATACTGTTTTCATTCTACTCAGTGACATTTTACCCATGCGATCAGTGTTGTGCAAATGTACATTATACTGAATTCATCAAGACAACAGGGAGGGACTGCTGAGTTTGCATTAAATAAAGATGAAAGGGCTGTTTTAGAAAGCTTTTTTTTCTGGAGACACCAAAGGCTTTATACTACCTACAGTTGTGTTCGAAATAATAGCAGTGCCTTTAGAAAAATTAGTAAATGTCAAAATTCTTCAAAGAAATTGTACTTTAATGAACACAGATACATTGGGGACACAGTACATTCTATTCCAAAGCAAAACAATTGCGCAAAGTCATCAAAACTTAAATAATAATAATAATATTTCAAATAAAGTAAGAAATGGCATGTTCAAAAGAATAGCAGTGTTGCCATCTTTCCTTGGAAACTCAAAAATGTACTGTACAAACAAAGAAATTCTTGATAAGTGAACCTAGCTGAGTATCCTAAACTAATATTTTGTTGCAAAACCACGGTTTCCGATGACTGCTTCACATCTGTGGTGCATGGAGTCAACCAACTTCTGGCATCGCTCCACAGGTATTGCAGCCCAGGATAATTGCACTGTATTCCACAATTCCTCAGCGCTTGGTTTTGCCTCATGCACTGCACTTTTATGTCAGCCCACAAGTTTTCAATGGGATTAAGGTCCGGGATTGTGCTGGCCACTCCATCAGTTGAATCTTGTTCATCTGGAACCATGCTTTTGCTCGCTTGCTGGTGTGTTTGGGGTCATTATCCTGTTGAAAGGTCCACCTCAAAGGCATTTCCTCCTCAGCATATGGCAGCATGACCTCTTCCAGGATCCTGATGTACTGGAACTGATCCATGATCCCTTGTATGCGGTGAATCGGACCAACACCATAGTATGAAAAACATCCCCATATCATGATGCTTGCACCACCATGCTTAATGGTCTTCAGTGAGTACTGTGGCTTGAATTCTGTGTTTGCAGGGCGTCTGACATACTGCCTGTGACCCTTAGACCCAAAAAGAACAATCTTGCTTTCATCTGTCCACAAGATATTATGCCATTTCTTTTCAGGCCAGTCAATGCTCTTTGGCAAATTGTAAACGCTTCTGCACATGTCTTTTTCTCAGCAGTGGGACTTTGCGGGGCTTCTTGCTGGAAGGTTAACCTCAATAAGACGTCTTCTGATTGTCACAGTACTCACTGTCAACTGAAGGTCTTGCTTGATCCTCTTGGATCCCATCATTGGCTGAGTCTTCGCCAGTTTGGCTATTCTTCTGTCCATTCGAGGGATTGTCTTTCTTTTTCTTCCTCGTTTTTCAGTTTTTGCTCCCATTTCAGGGCATTTGAGATCATTTTAGCTGAACAGCCAATGATTTTCTGCACCTCTTTGTATGTTTTCCCTTCTTTAATCAATTTTTTTATTAGGAAACGCTCATCTTCAGAACAGTGTCTTGAACGACCCATTTTCATTGTTTTTTCAGGAGAAATGCACAGCCAGCATGCCAGTTGTCTTGATCCTTAAATACGGATCACCTGTTAACACCCTTTTTTCCCAGAATACCCTCCCTAATTGATGCCCTCTCTAATTGAACTCACCACTGCTATTTTTTTGAACACACCCTTTTCAGTTAATCATTCAATTTCACAGAATCCACAGTATGCATGGCTGTCCTGTTGGGTTTGTTGGTTTTCTATACCTTTATTTTACCCCCCAGAAACTTATCTGGGGTATAGAGTTTGAAATGTTAATAAAACCAGTGATTTTCTTGCTGCTGTTGAGGCACTGCTATTATTTCGAACATGTCTGTATTTCACATACACAGCAGTTCTCCCCAAACACCTGTAAACACACTTGTAAAATCAGCTGCTTTTATGGCTGTACTAACGTTACAGCTGTAGCACGCTGGGTTTACATTTTTACAGGTATCTATCTGGCAACCCGTCCTGGCTGTCAAACTGGCCAGTTGGTGACAACACACAGACCTAAACACAAACAGAAATTCCGTTACGAAACGGAAATTACAAAAGGAGAAAATACTGGCATCAGCATTGTTGTGTCAGAAAAGATAGTATTTCAACTTAGCATATTTCAATATCTGATGACTCATTGGGGTCATTTTTGGATTTATTACAGTAAATATATTACATATTGGACCTTTGACGTCAACAAGAGGCCTTTATTTATTTCTCCAGAGGGAAGTGTGTGAAGTAATGTCACTTGAGTCAGCATCAGTTGGGACTAAAGACAAGACGTTTAATATTTAATAAAATCTGAACATATGGAGAGAGCGCACCGGACCACTGTAGCCCACGGTTGGGATGCATTGTGGGTAATGTAGGCGCCAGGTTTTGACAAGAAAGAAGAATGTGTGGAATTTTAAAAAAAGACTCTTTTCCTCTTTTGAAAACTGTCCATGTCATAGTCCGACAATACTCTTTTAAGTCACTATAGCGCATAATCTAACAAACAATACGAAATGGAGGAAGGTTGGAGATCCAAACTGGGACTTTGCTTGACGTTCTAGGGGAGGATTGGAGAGGATTTGTTTTAGTTTTTTAGTGGTTTATTCAGTCATCATAAAAAACAATAACATACCGCAGTGTAAATCAAATGGTAAGCAGTGACTGAAAGGATTTAGTTTAGTTTATTAGTTAATAATGTCATGGACAGTCCCCCTTAATTACTGTACAGTAAAAGGAACAGCTTTAGCCTCTATGGATAATTTCCAGCTGTAGTCACGACCAGCTGACCATAGGCAATTAGGCTGAAGCAAAAGCTTATATACAGTATGCCTCTCCTATGTTCTTATTGATTTAATCTACCCACCTCAATGGAAAAGGAAATGAGATATAAGATATGGTAAAGAAACAAGAAAATGTACCAGATTTTTATATCTCAAAAATAGCCTACAAAAAGCCACCAAAAGAGAGTTGCACATTCTTTAAATATAAATTGGTATTGTTTCATAATTTTACCCCAACAATAGAAATACATCTCCGTTTAATTTCTTGTGTTTGTGTTACGGCTTTTGAGAATAGCGGCCCCAAATGCAGAGACGGTAGGCAGTGGATAGTTTGAGGATAAATTACCAATAAAGAATTACTAAACTAAATTGGTAATTGGTAGATTAATTACCAACAAAAAATATACAAACAAAAGGAGTCCTGGATGGAGCAGGCAAAAGTATTCCAGAATGAAGTCAAAACAGGAGTCACAGGAACCAGAGGCCTGTACTACGAAACAAGATTTGGTGTTAACGAGGTTGAGTTTGTGTATCACAACGGTGGCTCACTTGTTACCGGGTTAAATCGCCGTGGTAATTTATGCTGAATACCAAACCTGGTCGGTAGCAGGTTATGTTGGAGATTAGAGCTCCCCGGCCCTGGTATGAAAGCACCGGCTACTGAAACGGGGTCACCGTTCTGAGAAGATCCGGTGGAGCTCGGTGCGCGGATAGTAAAGTTAGAACATGTAGAGGCCAACAACCCCGTTAACATTCCCCGATGGGTATTTTTATGAAAGATATAGATTTTAAGCAGAGGGAATTCCATATAGGCTATTTGTGTTTAACGATGATAAAAGTACTGATTATTTAAATGGAGTCTGGTGGGTCTGGGATAGGCATTTTGCCTTTAAATTAATAAATATAAAAATATATTCAAATGTTGTCTGAGTGAGTTTAGCGTACGGGATTAGGTATAGGCTATTTGTCGGCTTCTTGAGCCGTGTGTTGTCAAAGCGCACATCGGCCGTGTTAGATGTTTGCGATCGGTCACCGTTGGACTGGGAATACCTGGGTTGATTGAACTAGTTGTTAACCACCGTTGTGACCCAGCTTACAGGAACACCGAGACTAGACTGGAAGACTAACACATCTGACAACAGACAGAGACTAAATACAAGAGGTAACGAGGAAACGAGACAGGTCCAGGAACAGGTGAAACACATCCGGGTGGGGCCCACAATCACAGAGGCGGGAAAACACAAGGCAGGAAGTAAGACAAGACAAGGGAGAAAACAAGAAACTAAAAACATACACAACCATAACAGTAAACTTACAAATACCTCCCAAATCATATTTACTTCATATATTATCAGCCTTATTTTATAATAAAACACATCTTTTAATGTCATACCTTTTAGAATTTATAAACAGTGGATTTGTGTGATCAAAGTAACACGCTTACCGGTAACATGCTTATTTATTATTATATTACAATTATTATTGTAATACTACCATGTAATAAAATAGAAACAGGTAGTTTTGCATTTTGTACCACTGAAACTACCAGATGTGTTTCCAGGTAAGAAGTCACAAGATTAAACATATAATTTGTAAAGTATTACCTTGAAGCAAAAGGGAAATATTCTGAACATATAGGGTGGAAACATTTCAGCATTATAATATGGTAATTACCAATTTTAAATTCCAAGAAGTTTTATCTGATAGTAGCCTACAATACTGTGAAAACATCAACATATATTACCCCATTATCATGTTATTACAATATTAATATAACTATATTACCACTACCCACCTATACATATGGTTATCATCAAACCCATTCCTAGTTATTACATTGGTAATTGCATGTTATTACAGCTGTTACCTTCTTATCAGCTTGTTACCCCAATATTACATCTTATTACTGTGATGTATTTATTTATTTACTTTGGTAATTACAAGTTATTACCTATATATTACCTCTTTATTATCACACTGTTACCCCACTATTACCATTGTATTACTGTGGTGGAATGTAAAGTGCTACCTGTTTCTGTTTTCTTTGTTTTTCTCTCATACTGACGTTGAGGATCAGTTCTTGAGTTGTTGACATGAAATCCGGCGGAACTTGTGTTTTGACTTCAGGTGGAGGACTATGCCCGGAGGAAAGAGATGTGTGTGGAGGAGGTGGAGCGATGGCTGGCTCCCATACTGGGCTATGACAACGAGGCGTAGAGTGTGACCACCCCAGCAGTAAACTGGACCACACGAGGGATCAGAGCAGGGCACACAGTACTGCCACAGAATCAGGTTTACTGTCCGACCATTTCTCTGTAGCTAACACAGGTTCTTACTGTTGCTGCTCCCTGATATTACATAGTATATCACACTAGGTCTTACCGTTTTTCTCAACATTTCTACTGGACATTTCAGAACAGTAAAACTGTTTTTTTTGTTCTTGTTCTCTGTGCCAAAGGTTTATGACAGACTTTTAAACACTACAGACCCACACACATTGTATGTAATAGTAAAATGATGTCTTAAATGAATGCCGTGTTTATCAATGAAGAGTTTCTATCAGGTCTACAAATGGAGTGAAATACTACTGAAGTTACATGACCGTCACATGTGTCTTCAGTAGTGCTTTGATCCCGATTTATTTTGCTCAATATTACCTGGGCTGATTATCTGTCAAAGTCAGTCTATACATGTGCCAACATGATTATACATCATAAACTGACTTAGTGTTTGCTTATTATTAAAACAATTTTAAAAGAATCATGTCTCACTTACTAAAAGGGGTGTAATACATCTGTGTTTATGGTTAGTTTATCTTATAGGAATAGTTCAGCATTTTAGAAAACGTGCTGGTTTCCTGTCTTTTCGAGAGTGAAACGAGAGAATTAATATCAGTCTCATGTCTGTGTGTTAGTGCGGAGTCATGGCGTGGTTAGCATAGCTTAGCATAAAGACTATAAATAGGTGAAAACAGCTAACCTGGTTCAGCAAAAAAACAAACAATGTGCATAAGCCTCTGCCTGAAGCCGCTGCGCTGTTTTGATGTGGTGCTGCAGGGAGAAGCCTCTCTCTGCTGGCACACTGGAGACGGGTTTTACACATGCTACCTTGGCCAGTTTGACCCGGTACTGTTGAGAAAGTCAAGCCTCCACAACTGCGGGGAACTGTCATCACTTATGGCACCTCGATGTGTGTCTGGGGCATTAACGTTAATGAGACGGGCTGTAGCTGCTGCCGACTTGTTCTCGCTGGCAACTTCTTGGCTTCATTTGCCGCCGCTTGGTGTTATGAAGTAATTCACAATATTTCCCTGTTTCGCCAGGACATGGGCTTTGACTTCCGCTTGCTTGTCGCCATTTGTTGTAAATCTAATCTACACTAGTCTTCTGCATTCAATCAGAGCGAGAATATGCATATGCTACAGTCTACAGTCATTTCCAAATAAAAGAATTAGTGCTTTAATCGCATTAATGTCATAGTTAACTCGTAATTGATCACAATTAATTGCACATTTTTATCTATTCTAAATGTCCCTTGATATTTTTTTTTTTTTTCTCATTTAAATGCTCTTATCAACATGGCAAAGTGGATCGGCTCGCCTTGTCAAATGTTATTTTTTTTTTTTTTTTTAATTGAAAACAACATTGGCATATAGCCTACTGTCGTGTCCATGCATTTTTAAAGTTTACATGCATTTTAAAAAAACTGATATATTCCAGTTAGGGCAATACCGCAATTTCTCAAACGCCACGTAAACACCTAACCCTGGTTAAAATGTCTCAACAAAAAAGGCGGAGGGACTGAGCAAAGGGGCGCTGGCTAACGTTAGTTAGCTAGCTAACAAAGTTAGCTTGCTAATTCCACCCGACACTGTACACTGTACTGTTACAGATTACGTTCTAATCAGCGTCTGGCGTGAACAATGTGCGCTCTTATGCTGTGACAAGAATATGTAAATTAAACAATAAGTTGTTAAATTTTACTAATTGAAAGGCCGATTGGGGTCCTGCTGGGTGTCACTGGCCAATGCGAGTCAAGGTCAGATTTGAGTCGAGTATGCGTCACTTTGCGACGAGTAGCAAACAAGATGCTAACGAGAGATTGGACCTACTCAATGAAGGTTATTCACTGCTGGCTACAAGCTAGCAATGAAACACAACAAGGCTGTCAGTTGAATGGTGTTTTGAGCTAACGTTAGCAATCAAACTATCATAGATGGCTAAAACATTTTTGAAATGACTGCTAGCTTAGCAACAAGCTAGCAAGCAAACACTTGCCTGTGACTTTGTATTTTTTACTGAGCTTTAAAGGGGTTGGTTGACATAGTTTTGAACTTTGAACAGAACCAGGCTAGCTGTTCCCCCTGCTTCCAGTCTTTATGCTAAGCTAAGCTAAACACGTCCTGACTGTGTACTTTAACACACACACACACATGAGATTGATATCAATCTTTCCATCTCATTCTTACGAATAAAGTGAATAAGTATATGTTGAAATTTTCCTTCAATGCAAACAGCTTTAGAAGAACTTTGCTTCAGTTTTATTTTTATCTATTCAATTTTTTTTTGGCCCTGGGACACGTCTCGATGTGTTGTTTGTGGTTGTTTGTCACGGTTTGTGTTTTCAAAAATGTAATCACAAAAAAAAACTTTGCTTCGAAGGAATACTAACGAATGATTAGGATTTAAAATCAGGAAATATCTGATCAAAGAATCAGTAATAAATCCTAATAAATCTGTTTCTATATAAGTGACAAATCAGAATCAGCTTTATTTGTCAGGTATGAGGACACATACGAGGAATTTTTCTTTGGCGCATAGTTGCTCACAATGTGCTTACACATACAAAACAACCAAAACAAAATATACACACTAATATATATATACACACTAATATATACATACTCGAAACAGAAACAATATAGAGGCATGAGTGCTATGAAGGTTCAATAAAAAGTATTTAAATGTGGAGCATAGTGCAAAAAAATACTAGGATAAATAGTATTATGTTATAATTACAATATGAACTGTATGAGCAGTATGAACATTATGAACAGTTCTGAAATAGGAAATGAGAATGATGAATAAATAACAAATAAGTGAGATGTGAGAATGGGAATGATGAGTAAATAGTAAATAATAAATAATAGTGAGATATGAGAATGATGAATAATACTAAATAAGTGGAATAATAAGTAGAACCAGTAAACAGGTGCTGATTAGATTAAATGTCAATACGTGACAATTTTAAATTACACTTTTTAATACTTTGTGGTACAGACTAATTCATTTGCGCTCAAAATGTATTGACGTTAACAGCCCAAATACTTTTAGTTTTTTTTTCTTCTAAAAATCATTTTACTGCTTTTGTGTAAAGGTTTGGACATCAGCAACATTTGCATGAAGGCTGGAGTGTACACGCTGAATAGTTTTTTCAATGGCTTATTACTGGATTTACTAAAAAGTGTTCTAAAATATAGTGTAAAGGAAACAATAAATAAACAATAAAGCAGGAGACAAATCATTTTTTGAAGCCTTTAAAAGAGTAACTTACCACCCCCTGAAAATATAGTCTTTGTTCGCCTTTGAGGTTGTACAGCTATACTCCAGGACCCTGGGGTATCCCTATTGGGTGTGTTTGTAGGTGCAACACACCCACACCCAACAACACCCATCAGATGTTGGCTGTAGTCAGAGGTGAAACCTTTTTAACCAAAGAGGACAGTGAAACATTTTAAAGTTGCTCTTTAAAATTTGACTTGCATGGGGCGACCTCTAGCTCACCCAGTAGGAGCGTGCGCCCCATGTAGGCTGAGGTTTGGGTTTGAATCCGGCCTGTGGCCCTTTGCTGCTCGTCATCCCCCATCTCTCTCTCACCTTTCACTGTCACTGTGAAATAAAAGGAAAAAAAAGAAGAAGAAAAAAAATTCACATATTGGTCAGAGGCTCAATAGTAACTATTTTAATGAGATAAATATTCATGTTATTAGTTTTCTGCTGATTGCACAGAATGTTACTACTTAATTGTATTGCTTAATCATTATAGAAACAGTTGAAGTACATTTTAGCCTCCAGGCATCTAAACATACAACAAGAACTCAATGAAGGTTTCAATGTTTTATTGTTTGACCTTTTATAAATGCTTCTTCCAAATGTCGCTTTACCGACTTACGAATGTGAGAAATAAAGTAGGACACGTGTATAGACTTTTATATTATAACAGTATGCATATTCAACTGTTTCAAAAGTATTCAATCACATATTTTTTTCTACCTTATGCAGTTTTCATTTGAGGGAAAAACAAAGCAGTAGTAATGAGTACATAGTCAGAATGCTATAGAAAAAAATAGGAAATAAAGGGAAGAACTACTGTACCACCATGGACGGTTGTCATGATAACAGATTTTAAACTTCACTTTTGATACCCCAACTGCCACTATTCGAGTTTGTCAGTTTACGAGGTGCTCTTGACTGCACCATGATTTTAAAAGGTGCACCTGAATGCACCATGAAGGCACATGCTAATGGCGAACACTGCAGCTGCATACTACATTAGGGTAATCCTACGCTGTGCTTTTAGCTGCATGCTACCGGCTGGTAAGCTGTGCTGTGTCATCATGTATGTGTTTTCTTATAGCTTTGGTACTTTCAATACTATCAAATGTATAATGACCGGAGATCTTATCATTTTCAACACTTATGGAAAAAGGATTGATACTTTTGACAAGGTTATTAGAGCTGTCACTTAAAGGAATACTTCACCCTCAAAACGACCATTTGTTGCCTTGAATACACAAAGAAAACTGGTATTGTTGCATGCCTCCACGGTGAACAGAGAATTAAAAAAATCTTAGAGAAGTCATGTAGCCAGAATGGTACAGCCAAAATGGGTTTCCTCAGGGGGCGCTGGCGTCCAGGCATGTCCAGCTGGGAGGAGGCCTCGGGGAAGACCCAGGACTAGGTGGAGGGATTATATCTCCAACCTGGCCTGGGAACGCCTCAGGATGCCCAGTCGGTGCTGGTTGATGGGGCTCGGGAAACAGAAGTTTGGGGTCCCCTACTGGAGCTGCTGCCCCCGCAACCCGATACCAGATAAGCGGATGAAGATGGATGGATGGACAGAAAAGTCTTGATACTTGTGTGTTTTTTAAGTACAGAGTATACAACTGGATAAACAAGACTTGGATTAAGCTGCTTAGCTGTGTGACAGTTGTTTTTATATGGTGTTGCTGTTAATCGTGGCCCCCAATTACGAAATGCATCAACTTTTCTCAGTTTTTTTTTAAATTCTACATTCAGCATTGAGGTATGCAACATACAGCAACACTGTATAATTGATATACAAAATGTTATATTAAGGGTGAAGTTTTTCTTGAAGCAACAAACAAACAAACAAACTTGAATGTAACTTGTTTCTGACTTGATAAGTAACCAAAACAAAGCTTTTTGCTATGGCTGTGATAAAAAACACTAATAATAATCACTTAATAATAATCACATTAAATGTAATTGCATAATTTAGAATGACATACAGTGTTTTTAACTGAGTTGTAAAGATTAAAAAAAGGTTAACCCTTTGCAACAGTTGCGGTTATCAGCATGTTTCACTAACTCCCATGGTCCTTTTCAGCAATTAAAAATCCAGCTTTTCACACATTGAGGTACAACTAGTTCTCTATCAACATCAACATACTGTTGGCATTTTACCGGGTATCATCAGTGTTGTATTATGTGTGTACTATACAACTCGTGTACTATACAACATCAACTTATTCCATGATTCTGAAAAATCTTCACATGGGACAAAAATAATGGGCTAAAATGGAAATTTAGGTTTCTAATTTTGGTTTTCAAGCTGTGGCTGAGTGCATTTCACATGTGTCTTAAAAGCCCTGATGCGCTGCTGTGGCTGGTCTCAGTTTAATTTTCTTGCATTGAAAAAAAGAAACTGTGGATAAATAATGATGGCATTGAAAATTGTGGAAAATTGATCAAATGGAACAGTTTTTTGTTGAAAATAAATCCTTTCGATATGTTTTCTGTTCTTCTTTTAGCTTACATCTCCGGTCCACCTTAAAGAAAACAAATATTTTTATGTTATTTGATGAGGGGCATTAACAGTTGTTTATATATTTTTTTATTTTACCAGGGAAAAGAATCACATTGAGATTACAATCTCTTTTACAAGTGAGCCCTGGCCAAAAGGCAACACATAGAAGATAAAGAGAAAAACAGAAAATCACATTTTAAAAGCAAGCGCTGACATGTTGATATATTTGATTTAGGTCAGTATGTGAAATAAGAACTTGCCGTTTTAGCTGATTTTGCAACTCATTCCATGAAGTTGGAGCACTCTAACTAAAAGCATTTTAGCCAAATTTGTGGAGCATCATACAGTATGTATCTACTTGATCTTAGACTGTATTCAGATCTTCTAGATGCTAATAGTGTAGTTCAATAGGAAGGAGTGTGTCCAGATATTGATTTGTACACAAAGGTCAACCAATGTTTGAGCTTTCTTGTGTAGAGTGAGGGCCAACCAACCATTTCATATAATGTCTCATAAAATGGTTCTTTGTCAAGCCTTTTTAAAGATTATTTTTGGGCATTTTAGGCCTTTAATGACAAGACAGCTGAAAAAGTGAAATGGGAGAGAGGGGGGGAATGACATGCTATCAGGACGCTCTCAGACAGCCAAGTTTAATTTGTCTGCGGACATCGTCTTTCATCACACAAACAGTACACTAAAATATGTTTCTGTAAAACATTTGAGGCGAGAAATAGGCAATACAGTAACAGAATCTAGATCGCAGTACACAGGCAGTCAATGACAATGCTATGGTGACTCCTTGGCTCTGATTGGTTGTTTTCCTATGAACGTGGTGGAAACTTGCAAATGCCACTAGGGGAGGCAGAGTAACATGATTCGGGGTTTTTCACAGATAAATCAATCTCATCAGAGGGGGTTAGAGTCATGTAGGACTGTCAGGATATAATGACAGATTCAGTAATCATGACAAAACTTATTTTTATTTATAACATTTACAGAAATCCTTTGTCACAAATTGGAAACATGGACTTTAAAAGATGTGGGCAATTACCAAAGAGGCCTAAAAATAATATTGGTTGCATTTCAAGTGCAGGACACAGACTATGTAAAGAACAGACGTAGCATCGGTGATGTCAACCACTGGTTTGTGGACCGCCGTTTTGAAGCCAGGAGGTTGCATTTTGTCCGTCGCCATTTTGGTATATTTGGAGACAAAAAGGTTCGAGCTGGGAAGGATGACACATTTAAGTCAGTGGTGTGCATGGTTCCAATGGCGCTGTGCTAAGCTAAACACTAAAAGAGGGAACCGTGCTGATTTTCAACCCTTCTGACGCTACCTGTATTGTGATTTGCAAGTTTTTACCGACTACTTACTTGGATCGCTGGTATGTGATGTGTGTGGCATATTGAGTACATATGCTGTATATGTATATGAGTATATGCTGAGTATGTGAACTGTACAGGCAAACTGTGAACTGGGTTATGTTGTTTGGTATATGAACTACATTGATGTTCTGCACACATGAAGTACTTAACGGATAAATAAAGTTCATTGATTTGAATTGAGTACACACAGCTGGTTGAAAATCACCAGATTTTCTTTTAACCCTTGTGTTATCTTTCCCTTAAGGTGAAAAAAACAATTTTTGTTGTCCCTATCTCAATGTTTTGTTGCTTTTCAAAAAATAAGTATTACTTTTTTTTTAATCATTCCCCCCCCATGTCTTTGTCCCTTTTGTTGACGTTTTGTCACTTTTTTGACATTTTAGCCATTTTTTCCAAAGTTTATAATATTTTTACACTTTTTCCCCAATGTTTTGTCGCCTTGTTCGACATTTTCAACCTCCCATATTTCTAAAATGAAAAAAAACTTGGAACGGGTCAAATTTGACCCCAGGACAACATGTGGGTTAAGTTATCAGCTAATGCAAGCGCTATCTAGCTAACTTGGTTGGCAGAATGCTGAACAAAGACATTCCTAGGCAACCAAAGTCTTCCAGTTAACTTTGATGAAGTGAAATCACACAGTGAAAGCGTCAAAGTTTATGATAAAAAACATAAGCAACACCCAAAAACAAGTTCACGGCTATTTTAATGTACCTAGGGCCATGGACACACATTGCTAAGCCTCTGTCATGATTGGCAGGTCAGTGTGTAGCCACGCCCCTACAGCCTCCCCTGCTTGGGACTATAATTCAGGGAGTTTTCACACCGACTGCCTTTAGTTTGTTTTTATCAAAGTCAAGTGCGTTTAAGCCCTTGTTTCGGTTTGCTGTGTCGGTCGGAATGCAACAATGCAACGATCGCACTCAGGTGCGTACCAAATTGATCGGTCTGAGACCTCTAAAAAGAGGTGGTCTTGCTCCGCATCTTCTAGGTCAGTACCTCAGTTCACCTCCTGGGCACTGCCAAGGTGCTCTTGAGCAAGGCACCGAACCCCCTGCTTGGAGTGCCTTTCCGCGGGCAGCCCCCCCTCCCCACTCTGACATCTCTCCATTAGTGCATGTATGGGTACTGAGCATGTGTGTGTAATTCAGGCCTGTGTGTAATGTGTAATAACAACAGAGTGGGATTAATAAAGTATACATTATATACATATTATACAGTAGTAGTTTATACAGCATTCTGGGATGGGAGAAAAACGTGCTCTGGTTTATTGGCATTTCTTTAAACCAATCACGATGGTGCCGCTGCAAAATAGCCTCAAGAAGGAACTTGTTTTGGTGGAACGTGTATGTTTGTGCAACAGAAAACTCAGATTGGACAGATAGTCTAGCTAGCTGTCTGGATTTACCCTGCAGAGATCTGAGGACCAGGTAACCAGAGTCCTCAGAAATAGAACGCCAACACAGAGGAAGAGGAAGGTAACGGACATCCGGCCAAAAAGAGTAACATCCAGCAGAATTTCCAGAATGACGCGTAGCAAAGGGCCACAGGTCGGACTCGAACCCTGGACGCTGCAAGGGACTCAGCCAACATGGGGCGCACACTCTTACTGGTTGAGGTCAAAATCCCGCTTTCTTTCAATGTTTTTCACTTTTTCTTACATTTTTGTCCCTTTTTTCAACACTTTTGATGCTTTTTTTTCAGTGGTTGTCACTTTTTTTTAACACTTAACTTTAGTTTTACAGTTATTTTTGGAAATTATGGTCAATAAACTTCATTTTTAGGAAATTATACCAAACGTTTGAGTTAGAAAAGCAGAAATTAGGAATTATTTAGACTAAAATTAAAGGAATGGATGTTGATGGATAATCACAGACTGGAATATGTCAACCTTTTTCCCCAATAATATTTCAAAACCATTTCAATATTTTTTTTTTCAAATGCTAAAAATTGGAATAAGACGCCCCAAAATTAATGAAAGTAGAGATTTGTACTTGCCAAAGAGCGTTGTGTGGAATCAATGTTATTTGGGGTAATTAAGAAGGACATTGATATAGGAAAATGGGTCAATTTGACCCGAGGACAACATGAGGGTTAAAAAAAAAATATTTTTTTTATTTTTATTTTTTATTTTTTACTTACTGCGCTACCACTGAGGTCATATCTAATTTTTAGATTTAGGATTGGGGAAGTTAACATTATGACATTCAGAGCTTTATTTTAAAAAGGCATTTTTTGGTGTCTTGTTTGGGACTAATAACTTGGTATGAATGGTTAAACTGACTTGTAATGGCGGGAGTGAAAGGGGGCACACTGCTCGCGCGCACCTGTGCAGCTCCTCCCTCGGTGAGCGCGCGCCATCCAATGAGAGAAGAGTTCTAACTGCGCGTTGGCTTTTGCCGTCTCAAACACGCATACACCAGCACACGCGCGCACACAGCCCGTGGTCCACACGCAGATACAGCACCAGCATCTCCGTGTGAAAGCTAACCATGGCTGAAGGAGGAGAAGGCGAGGATGAAATCCAGTTCCTGCGAACTGTAAGTCATTTTCTGTTGCTCTGAAGGCTCGTCCCGGCGCTGTGCTGCGTGCTACTGCGTCTTTTTCCTCGGCGGTGTGTTTGTGGTGTGTGTGGTGTGGGCAGGGAGTTTACCGCATTAAGGATGACAGCTCCTCGCGGTACTAGTCATTGGTCAGTCACTGAGTCCGCATCACGCTGACAGAGGACTTTAAAGACGGCCGAGGTTTGAAAACGTAATGACTGACAGGAAGGAAGGGTAAAAGAGATTAAGGAAGGTGTTTGTTGCAGCCGGTGTTGCTGTCATTGTCTGAGCAGCGTGCAGGCTGTGTGTAGTCGCTGGTGTTGGGTGGCAGCGGCCGGGGTGCGGCGCGGTGCAGGCTGGCCGCATGAAGTCTGTTGATCTGCTTCACTTCACTTCAATTAGCTTCTTCGCTCTGTGTGTGTGTGTGTGTGTGTGTGTGTGTGTGTGTGATATAACATAACAAAGTAAAAGCTTGTACTGGACATGACAGTAACGTGAATAATCACGTGAATTCACTGCACCTGAGTATTTTTCTATGTGTGTGTATGTATGTATGTATGTGTGTGTGTATACTATATGTATATGTGTGTGTATACTGTATATGTGTGTGTATATGTATATACTATATGTACGTGTGTATATTTGTGTATACTGTGTATGTATGTATGTACCATATGTATACTGTATGTATATATGTGTGTATGAAAGTTAACATAATTTAAAGTGGAACCTCATTTGCCGTTTCCAGCCTCAGTATCACAGCTAAAGGAAGGTTACTGCATTGCTATTAAAATACCATGGCTTGATACTAGAGAATCCTAGGACCAAGATGAAACTATTCCACTGGAAGGAAATGTTGGCGCTATGGATTTTGTTTTTGGCAGACTGCATTTTAACCTGCACCAATACTTTTTATGTTAATATTGAGTAAAATAACTCTAATGTGAGGTATGGCTGGGCAGGAGGCCTATAGATCAATATATGAAACTGGTTAGTGCTGTATTTTCCTGGTTTTAAAGGCTGCGTTACGGTAAAGTGATGTCATTTTCATTTATTTTCCTTTACCCACTTAGTCATTATTAGTCATTATATCTACATCACTTATGATTATTTATCAAAAATCTCATTGTGTAAATATTTTGTAAAAGCACCCAAAGCCAACCCTACAATACAGCCACAATATATAGCCACAATGTTTGATTTTGTCCATACGTCCCACCTCTAATGTGAGGAGTCACTCATGGTAATCACAAGGGGGGTGGGAATCACCAGAGGCCTGAAAATAAAATTTTAAACATATTGCAATATTCTACAATATATTACAATTTATAACCTTTTTTCCAACTTCTGTTTTTTCCCCATTTCCAATGACGTCCCCAAAAGGAAACTTTGTCAACATCTGTTTTATCTAAAAAGAAAAATTTCTCTGTTTGTTCATCTCACTTCAATTTAATTGCTGCAAAATGGGATTGTCAAGCAGACAAACTGACCAACACATATATAATAAAAGATTAATACTTGGTGTCTGTGTATCGATACAGTATTGCCACGGAAAATATCACAATACTATGCTGTATTGATTTTTTTTTTTTTCCCCATCCCTAGTAATCACTTTAAAAAAAATGATTTACCAAGTACCTGTACACATACGAAGAATGTATCCTCTGCCCATTACACTTCTGAGAAAACGCCTGACAACACACCGGGTATTCCTCAAAGATACAAATCAGTTGGATATCCTGATGCATCACAATGCGTCACCTCCTCAATATTATTATATATTGCTACACATTCACTGACGAATTTGATTCACAATTTGAAGTTCAAGATACAATTTTCTCAAATTTCTTTTTTGAACAGAATGCGTGTGCAGCAGCTTGTTGCTAATGCCACATGGTCAAATTCAAAGGATTTATTTAAAATGCAGTAACAACAATTTTTGTCATCAGTCATTTACTGTAAGACGACAAAAAGAAGAAACACTAGGTGGCAGAAGGGTATTTTACAACAATGCAACACAAGCTTACAAAGCAGGACTTGAACGTAGCATAAAGTACCTGCTCTGTTGTTTACAGCGGCAGTGGCCACGCTGTAACAAAGTGCACCTATTGTCCTCTGTGTCTTCAGCTGCAGACTGTTGTACGTCCCGGTGTTGGCATCCTTTCCAGTGAAATACAGTCACACTTTACAACGTTAAATTGTCAGCATGTTAATCAGTTTAAGACAGCTAACGTTACTAGCTAATATTAGCTGTTATTAATTATTAGGTTAAGCTAATGTTAACTGCTGTGTAGTCTATTTCCACGACGTTCCACTTAAAGTGATTACTCCGGTGCCCCAGGAAATTCGGCCGATGTCCGTTTCCTTCCCCTTTCTTTGTGTTGAGTGTAAGTGTATGAGGACTATGGTTACCTGCTCCTGAGATCTCTGCAGGGTAAATCCAGACCTCTAGCTAGACTATTTAGCTATACTGTGTGGACTAGCCAGTAGAGCCTGCCCGATGAAGGGTTTTAAGGCCTATACCGATACAATATTTTGTTATTTAAAAAGCCGATATTCCGATATATCGGCCGATATATTTTTATAAAGAAAATCCAGAAACGCGTAACAAAACAGATTTCAACATTAGTTATTTTTAGTTATTTATGAGTTCTCACTAAAATAATGTGATCATTTTTTTTTATTGTCACAACAGACCAGAGGAACAACAAAATATATTAAAATTCTGATAAATGTATAAAAATACAGACTCAAGATATGAAACTTAAAGCCCTTTGAACCAAAAAAAAATCAGTGTTACCAACAGGGACGTTGTGGAGCGCCCTCTGGTGTACAAACTATGGAACGCCAACACTCGGAACATAGTTGAATGTTTTTATTGTTTTATTGTTTTATTGTTTTTATTTTTTATTATTTACTAATGTTATTATGTATTTGTCATTATAAATAATTCTGATTCATTATAAATCTGAATATTTAAAATATATATATTTATTTTATCGGCCATTATAAATGCAGTTATTTTATATAAATAAAATATATATATAAATGTATTATATAAAAAATATAATACATTTTATTTGTAATGCACTTTACATTTAAACAAATCTCAAAGTGCTACAGGTAAGATCAAAAAGCAAGGTAAAAAACATCAGTGTAAAATATCTATAAATAGTGCAACAACATTTTTGTGCAAGGTTAAAACTCATAGGTTCTGCTAAAAAGAAATGTTTTTAGTCCTTTTTTAAAAGGCTCAATAGTCTGGTGCCCTCAGATGGTCAGGGGGGGCATTCCAAGTCCGAGGAGCGGCAGAGCAGAATGCACGATTACCCATGGTGCTGAGCTTAATTCTGGGGAGTAGGAGGCGGTTGGAGTTTTTTGAGCGGAGGGATCGTGTTGTAGTGAGAGGGATGGGTAGTTCTTTCAGGTGGGGGGGGGGCATTTCCATAAATGCACTGGTGGGTGAGAATTGAGACCTTATATTCAATCCTAGCAGAAACGGGAAGCCAGTGAAGTGAGTGGAGAATGGGTGTGATGTGGTCGTACTTTCGCACTCTCATCAGGATCCTTGCAGCACTGTTTTCTGCAGACTCTTGTTAGGGATCCCGATGAGAAGTGCGTTACAGTAATCCAGTCTGGAGGAGACAAAGGCGTGGACCAGTTTTTCGGCATCAGCTAAGGTGAGTGTAGAACGGAGTTTTGCAATATTTCTGAGATGATAGAAGGAGATCTTGCAGAGGTTTTTGATATAGGCTTCAAAGGTGAGTTGTGGATCAAATCTTACACCAAGATTGGTGATTGTTGTGGAGAGGGGAATGTCTTGACCAGAGATAGTTATACCAGTTATGGAGGATGACTGGACTTGATGGGAGGTGCCAACAAGGATTGCCTTGGTTTTGGAGCTGTTTAACTGGAGAAAATTGTGTTTCATCCACACCTTTATCTCCTCCAGACAGGTGGTGAGTGTTGAAGACGATGATGATGTTGTTGCTGCAGTGGGTTGTGAGTCATATTTCATGTACAGTTGTGTGTCATCAGCAAAACAGTGAAATGAGACTCCATGGCGACTGATGACATGGCCGAGGGGGAGGATGTAAATGATGAAGAGGATGGGGCCAAGGACTGACCCCTGGGGGACTCCGCAGGTGACTGTGTGTTGCCGGGACCTTGCGCTTCCAAGTGAAATGTACTCTGTTCTGTCAGTGAGGTATGATTTAAACCAGTTCAGAGCAGTGTCAGTGAGTCCAGTGGCTTGGTGTAGCCGGTTGAGGAGTAAGCCATGATCCACAGTGTCAAAAGCAGCAGACAGATCGAGGAGCATGAGGAGGGAAGGTTATCTATCTATCTATCTATCTATCTATCTATCTATCTATCTATCTATCTATCTATCTATCTATCTATCTATCTATCTATCTATCTATCTATCTATCTATCTATCTATCTATCTATCTATCTATCTATCTATCTATCTATCTATCTATCTATCGATCGGCTTGCTGATATATCAGTCGGGCTAGCCAACTCTCCTCCGCAGCATGTGGTGGATGGTCTGGCAAAGCTAGACTAACTGCTGTGTAACGTTACCGTTAGCTAGCGTCATGCACTAGGCCTTTAAAAGTTTTGCAATTGCAAAGCATTGCAATTCACTTTTATCTCAACCACTTGTAATCTTTACACATTTAAATTGATTTTGAACAGATTCATGATGCATTCTTACATCCCTACGCGCCAGGGGACCCTCTCCAGTTGTAATGCCAGCAACTACGTCAAGGGCAATGGCAGTTCTAGCCAGACCTTCCTCCGCAGCACTGTGAAAGAAGGGTTCACTGCGCCTGGTTACGCTATGTATTGTTTCTACAGTCTCCTGTCTCATGTTTTGGGTGCTGCTGCAGTGTAAGAGTTGTCAGGGCAGTGGGGTTGTGTAAAAGTGGCACTGATAGAAAGGTGGATCTGTCCACCTCAGACAGCTAGATGCTGTAGTGGAGCAGTGCTCAGAGGGCAGGAAGAATGTGAGGGCCACTTCACAGGCATTGAACCCCGGGAAGGCACTGGAGCGCTCTGCTTCATTTAATACTTCATTAGGTGCAAGTGACTAACGTTTGGACGTGCACTGCATTTTTATCAGAGTCAAATGGTTTTGGCAGAGACAAGAGCAAAAGGCAATAGCATTCTACAAGACAACACGCAGCCCAGAAGGAAAACTATTATATAAGGCAAACTGAAATCCTGTGAAGATTATCCTCATCGCAAAAACAGAAAAAAACTGCCTCTTAATCAGTGTCATTTGGTATTGAAATGGAAGGCCATAAACATAGACGGCAGATGTTAGCGGGGCATTCACTTTCAGAAGGTACTTTCATTAGTTTCAGTTTGGTAAGTGCAGTTTTGTAGTCTGTTTGTATATCAATGACCCATGCACTGGCAGCTTTGATGCATGTCAAGCAGGTGTGTGTGTGTGTGTGTGTGTTGGTGGGTGGGTGGGTGTGGAATGGAGGGGTGCAATGATTATTTTCAAATAATACTGCCAATAATTAATCAAGTGTTTTAATTGATAATTAAAATAGTTACTTATCCTTTAATCCACTATTCTGTTGATTGACTAATTGTTTCAGCTATAGTGGAAATGTACATTATACCAAAGTTATCAAGAGAGCAGGTAAACATTTTCAATATTCTTTCTAGATACATTTCTTCTTTGGAGTGTCAGTAAATGTTGAGTACATTTTTCACCTAATTTCACCGACGTTGCTTTAGTTCTACGTATTATCCATTTCATCTTATGCTGATAGTGAGTCTCGAATTCATGTTGTTTCACATCCAGTAATTCGTAAATCTTCGCTGTGATCAGATTTATTCTCATCTAAACGGATTCTAATATTTTGTAACTCATCCAATAGTGTTTTTTCTTTGCTGTACATTGTTTTATGTAGTACTGTAGAATAGTACTTGATGGCATGACCCCAGAATGCACATTTACAATGTGTGGGTTTGCAGAGCCATAAATTAACTCTTAATATAAATTGTCTTGTTGAAGTATTAAATGTCTCATCTTCTAGCAATGATTTATTTCATTTCCAGTAGCCAGGTAAACATGAAGACAGTGTTTACCATAAGATACCATAAAATAGGGCTGGGCGATATGGAGAAAATCAAATATAACAATATTTTTGACCAAATACCTCGATATCTATACTGCAACGATATTATAGTCTTGACTATTGGTGATTTCACAAAATATTCACACAATGGGATTTTTGTTAAGTAATTATCAGTAATGGGGATATAATGGCTAAGGGGGTAAAGGCTAATAATAGAACAGTTACAGCAGTCTGGTACGTTCAGAAAATGACATCACTTTACTGTAATGCAGCCTTTAAAACCAGGAAGACACCACTTATGCAGTATTACAATATCCAAAATCTAAGACAATATCTAGTCTCATATCACAATAACGATATAATATTGATATATTGCCTAGTTCAATTGGTGCTGCACGATATGCATCTTTTGAGCATTAACGTTGCGGTGTGCGAATGCCAAGTCCGGCAGCGACGGCAGTTTTGCACCTTCTGGACCTGCGGCCACTCAGTCCGTCTAGAAACACTGACCCCTGTCTAGTTAACCATCCTTTGACGGTGTGACTTTTTGCTGCGTCATCACAATTAAACATAGAAACTTAATTGATCCCACACACCGGGGAAATTCACTTGTTACAGCAGCTCGAGTGTCAAAAAAGCAAAGGAAAGAAGTGATAAATGAAACAAGAAAAACAATAGAAAAACACAAATAAAAATAGCTAGTGTATACAGTATATACATCTTTTATTTACACAGATATGTCCCTGATGGATAATTGTACATACAACTAATTGTACTATACAACATACCAATGTGTTGATGATAAAACTGTCTAAGCGAGCATAAAGTTCTACATTAATCTAGCATATTAATTTTGCTCTCAAAGTATACCAGATTGATGCATGTATCTTTTAAAATGTACATGTTCGAGCACAACCTTGCAGTGGACCCCCTAGATGGTGAAATATCCCATATGCTAGTGAATATATATATCAGAGAAAATGATTTGCAATGTCAATTGTTTTTAATATTGTGCAGCCCTTAGTATAATTAAAAAGCGGGGAATTAGAAAGAAGCCTTTCTGATATTAGCCTGTTTCAAATAAAGGCCTGGTTCACTCTAGAGTTGTACCACCAACTTGTGCTATGGTTGGTACTCCGAATCAGGTTTCCAACATCATCACTTCTGTAAAAATACTGTGTATCACAGATCCACTGCAGACCAACAGCAACAAGATGAACTTGACACCCCACTGGATTCTGAGTATATAATAACGGAAAGTAAACTACTGAGGTCACAGGTAAATGATGAAGATGCAGCGTAGCACTCCTGCTGTATCTTCTGCTGCCTACATGACACACATAATGTAATGCATTTACCAGTAAATGTTTTGTTTTCCAAATGTATGGGGTAATGGGATTCATTTAGCAAGTAATTTTAGTGTCAAAATATTGTAAATTGCCTGATTTGGAAAAAGTGGCAGAGAGTGTTTCAGTTCGTACAGCACATGCCTGCTCTTAACTGTTCTGCATGAGGCAGGCACAGTTAATTCAGGATAATGCATCCTGATAAACCTTTAGAATTAAAATAGCCCCACATCATCACATACTCTTCACCATGCTTAGAGATAGGCATGGTTTTATTTCAGTTAGACTAATACCTGGTTTGATTTGCATTGAGAGATGATTTTATAGAAAGTATCCCATGCCTATCTCTAAGCATGGTGAAGAGTATGTGATGATGTGGGGCTATTTTAATTCTAAAGGCCAAGTGATCATATCCTGAATATTGTAAAATCTGCCTGCTCTATGAATTTAACATGGTATGTATACTTATGAGTAAGGTTATTCATTCACAAAGAAAACGATTTTACCTCATAATTTAGGTGTTTCAGTCAACTTAAGCATGTGTATTAAAGAGCACCACTGTACTTAATGTTTGTCCAGGTGGATCTTAATGCAAACGGACTTTTTCATGATCAGAATCAATTCAATGTTAAAGTGTGATAAATGTTCTTGATTATCAGTAGTTTCTATGGTACGTAAGCAGCATGCAGCTCATTATTTTTGATTAGCCCGACTTTCTCACTACATCACCACTGGCTTTACCAGTAATTGTCTGTCAGCAACCGTTTGCTCCTGCCGATACTGTTTAGCTCTTCTGCCTCTATTTGTCTTAAAAGAGAAATGTGCATTTTTAAAAAGAAGAATAAAATGCTTGGTTTCTTATAGCAATAGTTAATTTACATCTAGGCTTTGTTTTTGTTTCCCCCTTCTCTGTATAGTTATTCCTCCTTTCTGCCTCCTCTCCTCCCTTTCCATTCCTACCTTTCATCCTACCCCCCCTCTAATCCTGCAGCACTCCCTGCTAAGTGCACTTTGAATGCAGATCAATACATGGTTACTGGTGACTGCTGCACAAAGCAAATGGCATGGCAGTAGCGGTGTTCTTGTGTTCATTTAATCTCTGTGACAGAGAAATCAGTGTTTGCAGACTGTAGGAATGGACTGATCAGAGATTTCCAATGGAGAGCCACTGCATGCCAATTAAAGCTACACTCCACCTATAATCTATCTTTTGAGCAATGATCACCACGCTCATAGTTATTTTTAGTATGATTGTTCAGACCACGGTTAATAGCGCTGAGCAAGCCACGTAGTGTTAGTTGCATGGGAACTTGACTAATCAATTGCTAAATTAGCCAGGTAGCTTTCTGTGTCCGTCTGTCTCCAACCCGGGGCTAAGAGACTTCACTGGGATGCCCGAGGGACACAGTCACTGCTAGCCCCCTAGATGTAAACAACAATACATATTTCTGATACAGATCACTGGGATTTTCCTTTTACATACGGATACTCATATGTTGTTACTTATTGATTGGAACATATGCACCAATAGTGATATGTCTTTAATATCATCTAAAACATGCATGGCTGCTGGAGGCCCTTTTCAGGGGAAACGTAGATTGTATTAGGCATTTGAACTAACAGCTATCATGCTGTAGCTATCTTTTCTTAATTTCTTGGGAGGCAATGGCATCGGGGGATGACTAAGTACACAGGGATACATTTTCCTCTTCTGGGTCGTTGTCATCCACACTCACTCACCTAAGCAACCTTATCCAGGCATTTTGATGAAAAACATGATGAGTCCGGTTTCTGCTGGAAGCAGAGAATAATTGCACAAATGGCCACTTTAACCACCATCAGTGTGAGCGTTGCTGGTATTAGAATAGGTCAGTATAGATGTGCAAGAGTGAGGAATGACTCAGGGACTTCAGGCTGTGTTTAGGAGCAGCCATGCAGAGCTTGTTTGGGTAAGTATAAAACTTACTGTACCCAGTTCAGCACTGTCCTAAATTTATCAACAGAGATCAGTTCCCCATGTAAGGACATGCTGAGTAGAACAAGTGGAGCAGAACAAGTTTTATTAACATACACTGCTGACCCAGTATACAATTGAGTGCATAAATGAAAAGAAATATGAAAACAACTTTAAATCATTAATGGGAGCTATTGGAGGGAGGCCGATGCCAGCCCCACAATGGGAACAAAGGGGAGTTCATTGTCTAAAAGACATTTTTGGCGAGGTTGGCTTGTTACCCTTCTCTGACTTAAAAAACGCAGTCTACCATGTTCCTCTCTTTTCTTTTACCTTCAGTTAAAATCAGCCCTCAAGGCGTAAGGTGTCCCATGGCAGAGGCCTTTGCCCATCCATCCTATCTGGAAGTTATTAACTATGCAGCCCAAAACCTGTGGTATGGTGTCCAGGCTTTATCAGTTCTTAGTGATATCTGGCCGCTCTGCCCTTCCTACTGAGAGGATCTGGGCACATGATTGCCTAAGCTCAGGGCTCAGTTGTTCACAAGCAAGGATGGGGCGAGGTTCTCCACTGTGTGAAATACTGTGTGAGCAAATAGTCCAACAGTTTAAGAACAACATTTTTCAATATACAATTGGAAGGAATTTAGAGATTTCATCATCTACACTCCATAATATTCTCAAAAGATTCAGAGAATCTGGAGAAATCGCTGCATGTAAGGGACAAGGTCCAAACCAACATTGAATGCCTATATTCTTCGATTCCCTCACTGCACCAAAAACTGACATTATTTAAAGGATATTACCACATGGGCTCAGGAACACTTCCATTGTCAGTTAACTATACCATGCAAAGCGAAAAGGTTATATCAACACCCAGAAACTGGAAAATGTCAAAATCAGTGACAGAAAAAGGACTTTTTAATAGGCTTTTTGAACAAAGCAGTGTGTGTTTGAAATGTTCCTTTTAAACCCAAAACAGAACGATATACAGGGCTTCTGATGGACTCAGTATAGAGGTCTTCCTGTGTGGTGCAGGGTGGGGTGAGGGGTGTCGCATTAGAGGGAGAAATGGCAGGGGGAAAAGCAATAGTACTCTATCAGCTGTCAGTGCAACACACACACATACACATATACATACACATACACTGAGCCATTTTTCTCAATATGAAAGTTTAATGACTTCCCTTCTAGTTTCCTAAATGTTATGCCATAATACAATGTCCGTACTATCTATCAACCAAACACTCTCACTGTATTCCAGATCACCCAGCCACACAGTGTGTGATTAGGCCTGACAGGGTGCAGTGCACCATCCTTTTGGCTTTAAGACATGCAGCAGGGCTTGAAAAGTAAGGCCAATGCAGAAGTGCCTTAAACCTTCTTTTTACGTAATTTACAGCAGGGGGTCGCCTCCACTAGTTGCACAAAGTTGTTTCAATAGAAGTCTATGTGGAAATGACACTACTTCTCACTTGATTTATTACCTCAGTAAAAATTTTGATGAGTTTATGGTCTCAATCGTTAGTTCCAAGTGTTCTTCAATACAGCGTCATGTTCATTTAGTAAATTAGGGTCCCATTTATTTTAAAATTGACGATAAAGCAGTGGATGCTTTAGGGGCGTGGCAACACACTGACCTGTCAATTATGACAGAGGCTTAACAATAGGGGGTGCAAAAAAAAATCGATTTGTATTCAAATTGCGATTCAAGCTCTACCGATTTAATACGGATTTATAGAATTCCAAAAATCAATTCACATTTTTTTTTAAACTTTTTTAAATTTCAAAATAAATGTTATGTGTCTACTGCAATCTCATGATACTTTATTGATCCCCAAGGGGAAATTCAAGGTCCCAGTAGCTTACAGACATCACACACAACACACACATACATCATAACTGAACAACAATATATATATATATATAGTAATTACATTTACTGTGAATTGTTTTTTTTTAATTGAATTGTTTTTTAATCGAATCGTGAACCTAAAAATCGGAATTGAATTGTGGCATTTTCTGAATTGTACACCCCTACTTAGCAAGGCTAACCACTGTACTGTGTACAATGTACATCCAAATAGCCGTGAACGTTTTTTGGGGGTGCTGTCCATGTTTTCATCTTAAATTTTGCAGCGGTCGCAGGTTCGACTCTGCCCTGCGCCCCATTTGCTGCATGTCATTCCCCCTCTCTCTCCCATTTCAGTGAGAGGGTAAAATGGAAGTGAAGTTAACCTGCTACGCGGAAAGATGGAAGTTAGATGACGTCATCGTGAAAAGGGCCTTGCTGTTGGCCTCTAAAATGGGCTCTGCATTCTGTCTAAACGCACAGTTACGGTTAACACCTACTAAGCAGTTAAATGAAGTTTGCCCCCAACCCTTTTTCTATGGGACACCAGCAAATTGGTTTGCAAGGCATTGTGGGATTCCAGGTAACACAGTAATGACCAGCGATGGGGAAAAAAGAAAAGGGAGGGGTTGAAAGTTTACAATTTTCAACTTCCTGCAAATTTGGGCTGCTGCACACTGTATTGCCAGAAACAAACAAACAACAAAAGGGCAATGCAGGAAGATTAGCCTTTATCTGCTGTGGCTCCATGAGAAACCCAGATACAGTATTAGGGGACCACTAAGGTCTATATAAGAGACTTCAGATACAGTATTAGGGACCACTAAGGTCTATATAAGAGACTTCAGATACAGTATTAGGGGACCACTAAGGTCTATATTAAAGAGACTTCAGATACAGTATTAGGAGACCACTAAGATCTATATAAAAGCATCCAAAGAGCACCATGTCATGGGACCTTTTAAAACAAAAAAAATCTTAATAGAAATGAATTTTTCACTGCCTTATGAAGAAACATCACTTTGAGGGGGTCAAAGTGATGTCTCTTCATAAGGCAGTGAAAAAAACGGAATAATTTCTGCCTATCTTTTGTTATTTTTGGTTATGTTTTCCTCCTCAGGTACACAGTGTCATATATTGTAGACGACTGTCTTAAAATATATTGTGTATAACAAAATGTTGTGCGCCTGCACCTTTTGTTATGATGGAGAATGACTTCTAAATTTTGGCCAATACTATGTCAGGAGTTACCTGTAGTTTCCATGGTTTTTTAGAAGCTGTAGTTGTGTGTGCCACACTATGTGTTGTGTTATTAAAGTGGGAGTCTATATCCACGACCTTGTCTCATTGCCGATGGAAATTCTGCCAGATTTGACTCATTTAGGCGGATGTCCGTTACCTTCCTCTTCCTTTGTGTTGGCGTTCTAACCTCCGGTGGATTTCTGAGGACTATGGTTACCTGGTCCTCAGATCTCTGCAGGGTAAATCCAGACAGCTAGCAAGACTATCTGTCCAATCTGAGTTTATTGTTGACAACTAAAACAACTTGACTGGAAGGCATCAAAACTGTTGTTTAGTGACAAGAAATGGATGAGTTGTTGAAAAATCGTTTTTTCAATGATTTTGCTTAAAAATGGAAGGTTTGATATCGGCCTGTAGTTGCTTATTAGTGATGTGTCTAGATTGTTCTTTTTTAAGAGTAGCTTGCTTACTGCAGTTTCAGGGCCTGTGGGAAGATACCTGAAAGAAGAGACGTGTTCACAATCTGTAGAAGATCAGAAGCCAAACAATTCAAAACATTTTTGAAAAAGTCCGTTGGTAGAATATCAAGGCAACAGGAAGAGGTTTTCAGACGTTTTCAGATTACCAAGTTGGCTTTACCAGGAAGTCATATAGTTGGGATGAATGTTTTGCTCAGACAGAAAATTATTCATTTACAATAAGAGAACATGTAACAGACGCACACACGCACACACACACGCACGCACAGTAAATCAGCAGAGAAGTTTACTGCTCTTCTTCAAGTCTGGTCAGGCTCAATAATCCTTGTCTGCCACTACTGAATAATTTAAAAGAAGTGGTGAGGCTGATTGGTGGATTCATAATTAATGGTGGACAACATATTGGTCAATGTGTGTGTGTGTTGTACAGCAGAGCTTACATTGTGTATTACTGAACTTTTTATTTTAATTAAAACATAGTTTTATATGTTTGACATGATTGTTGCTTTTTGAGTTTTGAAATGAAATATCATTGCAAAAGGGTAAGAACGATGGGTGGACCATGGCATGCACGGGAAACATTCACCTTCATTCCTGATCTTTAAACCCACGTTTTGATAGGTAGAATAGCACTAGACTCTGCAGTGTCCATGAGCCTCATCAGCTGTTGCAAAAAATAGTAATTTATTAAATGCATCCTTAATACCCTAGTCTACTGCCAATTTGAACATGTCAGTGGCTTGTTGATCTTCACATTGTCTTAATTTGCTATCCTGGGCTGGGACACACATTCATATGGTTTGACTTATTAGCCTTTAACTTATCATTGCACTTACAATAACAATTGTTTCTAGTCTTAATGACTACTCCTAGCGCTGCAAAGTACAAGAACCATTCACCATTCACACACATTCATACACTGTGGCCGAGGCTGCTGTACACCTGCTCAACAGATAAACACTCACACACATTTACACCTTGATGGTGCAGCATTGGTGGAAACTCGGGGTTCAGTGTCTTGCCCAAGGACACTTTGTCCACATCTCTTCTTGCGCGAAAGGGAAACACACTGTCTGAGGTCACATACAGGCACAGGGCTACATTGCGCATGTGTTGAATCGTGCGACGCACACACACTCCGGGCCGAGACAAGCGAGCCCAATGGTTCAGATGTTTTTTCATGAACCGTGCCACCCCTATAAGGAGATGCTTATTGAGGTAGGGTTTCCACCAGCGTATTGCTAGCATGGCAGCCCACCAGGCCTAAGTTGACTCCCTGCCAGTTCTAAGCATTTGGGAATTTATTTTAATGTATTTTTATATATTTATACTAAAATTAGTTATACAAGGAGCAAACTCCTTTAAGAAAAAAATTGAGAGAGCGTATGTGTGACGGTGAGTATGAAGTTGGTTGCATTACATTAGAGCTGTAAAAATAGCAGTACAGTGTTTGTACAGTTAGGGCTTTGTGTCAGGGAATAAATGCTACAAATTCCCAAGACTAGGGATGTAACAATTACCGGTGTAACGTCAAACCCCGGTAGAAATGTTGACGGGAACAATTATCCTTTTCATTTAAAATATCCTTATCGCGGTGTTAGAGTTTTTATTGTATATATGCGGTAACTTATCGGCAGCGTGTTGCCAGTAAGTTACTGAAACTACGCGATTATAGTATCATAACTGTAAAGTTTTTTTAGCTAAGTGTAAGTGATGCTAGCTAAAGTTATCAAGCTGCCTCTGTACCAAAACTCTCCAGAAATCTCTTCATCCCTCATCCAAAGTTATTTTGTGAATATTATCTATACATTTTAGCTAGTTGTGTATATACTATATGTTTCAGTTGTTTGGTCTGGTCTTAGTCTTGATACACTTGATACATTTTTCCATGTACCGTATACCCCTGTGAAATGTCAGGAAGGTATGAAGATAAAAAAAGTAGATACCGCCCTAAACTAATTTAGCCAGTATAATCATAATATTATTTATGATAAAAATTTTTTTATAAATAATACTGGAACCTTATTTTGTAGACAAACATCAGTCACACATTTTAGTGATGCCCCAACCGTAGTGTAGATTTAAAGCACCGTGCACATAGCACAGATTCCACAGAGACGCTGTCACACACTCACACAAATGTGTGTAGTGGTGTAAAGTTTTTTGTCCTGCTGCTTTGGCAAAATTGTTTGTGGATCTTCATGCTTTATGAACCAAAGGGAGACAGACAGGGCGAACAGGATGATTGAAGAAGGTGAGAGAGGGCTGTGTTTGTGCTTTAAAGTGAAGCATGCTTTGAAGGTGACCTTTAACGGGTTCAAAGGATGAACAGAGCGAAAGAGGATGACACACGAGTCAGAATTTCAGCAGGGGATGAAGGTTTCCCCTTTTTATTCACAGTGACACATTTGAATGTAACACAGTCCTCCCAATAAAAGGCAACCGTTAAACAATTAAAGAAAACATACATGAACAGAGGGCTGGGTAATAGAGCTAGATTTTCAGTTAAACCAGGCTTAAATCCGTAATCCAGGCCAATTGAAAATAAATCCTCTTTCATAAAGTTGGTTTAAATATGTTAAAAAGTTTCCATGGAAACTGATATCTCCAGACTAGCCAGAAGGGGCGTGCGATTCAGAAAGTGTCCCAATTCCGAATATTTTTTTTTTTTTTTTTTTTTTTTTAGGCTCACAATTCTTAATTCAAAAATTATTCTTGTTTTTTTTTTTAAAACAATTCGCTGTATGTAAATGTAGTTACATTTCATATGTATGTACTGTATGTATGTATGTATGTATGTATGTATGTATGTATGTATGTATGTATGTATGTATGTATGTATGTATGTATGTATGTATGTATGTATATACATATCCATATTATTCATGTGGATTTGTTTGTTATTTTAACATCCTGTTATGTGTGTGTGTGTGTGTGTGTGTGTGTGTGTGGGACTACTGGGACCTTGAATTTCCCCTTGCAATCAATAGTATAAGTATCTATCTATATATCTATCTATCTATCTATAAAAAAATATGAATCGATTTTTGAAATTCTATGGCTCAATTTTCAATGCGTAGAGCTTGAATCGCGATTTGAATACGAATTTTTTTTTGTTTTTCTTTATTTATTATTTTTTTTGCACACCCTTACTAGCCAGGTTGCAGTCAGGCTAGTTATCAAACTTAATTCTACCTTAAGACCAGTGTTCTAATGAATCTGCTTGACTGAAAGAGGCGTTTTTTTCCACATTCCCTCAGTACCAATGTACAGCGACCATAACTCGCTCATATCAAAAATCACTTTTTGACAGACGGTGGCTTGCTGCAAATGTGGAGTGTTTCGCTCACACCAACTATATGTCAATCTAGGGCTGCACGATTATGGCCAAAATGATAATCACGTTTATTTTGATCAAAATTGTGATCACAATTATTTGATTTTGACCAAAACATATTTTATTGTCACATAGGCTATTTATAACTGCTTTCACATCCATATTATGCTTCATTCTTCTTATGTTGAAGTTGTATGTGGTATAGATATACAGCTGCAACACATGTAAATGAATATTAGCAATCTGAAATAAATTTAATTTTTTTTTATGTATCTAGGGAGAGAGGGGGAGTGCGATGGACGTACTCACAGAGTGATGGCTGACTCATTATGAATGGGTCCAGCACGGGTAGAATGGGGGTCAGCAGAGTTACACACGTCGTGTGTATGAGATGTCTGTATCGTCACTGCGCTGCATTTTTATGAACTATGATATTCTGGCCATGGGTCACATTTCTGGCCCAGGTCCAGCAGGCTCCGCTCACGCTATTACTCTACGAACTGAAGTTAGTTGCATTCAATAACTTCTTCTGTGTTTTTCACTGTGGCCGCTGCGATAGCAGATAGTTCATACCAGCGGAAATATAGGTTTGCCTCTCATGCTTAACAATATACAGCTGTTTTAGTTACAATTAAAACTGTAGACAAATGTCAGAAGTATGGACCGGCGGCCGCTGTGTGGCGGGGGCTGCACGGAGAGTAAGAGGAGAGAGAGTAGAGGAGAGATCCAAACACAGGCACGGCTTTACAGAAGAAATGGGTCATGTAACGTAAAATTAAACCATATCCATATAAACAACATTGCAGCGGATGGGAGGACGAGGAAAAATATTACTCTCGCTCGAGCACTGTGAGCTACCAGATGCTAACTAGCACCGACTAGCACTGGTCACTGCTGTTGTCTGAAAAACAACAAAGACGGGACAAAATGTTGCGTTTACTGGTAAACTGGTAAACCTTGAGACCGGCGTATAACCGACTGCTATCTGTTGAATTTTCCTCCCGTTACTCTGTCCTCTGTGACTGTCTCCATCTAGAAACTAAGCTGCGCGGTGCAAGGAACAGCTCTGACTGGTACATGATCAGACAGTGGTTTACGGAGCGGTAGATTGGCTTTTCTACCCTTCTATGAAATGACCCCTTTTAAAAAAATCGCTCAATCACGCAAATTTGATCGTGGGAAGCCAAAATCGTGATTGTGATTAAAATTCGATTAATTGTGCAGCCCTATGTCAATCTTAAGTATGTTCAGTGTTCCAGTACACACATGTGCTTCCGAATGACTGAAATATACCCTCAGTTTATTAGGTCAACCAAAACTAACCCAGTGTAATCTAGCAGTTCTGTATTTGTTTTTGAGAGAGATGTTGGTTCAACTGATTTTTTTTCAGAAAGGATGTAGTTTGTAGTGCTCTTGATTTGTTCGGACAGGTATTTTCTCTATCCCATTTTTTCAATGAGGGTAGTAGAGATGGTCTGATACTATATTTTGCTTCCCGATATTGATCCTGATACCTGAACTTGCATATCGGCCGATAGCGAGTACTGATCCGATACCAGTGGGTCATGTATTTTATTATGTTTGAACAGCTGTATACTACTATTCCTGTATGGATGTGATATGATATCTATCTTGGTGGTCGGTCTGGATCAGGTTAAACTCTCAAATAATGAACCCCACAGAACTTTCTTTTATCAGTTTTATCAACAGTTATAACAGAAAAATAACATAAATGAACTACTTTAACATAGTTTTTCTTTAGGGCTTAATTACGTGATATCGGATTGGTAGGTCAGAATCAGGTTTAAAGCTTTAGTGAGTAATTATTTATAATAATAAACACGGAAGGCTTGTATCATGCGGACGCGCCGACAGTTTTGTTGTCATTACTTAATGTTTCTCATGGGGGAGACAGAAACTACGCACTGTAGCTTTAATGGCAAAGTAACAAGGACTTTGTCTTGGTGGTTGGTGCATACATAAACAAATAAGCATATAAAACAGTAAATACAGAAACAAATGTATACACAATACCATTTAGTTTAGTTTACCACATAGTCCAGGATGTAGGTTAATGCAGAGTGTAGTGACTTTAACAAGAAGATGATGGTCAAATGAATATGTCATAAATAAGTTAAAATTAAGTTTATAAATTTCCCTTTGATTGACATTTCACAGAACGCTGTGTAGCCTACAAAAATAATAACCCAATCAATGTTCAGTGTAAGCAACCAGGTCAGTAAGCAGGTGGAGCTAGTGCAGTAGATGCTGCAATACCGTTTGCCAGATAGCAGCAGGCAGACCAGTTTGTGGTTGGGGTGAGTGGGGTCTCTGATGATCCTGTTGACCTTCTTCCTGTACTGCCGGGTGTAGAGGATGGATGGCAGCTTTGTCCTGTTGATGTGCGCAGTGCAATTGCCATGTGTAGAAATGTCTTGGTTTGGTAACTGTTGAGTAATTGGTATTCAGCAACAGCTCCATCAACCCTCTAGATATTTTATAGCCTTTCCGTGCACTGGAGCAGAATTAATCTTCAAGCTGCCAAATGCACTTTTTTACAGTTGATGAAACCACCTTTGTGTGACCCTCACTGCAGTGTGGTCACTTGCAGGTAGGATCGGGTGGGGGGGGGAAGAGAGATAGGAGTAGTAGTGTAAAAGAGTAGAAGTGAGATGGCATGGCACCCCTCATTTCTCCGTAGTCTGTTTTTTCTCTTTCGCTCTGCTTCTTACTGCAGTGCTCTTATGTAATCTGATTGATCATAGCGGAATGTTCCAGTGCAGAGTGGATGGGAAGAAAGGAGAGGAAAGGAACGAGGCTGTGGAGAAGTGGGGAGAGGAGGGAGAAAATGAAATGAGATGAAAACACGAGGCAGATGAGAGGAGGCTCTGTGACTGAGGAACCATGACATGCAATGGTGAAGTCGTACTGTTTTTTTTTTTTTACTCACTGCAGTTACTAAATGATGCAGTCACTAAACCATAAACACAAATCACTGTGTTTACTACCCAGTCGCCATTCCTGTCTATTAAGAATCTGATTCATATGCAACTATTTTGCAGCTTTGAATTAGTTCCATATTAAACATTCTTTCCTCTATCACCACCCTCAAGTCAAAATATCAACTTGTAGAATCTGAAATCTACAAAGTGGACACAGAATGAAGGGCTGTGAGAGGAAAAAAAACATGGACTGCACACTTTCACTGGCTTTTTGATGTTATGTTTGCAAAATATTCTTCACATAGTGGTTTTAAAACACATCGTACATAATACATTTGCTGAGCACATTGATGTTGCAAGAGGACCATCACAAAGGCTTCTTCCCCCTTAATGACCATGGCTTTCTTCTACCCTTGGGATGGTAATGTTGGTTGGTTGGACGTTCAGTCAGTCAGTCCACCACTTTGTTTTAGACTGAACTATCTCAACCACAATTGGACATGTAAATCGAGGAACCTCTCTGTCTCTGTCTCTGTGTGTGTGTGTGTGTGTGTGTGTGTGTGTGTGTGTGTGTGTGTGTGTGTGTGTGTGTGTGTGTGTGTGTGTGTGTGTGTGTGTGTGTGTGTGTGTGTATGTGTGTCTTTCTCAGTCAAGTATGTCTTTGCAGTGGGCTACATGTGTCGTCAGAGTCGTCATCTACCAAAAGCTGATTGCTGTCTACCCTACACTCAAATGATGAAATGAATCGTACACAAACAGGTCAGAGGAACAGCCGGGCGCTGGCTCTCCAGCACGTTGTGCTCCCTGCGTCCCCCGCCCGAGCCACATTGCACTAATACTACCTGGATGTGTGACTGCTACACAAAAAGAGGGAAATGCCGAATCTCTGGATGAGCTGCAACCGAGCCACGACTGATTGAGACGCGCTGCACAATGTGTTACATAATAGGACTCCACAGCACGTTGTTTGGTTGCCGGTGGTGTCAAACATTTTTTACGACCATTCTGCACGCTAATGCTACCTAGATGGGTGACTGCTACACAACAAAAAGGGGACACGTCGAATCTCTAGATAAGCCGCAGCCGAGGCGCAACTAATTTAGCTGCGCTTCAACATGTGTTATAGGTTGAGTTTTACAAAAACAAATGATAAGAAACACAAATTCTTGAGGCCCTTTACCTATGCCATATGGTAAAACCGGCTGTGATCGCGCCGTACTGCTTTCAAATGTTTTCTTAAAGTGAAAAGAGAGACATTATTAGCACAAGGTACTTCAAGGTGGAGATCAACTCTAATATAATGCTGGATAGTTTAATAAATAATAATGCATCGTATTTTAATTGGAATATTTTCTGAGTAGAATCTGAATCCGCGCGTTCTCTGTCAGGTAAAATGGTAAAATATGTTTTCCTATTAAGTAGGTCACAGTAAGTCAGCATTATACAGTTAAGTTGCAAATTAAGTGCTTTGAGGGCCTTCTGTAAGTTATTTTGGGGCAAAGCAGCTAGCATGGCCGTAGACTCTAAGGCCAGGGTATGCTTGAAACTAGTCTCGCATTGCCAGACATTAGGCACGTTCGAGATGAGCCAGGTCTGCGCAGAATTGATCACCTGCGATCACCGCCGTTGCATGCCGGTTAGATTTGTGTCCGACTTGATCCCTACTTGCTCTGACGTCATGCATACGTAGGCAACGATAATCTCACGAGCAAGGCGGCCACAGTTCTGAGGCAGGCAGCGCAGTTGCTTTTCACTGATTGCAAGACCCAGGCGGACCCAGAGCATGCTGGGAACGCCGCCTCTCAGCTGATTTAACAGCTGATTGGTTTACGATCGACTCAACATGATGACTTGTATAAACTTTTTATCGATTTTGAATCGGAGGGATTTTAACTGCTAATTGTCTGATTTAAAGACTTATTCTGTACAGAACACATGTTGTGGCTGATAGTGACGTTTACAAGTCGGAGAGACTAAATCTGTTCAGATCACGGACCATCTGCAGTCTGTTGTTAATTAACATCAGCAACAGATTGCATGTAGAGCATTTTGAGAGCTACTCTGTCATAATTAAAACAACTAGAGAGTGTGTACAAGCTGATATGGGGGTCTGATAAAATTTTATTAAATCGGAATCGCACCACAGTGTTTCTGTGACTTCCTGTCTGGAAACTGTCCGACTTTACCGCAGCTTTTTGTCACCGCCTCTGGCTGCTGCCGCCTGCTCTCGTCCACTGTACAGGTGAGGCGCAGTTCATCTCGAACGAGCCTCTTGTCTCCACAGTGCTGGGGAGGAGGGTCTGGCTAGTCCACACAGCATTCCTGGATGGGAGAAAAAGTGCTCTGATTTATTGGCATTTCTTTAAACCAATCACAATCATCTTGGGCGGCACTAAGTCCCGGACACAATAACAGTGCTTCTGCAAAATAGCCTCAGGTAGGAACTTGTTTTGAAGGAACGTGTGTACGTTCAAAAGTTGTTTTAGACGTGCAACAGAAAACTCAGATTGAACAGATAGTCTAGATAGCTGTCTGGATTTACCCAGAAATCCACTGGAGGTTAGAACGCCAACACAAAGAAAGAGGAAGATAAGGGATTTAAGCCGAATCACTATATAACGGACGATTGGAATCTTGGCAGCCGGTGTTTGCAGACGTCATTGTGTGTGTGTGTGTGTGTGTGTGTGTGTGTGTGTGTGTGTGTGTGTGTGTGTGTGTGTGTGTGTGTGTGTGTGTGTGTGTGTGTGTGTGTGTGTGTGTGTGTGTGTGTGTGTGTGTGTGTGTGTGTGTGTGTGTGTGTGTGTGTGTGTGTAAGACATTAGGCTGCAGTTAAGAAATTTTAAAATAAGTATCTGGTCATCTTTGCCTAATACTAAAAAGACACCAGTTTTTCCTGTTCGCTGCATCTTGGGGGCATTTAAGAACCAAGGACTAAAACAAAGTATAGTGCCTTTTAGAATGATTTGCACTAAAGGAAAGAAACCCAATACTTATTCTTTGTTAAAGTCTCTGCAACTAGTGTACATGTTTTTATTTATCGGCAACATTATGATGTATAATTACAGTTTTGCACAATAAATGTTTTCAAAAGGCAGCCTGATTGCTCAATTGGTAGAGCGGCCGTCCATATATAGAGGTTTACTAGGCCCAGGTTCGACATGCAGCCCTTTGCTGCATGTCATTCCCTCTCTCTCCCTCATATCTTGGCTGTCCCGTTGAAAATAAAGGCTGAAAATGCCCAAGAAATATCTTTTAAAAAGTTCTCAAAACTACATACTACGTTTCTTTCTGTTTAAAAAAATAAAAAATACATTTAGCAGTGATATATATTATTGCAAGAGGCTATCATAATATCACAATATGGATTTTGGGCCATATCGCCCATCCCTAGAGCAGGGTGACCTCTTTACAACTGGCCAGTCTCTATGTATAGTGTCAGTGTTGAATTGTCAGTTTGGGAACGTTTTTCCTCTTACCCTTAAAGTTCTAGTGCGTAGTTTCTATCGCCCAAAAACACTATCCACATGATGCAAGCCTTCGGTGGTCGCGCAAGTTTAACATCGTAGCTAATTTGATTTTAGTTTTAATTAAATAAAGATACTAAGGAACCTGGTCTACACCCAAAAGCCTGTGCTCCTTATTGTCCTGCTTTTAAAAACAGGAAAAGTAGGATAAAGAATTTTTTTCTGTGATGTGACCCTGCAGTTGTTGCAGCAACCTGTGTGTGTGTGTGTGTGTGTGTGTGTGTGTGTGTGTGTGTGTGTGTGTGTGTGTGTGTGTGTGTCTCAGAGGTAGAGCAGAGCATGCAAAAAAGAGTTTAAATAATGGGCTCTGTGTAGCATCTCATACATCATGGCTGATGTGTGGTATAGATGGATGGCTGGCTGCATGGGCAGCCTATTTCTAGGAGACCTACCTATGGCATAGAACCAACACTCACTGACAGGTTTCTGCAGTGCTGTATTTTGTTCTGGTCCCAGAGGCTGGCTGCAACCTCTCAAAGACACCACTAAACTCTCTAAAGTCTAACTTCATGTGAAGTGTCCCATATATGATAGGGCTCAGAGAAAATAGCAGCAGGGCTCTGCAGGGCCAACTGCTGTTGCTGTCGAACTGGTAACATTGCGGTTCATAAAAAGCCCTAAGAGATGCCAAAAGGCATCTTGAATAGCTATTTTATTTGAGGGGAAACATGTATTAATGTCAAAATATCCAATACTTTTTTAACCCTCTGGGGACAAAAATCACACAATTGAGGCAGCCATAGCAACTCTGTGTTCCGCTAGGTGAAAGTACTGTTTCTGTCAAAGAAGTCTGGTTGCTTTAAGCAATATGAACTGCTGAATGAATGAATTTGATGCCCTGTATATCAGTATAAGTGTACGCTATATTTAGAAGACATATACCAACAAAAACAGCTGGATAGCTAGCCCAGGCTAGCAGAGATGGCAGAAGGTTAGCAGAGTCAGCAGGAGACTGGCAAGTTGATTTCCCGATCCTGATGAGCCATAGTTACATGTCATCACTGTCCAATGCCAACCACAATCCCAGAAAAAACACTGTGGAAAAGGTGCAGAACAGTATTTTGATTCATATTTGATCAGGGATGCTTAGTGTGACAGTTTGACTGTAGTTGACGAGCATTCTGCGGTGGGTGGGTGGGTGGGTGGGTGTGTGTGTGGGTGGGTGGGTAGGTAGGTAGGTAGATAGGTAGATAGATTTTACAAGATGACACAGATAGCTCTATTTGGAAAATAATAAATCATTCTTGACTACTGGGGTGATTTTGTAGGGGAGTGCATCTACATAGAAAATAAAAACTTAAAAATTAACTTAATTCTTTCTTGTACAAACACCAAAGCAAGTAAGCACTGGGACTATTCTGAAGTGATTTTGGAGAGGGAAATTAGGTAGTTAAATACACTGGTTGACTCAAATTACACCCTTGTATTCCTAAAATACTATCAATCCAGGTTAAAGTCAATGATATTAATGATGCATGCACGATGCTTTTGTGACTGACTTTAAGGTTGTGGTTGACTAGCGGGCCGGCTTTGTTTGTTTGATCGGACATTGCGATGTAGCCTTGACAGTGAAACAAACTATCGCCCAGCCCTAATGTGGACTAACACTGACTCCAAAGCAGTGTCATTTCAACATGGACAAACTGATATTCATGGGGATACTTCTGTCATGATTATCAGACCACCAGCTTTGGTCAGTCCAAGGCAGGATTAGCTGGGAGACTTCTTCTAGACGAGGGCCACTTGTGGAATACCTGCAGAACAGGGACAGGAAGTAGTTCTTTTGGAGATTATGATCAACTTGTGGCTGTTGTAGTAGTGTTTTGCCATTGAGAACGAGCTAGCATGCTAGCGCTAGCATGTGCTACGGTTAGCCACCTCGTCTCGGCTAGTGACGTAGAAAGCCGTGGAGACTTTGAACAGCTCACCCAGAGACTGAAGGCAGAGGACATTCAGAAACCGGATCTCACTCAAAACAGCACGGATGTTTTTTTCAAGTTTGTATGCGTGTGGAAGCACCAGAGACACAAAATAACACCCCAAATCCCAGAAAAAGGGATTTTCTTTTTTCATAATGTGATGTACAGTATATTAATATTGTTGTGTATATAATATTCAGTGTGTGTTGACATTGTTGATAGATGGATGGTCCTTGATTAGACTGCATCATATTGAAAAGTGTTTCTCTCCTCCCTTATATACAGTATGTTAAAGGATGATGTTAAAAATTATTATTATTATTATTATTTTGTTATGATTTGGTCTTTGCCTAAGTGAAGTTGGGTCGATTAATTTTGCTTTGCATCGCAGTCACTTTACATGTATTCAATGTAGGCTGAATTGAACTGTGGCATGAGACACACACACACACACACACACACACACACACTCACACACACACCCCGTGCTGAGGTCAGCTCATTTGCAAGGTCTACCCAGTTGGCCATGGAACTGTGATGATAATTGTGGCAGGTTGCCAACACACACACACACACACACACACACACACACACACACACACACACACACACACACACGTTAATTTCTTGTTCAAACTGTTGGCCATGCTAATAACTGTAGCGGCCAAAAGATCTACTGGTATACACTCGTGTCTGTTTGTGTTTGCCAAAGGTCTGATAGGCTTTCTCTTTCTTACTGCAGTCTATAGCAGAGAGAGATTATGGAAAATTAATATTTTTATATATTGTAAACAAAAACATCTAAGTAAATAATTCAATTTGAATATTAAAATTGAATACCTGAAATAATGTATCTCTACTTTCTGATCCTCCTAGGACTTGGAGAGATGAGGATACCATGTTTAAAAAATAAATATTGTCATGGTTAACATTTCGATGTAGTCAATAGCTTTCTGGTTAGCTGTTATGTAGGATTGTGCTTTACCAGTGGTGGAGGAAGCATTGAGATCTTTGCAGTGGAACAAGTTGTAAACTTGTAAACACAGTTGGCTAAACTCGGTATAGAATTGAGGGCAACTGCAGAGTTGGTGACAATTCTCTGTGGGTTCGTCAATAACAATGACACCTTTCCCAAAACTGGAAAAGTGGATGAAGATGGATGGATGGACCTTTCACATTACACAAACCAAACCCCCTCCTTCCACTACCACATCAACCACATTACAAAATCGGCATTCTTCCATCTTAAAAACATTGCCCTCCTTGGTCCTGCCCTTTCTTCTAAGGCTCTGAAACACCCAAATGCAACAGCATTCTGTACGGCACACCCACCAAATTCCTCAACAAAAAAGACAACATATCCACAACTTAGCAGCCGATTTACTTCACCATTCGTTCAGCCGTTGGCGTAAATTGCTAACTTCAAAACCACACTCAAAACTGTCTGTTTAAAGGTGCTTATAGCCTGTAACCAACTCAGCTGTTTCCATTTGGTTCTGTCTCATTACTATGCCATTTTGCTGCACTTTTTTCTTATTCATTTTCATATGTTATAGCTGATCTTGCTATTGTTTTGTGTGCCTTTGAGTAATTTTTAAAGCGCTATATAAAAAAAATTTTTTTCTGACAACCAGAAGTTCAGTCAGACAACTCATGCTTGAAATGTTTATTGTAAGAGTGAAACATTGTGTTTGGCGGCCAGACTCTGACCTCTTCTCTCCCAGCTGATTGGGTTAAATGAGATATTGAGGAGTGATGATAAAGTAGCAGGGCAGCAGCAGCATCGACGAGGCAGAGATGGGAAAACTGTGCAGCTTAAATAGACCGCCAAATTGAAGGCAAATTGAGGAGTGAGGAATGTCGCGTGTGTATACAGCAGTGCAGCTTGAGTTGACAGCCTGAACTAACTTGCAGGCGTTGCCTCATTTCTACAAAGCACAGCTGAAAATACTTGTTTACATGCCTGTTTTTCCACGACTATAGCACCACATCAGGGGAAGATAATACAGGACCAAGTATTAAACACACATGTTCAAATCAATGTCTATCAGTTCATTAATACCATGACATTTTTTCTTATTAAGAAGTGAAGAGTCTCAATAATCTTGAGATCAGATCAGTCAATTCAATTTTATTTATAGTATCAAGTCATAGCAAGAGTTATTTTAAGGCAGTTTACAGATAGAGTTGGTCTCAGGGGTGTGAAATCTGGCTTTTGTGATCTAAAAATTAGGCTCTCAAAATTTTCTTGGGGGGGACGGAGAGATTGGTAAACATAATGACCACTTAACAACATTTTTTTGTGCCTCTAATCCATGTCTTCATGTCACTCAGTAGTCCATTCATTGGTCATGATTTGGTCATTGGTCTTTTTCAAAGCAGAGCTCCACCAAAGAGCCTGCAGTCGTTGCGGAAGGTTATCTGATGTGTTCTAAGAATTTTGGACGTGTGGGGGCAAATGTCTTTCTTAGCTGAAGCCGACAATGAGACATTACTTTTATTTTTACTTTATGTTGACAATGCAGCTTGAGCAACGTAGCAGATAGTGTTGAGAAGTTGCAGTGAGGAATATTTTAGGAGCACCATTTTTGGCAGTGCAAAGAGGGCGTGGTAGACAAAGGTCCAGTTGGGAGTTTGGATGGTCTGAAGAGATAATCCTTGCTAGATCACTAGCTAGCGGTAACCGTTAATCGGGAGGTTGACAGGTAACATTAATGAGCTGAAGGTAAGAGTCGATCGACAGTGAGTAACGTGACGTTCCACTAGCAAACTTCCATCCACTTGGCAATCGAGCTATCTGATGTTTGGTAAAAAAACTCATGCGAATAAAGCTGATGAAAGTGTGTTTCCATCCAACGGCTTTAAAGTCAATAAACACCTGTGTGTAATGACGTCACGTGCTGTTTTGCGATCAAATTAGTATATCAAATTGATTTTAGACATTTTAAGGTGTTTCAATTCATTTTGGCACTGAATCGCACAACATTCAAGCAAAACATTTGGGAACAAAGTTTTTCAGACACCGCTGCGAGACTCTTTTATTTTTATTTTTTTTAGAAATATCTCGCTGTTTGAGGGTCTTCCATTTACTCTGCAGGACGTCCACAGCTTGTCCTAACCTTTGTCGGCCATTTCCTTTGCAAGTTCCCAATAAATTAAATTCAGAAACTTGTCTGTCCACTTCCATCTGTCTGTGTTGACATCCGCCATGTGTGCAGACAGAGAGGACACACTGGGCGGACTTCTTCGTTTTGTGGCAGGTTGCAACCATATAACTTAATTGCAATTCATTATTTATTTGGCAAATGACGTTTCCATCAATGTTTAAGCCGTATATCGAGCAAGATAAAATCCGATGGGACTGAACGTATTTATTATTAATATATTAATATATTAATATATCCAAAAGGCATTTTTCATTCAATATCACTTAATTTAAATAAAAACGTGTGGATTGAAACATAGCTACTGGCTGGCAGCAACACAGAGTCCAGAATTGATAAGTCAAAGCAAGGGATAGAAATGTGTTTTTAAATTTAAGGTACTTAAATTTAGTACAATTGATTTTGCAGATTTTGAAGCGGTGACATTCACGCCAGCATCCTCACGTTACATTTTTTTGAAGTGGTAAATATGTTTCTGTATATCCTCAAGTCATATGGACTTTTAAATGTGACAATGACTAGCTAGCTCAGATAAATGGTTTAAAAAAAACTACATGTAGTAAAACACATGATTTCAAACATCAATTTTACATAAACAATACCTTGGCCACAATTTCTGTTCATTTTATTATGACGCTAATGACATTTTTCCTCAGGTATTTGGAGAAACCAACAAAAATAGTTGTGTGTGTGTGTGTGTACACACACACACACACACACACACACACACACACACACACACACACATATATATATATATATATATATATATATACTCAAATAGTATGTTCTTAGCCACTATTAGTTGTTGTTTTCAGATAAGAGTGAAGAAAATATTTAGATAGATAAAAATCAGTTTAAAGAGGTTTCATTTTGTCTAAAATACTACAACCTACAGTGCCTGTATTTGCTAAATCACCTGTCAACGGTACTATTACACATCTCATGAAGAACGCTTGCAGAGCATGCAGGTCTGGCAGATGCATTCAGTAACTCTAAGCCTTCTAACTGACCACAAAGTTAAAGGAAAACCTCTCAAAGAAAAGAGAGCCTTCCTAAAATGATAGGTTTTTCAATGTACACGGTATTTCATTAAATGTATAAAGTGTGTGTGTGTGTGTGTGTGTGCGCTGTCGCCGAGGTCTAGACCGCACTCTATAATTTACAGAGACCCAATAAATCTCCCAAGAGCAAGCAACAGTGCAACAGCGGTGAGGAAAAACCTCCTTTTAGGCAGAAACCTTGGACAGACCCAGGCTCTGGTCTGCCGGTGCCGGTTGGGGGGATGATGAACAGTGGCAGTTATAGTAAAAATAAGTATAATTCAACTGTGACTAGAAGCAGTAGTCGTAGTAGTTCAGCCCGTAGCAGGGCGCCGAGCAGGACCACGGCGGCAGCTGCACCCGTGATTTAGGTGCCACCCTAATCCAAGGAAAACTGCGAGGCAAGAACACATAAGGACTCAGGGAAATAAGCTCCCCAGGGCTAAGTTAGCAACAAGCAAATAATAAGTATAGATAAATCAATAGTCACCCCTTGGTTATACACAGCAGACATACTTTTTTGGTCCTAAACTGTGAGGAAGATTAGTATTGTGCATTATAAGAGTATCTATCTGTTGAGAATTATTACACATGTAAATTATATCATATTATAAATATTATAACATAATGACAGGAGATTGATTCATGTTGAATTTTTAACTTCTGTCTCCTATGGTTGTCTTTACAATACTGTAATAATCAATTATTTCTAGAACAGAATACTCTTTATTGTCCCTGAGGGGAAATTTGTCTTGGGCATGGTGCTACAATCTGTTGCTTCTCAATACACATATGGAACAGAAAAAAACATTCTAAAATTGACATGAAATCAACCTAAGATCAACATAAGACATCCTAGGACATGAAGGAAGGACACATGACTGTACAGATGATACTACCGCTTCAAAAGTGACTATCGTAGCTGCTATGTACAAAAAGTGCTGGTGTATTTATTGCACTTTGCTCTGTTGTGCTATCATTTTCTATTGGAGTTCAGCAGCTTGAAAGAAGTTGGGATAAATAATAACTTAAGATAAGTTTTTTTATTTTTATTTTTTTTTTACATCTCTGCACACCGAATCTTCTCCCTGATGGCAGAAGCTCATATTCTGGAAAGAAAGAACGGTGTTGAGAGCCTGCAGTCATTTTTTATTAAATGTCTTGAGTCACATTATTAATGCATTACAAAAGTGAATAAAACTATATAGATATAAGCATAAAAAGCTGCTTTGTATATCTAGATTTGACTCTCGACACAGATAGCAGCCTGAGTGTGAGCTCAGTGAATTTCTCTGCAGACACTCCTCCTGGTTATTAATGTTTATTGCATCACAAACAGAAGCTTAATTGGCCCTTTCTGCTGACACTGCACAAAGCAAAATGAAGAGGAGAATTTGCTGTGTGTGCTATGTGTGTATGTGCGTGCGTGCGTCTCTATGTGAGTGTGTGTGCCTCACCATGAGCTGATTTATGGCATTGATTGATGGGATGGTGGGATGAATAGAGGCTTAGACACAGACAGGCTTGTGGAGTGAGGAGAGAGAGAGTAATAGCTGATGATCTGATGTCTTTATTAGAAGGCAGAGGGGTGTGTTGTCCTTATAGAGCATCACAAACAGAGTGACGCAGAGATCGAAAAGTTGTTAATTGTAGGCCTCTAGTGGTACAGCAGCATAAGCTCATCCCTGAGTGGTATGCTAATTCGTACAGTGGCATAGAGCGATCTCTTGGCGCCATAGGGGCTCCTTCTCTAAGAAGCTCCAGCTTCGATGTTGCACAGACCGCTACAAGAAATCATTCCTACCACAGGCAATATAACTTTTTAACACTTCATTACTGGGTGCTAGGGAAGACTCTGAAACACCACAATACTGCACTAAGTGCAACCTGCACAATAGGTTTATCTACATATTTATCATACTATTTAAGCAGTTGCACATTTTTGTTATTCCCAACATATTTGTTCTTGTATTTTATTCTATTATTATTTCATCTGTATGTATGTATGTATAGTATTTCATTTATATTTATATTCTGTGCTGTGTGACTGATTTTGCTGCTGGAACACTATAATTTCCCATTTTATTGGAGCAATATCTGTTTGTCTGTCTGTCTTATGCCACTGTAGTTAGCAGCATATGCCGCCAGGGGATCATCATGTAAGTGGTATGCTGCTTGAACATAACGTTTCGTAACGCCAGGTTTTGCTTGAAAGTGGTAGGCCACTGGCAGGACAGCCAAGCTGATTTTTCTTTTTTTTCTTTTTTTTTAAAATTGTTTTATTAGCCATTTTGATTGGTTAAAGTAGAAGCCGTTTTGCATATGCATATAGAGAGCCAATGTCCCTCCCCATCCACTGGACCTCATGGAACCGGTGGTGGAAGAACTGTTCAGATCCTTTACTTTTAGTATAACTAATACCACACTGTAAAAATACTCTGCTACAAGTAAATGTCCTGCATTGAAAATGTCACTGAAGTAAAGGTATGTAAGTATCATCAGGAAAATGTACTTAAAGTATTAAAAGTAAAAGTACTCAATGCAGAACTCTCCTGCCATTGTCAAAAGTGTAAAGGATCCAAACAGTTTAATGGTCTCATCATCTCAGCTGGACTTATATTGTTAGCTAGTTTCATCTATAATAAAACATCAGATTTTATTAACTACGTGTTTATCAATTTGTAAAGTAACTAAAGCTGTCAGAGGAATACAGTGGAGTAAAATGTACAATATTTCTCTCTAAAATGTAGCAGAGTAGTAAAGTACAAGTATCTCAAATTTGTACTTAACTATAGTACTTAATTACATTCCAACATTGCATGGAACCTTAATTCTGGAAAGAATATGTATGGTATTATTTTTTGATCCCGTTTGATTTGAGCCATATATCAATTCATATATGACATATGATTTTCATCAATTTAAAAGATACTTTTTCAAATGACGAAAGTCTCAGTTTGTTGTAGGTTTGTATTGGGGCTGGGCGATACAGAGAAAATTAAATTCTTGACGATATCTAGTTTCATATCGCGATATCGATAAAACATCGATATATTGCCCAGTCCTACTGTTATATAATCTCTCCACCCAACTGCTTATCCTGTGGGGGGTTGTGGCTAACTGATTGTCATGGAGTGGACATAGTCTGTCGAACGTGTGATGCTACTGAAATCATTTAATGCATTTATACTGCATTCAGCAGTGCATGTTTGGCTCGTTGTGATGAAAGATTTTCAAAGAAAAGGACATACAGCATACAACACACCTGTGTGCACGCGTTTGATGAAATGAGATCCTGCGTGTGGTGTTGTTTTTGTATAGGACTGTGTGCAGAGTAGCTGACAACATGGAGAAAGATTAACAGCTGCTGAAACGTGTCTTTATGAAATGGATTCTCCTCTCCTCTGCTTCAGCTCTTGGGTTCAAGTTTCCGTGTGGGCGGTGCGTGATCGTAGTCTAGTGATCTATCTACTGAATCTGCATAATGCACAATAGACCATGGACACATATACACACGTATACACACGTATATGAGGAAGTGATGAGCGCATATGACAAAAAATACATTCTAGGCATGGGCCTGTTACCAGTTTCAAGGTTTCAAAACCACTAACATTTTCTGTCATACCGTTCCTAAGGTATAACCTGTTTTATGAGCGGTCAAGGACAGAAAATGCAGTTTAGTCCATCCATCCATCCATCCATCCATCCATCCATCCATCCATCCATCCATCCATCCATCTATCTTCTTATCCGGTATCAGGTTGTGGGGGCAGCAGCTCCAGCAGGGGACCCCAAACTTCCGTTTCGCGAGCCACATTACCCAGCTCCGACTGGGGGATCCCGAGGCGTTCCCAGGCCAGGTTGGAGATATAATCTTTCCCCCTAGTCCTGGGTCTTCCCCGAGGCCTCCTCCCAGCTTGACGTGCTTAGCACACCTCAACTGGCTCCTTTCGACACAAAGGAGCAGCAGCTCTACTCCGAGCTCCTTACGGATAACCGAGCTTCTCACCCGATCTCTAAGGGAGATGCCAGCCCCCCTCCTGAGGAAATCCATTTTGGCCGCTTTTTACCCATACATTTCAAATAAACACATGTTAAAGTTGAAATTGCAATACCCTGAAACCGTGATATTTGTTTCTGAAGGTTATCATACCATTAGAAGCATATACAGGCCCATGCCTAATAAATTTTTTATTCTGTATCTTGTAGAGCTTAACTTTTTGATATTAATGTCCGTTACACGGTGCTCGGTCACGGACTAGACAAGACTTGCATCATGTGGACAGTCATAGAATACCTCATGGGGGCAGCAAAAACTATGTACTATAGCTTCAATATGTAAAATTTTCTGTTTAAAGTTCGTGACAGGAAAAAAACAACCTAAAATGGCTTCAGTGGTTCCAGGTATGAGGGGCCACTTATGCCATTGTGTGAGAGCATCATGTGAACTCCCACTAGTCTTTTGGCAAGATGATCTGTGACTGAAACTAAAATAAAAGTATGACAAGTGTTAGTCTTTTTAAGTTAGTACTCATAAAAACAGAGGTATGTATGATCTAGCCTGACAGGTTTGATGATGACATTCCCCCTCTTATCACAAATACTAAGAGAATGGTATTATTTTGGTTTGGATGATATAACAGGATTGAGTGGGAAATTATGTAATGCAATTCATCCTCATTGGAAACTGTGGGACAGTGTGAAGAAGGACCTCACTCTAGAAAGGTTTGGGGGGGGTGTAAGTACATTGTCTATGCACACTATTACAAATTGAAGTGTTTGTAATTACAAATTACAGATGAAAATTAAATGTAATAAGGAAAAATATGTGACAAATGTGTTAAATCAAAGTTTCAGATACATGCATTTGTGTATATTTATACATGTACAAATGTGATGGAGTCCTTTTGAGTGAAACACAGCCACACTAGTGTGTAGTATATCCACTAATTTCGACGTCCAAGAGCGTCCGTATCCTTTTGTAATCGCTGATAGGCCGGTAATTCCATCTCTATAGGGCTGGTGTAATCTCTATAGCAGCAAGGACACACACAGCCTGCACATGCTTTTGTAATCCATTCCACCATTTTTATTTTGGCATGTAAACTAAATGGTAACTATAATCACGGTGCAAATTATGACATTATTACATTTTATCTAACAAAAGGACAAGAAGTCTAGACTTGTCCCTGCCCCAGTATCAGCCACAACTACAACAGATAACTTTTAAAATAACATTAAATTACTATTAGGGCCATATAAAGATATCTCCTGCTACCTTTTACCAGCATACTCACTAACACTGGCCTTTCCCGTGTTACACCAAAATCTGTGACCCATCAGAAAGTGTTACTGTAGCACCGTCTATCTGCCGTAAACCATTCTGTGACTTTGTGGGAAAAATCAGACCCAGGGAAAGGCATTAATAAAAACTGTATAAAAACAATGTTCCTTTCACTGTTAGCGGCAGCATCGGACTGGGGGGAAAAAGAAGGCTGAGTACCTAAAAAGAAGCTAGAATGAATAGCTGAGGATGCAGGGAGGAAAAACCTTTTTAGAGTGCCCAGAACTTTGTGCTATGCCCCTGACTGTTAGTCTCGTTTTCTGTTACAGGTCATTTATGATCATCAGATGGAAAAGTACACAGTTACATAAAGTGACTTAAAAATAGAAAATATCAATTGAAAATATCTGATTTGGATACAGTCCTAGCTTCCCTCATGTTTACAAAACTACTTTGGATGTCAATTTTTTTGGACGTATTATTTTTCCTGTAATTTTGATTGCCATAATTCTCCTGTATAATTGACATCTGTCAACCAATTAGAAATTACAGAAATAAGGCTTTTGTTTAGTTTTTTGCACAAAGATATTAGTATATAAGTACATAAAATAGATTAAAAAAGCTATTTCAGTGCAGGTAAAGAAGGAAGCCTAAAAGGAAAAAAACCTAATGAAAATCATAGAAATACTCTACCAAAATAAAACAATGCAACAAGTACAAGAATAAATACACAAAAAAATGAAGCAAGTAAAAAGACAAGGTGGGTGCCAGGATGGCTCACCTGGTAGAGCGGGCGCCCATATGTAGAGGCTCAGTCCTTGATGCAGCGGCTCAGGGTCCGAGTCCGACCTGCGGCCATTTACTGCATGCCTTCTCTCCTCTCGCCCCCCTTTCCTGTCTACAGTTGTCCTGTCCATTAAAGGCTAAAATGCCCCAAAAAATATCTTTACCAAAAAAAGTAAAGGTGAAGAGAAAAACGTACCATCGATGGTCAATAAATAAATAAATAGGACAATAAATGCAACCAATCAACCTAACGACAGGTTTTAGATGAAATGAGAAACTTCTTCATCAGTGACCAATAGGCTGGTAAGGAAGGTAATATTTTTATTGAACCATTGAGTTCCATAGTCATGGACCTCTCTATATGTCTTGATGTTTGACTAGGCAAATAGATTTAATTATTTGCCTAGTTGAATGTCAGTGAATATCTAAAGAAGGAAAAATAATCGTGAAATGTATCTGGAACATGCCTGCAATTCATATATTTAAACATAAACGTGCATGTCTTAATAGAGGTGCAGATGGATCTTGTCATTTAACATTATAACCGGGGAATCCTCCGACAAAACATTTTGACCGTCAAACACTTAATTTTCTGTATTCTGGTGAATTTTTATGCTACAATTTGTGCCTTTTTTCGACATTATATTTCACAGTTACAGGTTCCTGTCACAGACATTACCATCCGCACTTGAAGGCAGCTTCATTTTGGAGAAAGAGAAGAGAGACGTGTGCTGCACGGTTAGGATGGTACGGTCCACTATAATGGTTTCTGATCATCGGGAAACATATTTACAGGTTAGAAGGGCATACACATGTTCCTTGCCCCATGAACGGTTACCTCTTTTGGGGAGTGGCTTGTCAAATGTTTTGAGGGGGACAAATCTACCTCTTCTACATATTTGGGGGGCATATCCCCTGCATTCCCCTCAAAATCAACTCCTATGATCTTGTCTGTTAGAATGTGAAAAACATCCTCAAAATTGCTTTCTGAATTACAAGTATAAGGCCCCATAAATAGGGTTGGGTGCCGAAACGCTTCCGACACAGCGGTAGTAATAAGACCAAATAAGAACAAAGATTTCGGTGCCTGATTTTTTTAATTTATTTTTTTTCTTTCTTTTCAGAAGCATTGCTGCACAGGACGCTACATTTCCGTTAGCTGGTAGCTAACACAACGTTACGTTAAGCGATGTAAAGTGTGACTGTATTTCCCTGTAGAGGATTGCCAGACGGTGCGTTCACTTGAAACTTGCCAGCCTTGTGGTGCATTAGAAGTTATTGTAATCCTCATAGATGCCTTGTTGTTGGGTGTGCAGGATGTTTTCAGTGCAATGGCTTCTTCTGTTAGTTCTAAGCTCAGCCATATGTCTTCAGTCCCACATAAAGACAGGATTTACATAACAGCTGGCTGCAGCTCCCTGCTTTAACCGCTCCACATCTGAATGTGCACCAATCTGGATCTCATACTCTTCTCTGCTAGCATCACTCTTTTCTCCCTCAATATCATTCATGTAGTCCGGCTTAGTATGAGGAAGGCAGTGCTGCTCTGTTGTTGTAATTACAGAGACATTTGGGATTATGCCAGGAATGTTGGCAGCAGTTGTATAGTTAAAGTCAAAATCCTACAAATCCTGCTGGCAATTGTGAGTTAGTGTGTGGTCATTGTGGGGCCAGCTGGATGGGATTGTGTCAGAACATGTACTGTGGTAGAGTAGTAGTGTTAAATCAAATGTGTGGGACATGACTTTTAACTCAAAATTTGACCATTGTCAAGTGGATTTTGAGTATTGTGAGGATTTGTAAAGGGCTTCAAGCACAGTAACACACAGTGATGTAAAATGAAGAACAACTTTTTTACATTACATGTATTTAGCTGATGCTTATATCCAGAGCAACTTACAGTAAGTGTCATCAACCATGTGGATACAAACCAGAAATTACAAGAACAATGCAAGTACGTAAACTTACGCGGAACTGCTTCAAGTGCTGCATTTAGAAACGGTATGATGGCGAGAAAGCGTTTCTTTTCATGGGCCAATGTGCAGTCTGAACAGATGGGTAAAATAACAGCCTACTAGTTTGTCCATAACGGGAGACATAACTACTATACTTCAGGTATATTTATTTAAATTAAACATGTATTTTAAAAAATCTACATACTTGCACATTACAAAAAAACGTATAAAATAGTGTCCTATATAATGTAAAATTTTAAAACTGTAGACGCATCTCTCTGGAGCGTGCAGGAGGCAGGACATGACGCAAATTACACTGCATTTGTGGTTTGTGACTTTGTCACTAACAATGGAGTCTCTTGCTGTTTGACAATTTTGGCGTCCATCCCTCTATTATTATTATTATTATTATTATTATTATTATTATTATTTATCTAATTTGTTGGGGTATTTTCAGTCTTTATTTTGATAGGACAGCAGCATACATAAAAGGGAAGAGGGGGGAATGACATGCAGCAAAGGGCCGCAGGTGGGAGTCGAACCTGCGGCCGCTGCATCGAGGAGTAAACCTCTATATATATATGTGGGCACCCGCTCTACCATTCAATACACTCCCCTACAGTCAAATTGACGCGTTTGCATTAGGACTGTAACACGCTGACCTGGCGATCACATGATCATGTGAGAAACGCTGGAAAGCATCATTATTCAAATATTTTTCTTGTTGTATACTTCCGGATATCACACTTTCCTTGCACTTTTCCATATGCCTTTTTTATTGTGCCCCCTCTGTCATTGATGCCTGGCAGTATGAATGTGTATTTATGTTTTGGTGAACTGTGGAAACTGAATTGCCCTTTGAGGATAAATAAATCTATCTCTATCTTTATAGCGCATAAAAATCCATCCTATCAAGTAATGCGTTTGTGTCCGAACAGCAACAGACTGAACCAATCAGTGTCCTGTGAGGAGCTACAGGCAAGGTTTAGGTGCATGTGACAGCCGCAACTGTTTGTTCAAAACAACAATGGCGGACGTGATATACAGATGTTTTTTTATTTCATTTAATTTAGCTGACGCTTTTATCCAAAGCGACTTCCAATTAGTGTTTTCAACCATGAAGGAACAAACTCAATACAGCAAGAATCACAAACAAGTACTAAAGCTGCGCAATATATCGATATTATATCAATATCGTGATATGAGACTAGATATCATATTAGATTTTGGATATCATAATATCGTTATATGGCATAAGTGGTGTCACAGTGGAGTTTAAAGGCTTCATTACAATAAAGTGATGTCATTTTCTGAACTTAACAAACAGTTCTATTAATTGCCTTTACCCATTTAGTCATTATAGCCACATTACTGATGATTAGTTATCAAAAATCTCATTGTGTAAATATCTTGTGAAAGCACCAATATCGTTCTATCGTATCAATATTGAGGTATTTGGTCAAAAATATTGTGATATTTGATATTCTCCATATCCCCCAGCCCTAAGACGTACTGTACTCTAGCTTGAAATAAGCCAAACTACAACGTGCCACATGTTAGTGCAACATGTAAGTGCAATTTTAATTTAATTTTCAACAATCATCTTCTTAGCCAAGGTGCAGTTGGAAGAGACTTGTTTTTAGCCTGCGGTGGGGAGCTTGTTCCACCATTTTTTTTTTTAATTGTAAGTCCAATTTCTACTCTTTTAGTTCTAGTTCTACTAGCTAAAGGAGGCTAAAAGCTTAATTCTTACTGGGTTTGCCGCCATTAATCCTCGTGTTGTCTTCCCTTCCTTGTCAAATCACTTTTGTTGACGCTATTTATCGATGTTTTTAATTTTTTCTTACGTTTTTGTCCCTTTTTTTCAATGTTGTCAACATCTATTCCTTTAATTTTAGTTTAAATAATTCCTAATTTCTGTTTTTCTAACTCAAACATTAGGTATAATTTCCTATAAATGAGGTTTATTGACCATAAATTCCAAAAATAACTATAAAACTAAAGTTATTAACTTTAGATTTACAGTTATTTTTGGAATTTATTAATGTGTTGAAAACGTCAAAAAAGTAACAAACATCGAAAAAACACTGTCAAAAGTGTTGAAAAAGGGGACAAAACGAAAGGAAAACGTTAAAAACATCATTAAAAAGCGTCCAAAGTGTTTACCACTGGGACAAAAACGTAAGAAAATGTTAAAAACATTGCTAAAAAAGCCTCAACAAGTGTTAAGCAAGGGTTATGCGGGTTGGTGTTTCTTTTTTTTCTTCTTCACTGGTAACTCATTAACATCTTTGCTATTTTTTTTCCCCCTGGATTTTCCCTGACACAGCGCTACGCTAACTCAACACCGCTCATGGTCTCTTTCCTCGCTTCACCACTCACACACAGTCGTCACTCACTCGCCTGCCGTTCTCGTTCTCACTAAAGCCCGATTTATGGTTCTGTGTCCAATCTGCGTCGAATCTGCCCTCTGAATTACGCTACCCTATGGATGCACTACCCTCATAAAAACATCCACTAAAGATATGACCAGTCAGTCTGTTTAGGGAGTATCAGAAGTGTAGAGAGGTTCAGACTGAGCATGCAGAACACAGAAGTTGTTCAAAGTATATTTTCTAACTTAATCACTTGTTTTTATATTACACCCATATTCTATCATCTTTTATGAGGGTATACAAAATGTATTCATTTATAAGATTTTTATTCTTACATTTTCTAAAATTAAGTTATTTAAAAGTATTTCAAATTTTAGTTTATGTACTCTATTTCTTCTTATGCCCATTTAACTTTGTATGTTCAAGTTAAAAAATACACATTTTGAAACAATCGTAGCTTATTTTCTGCATTTTCTTGATAATCAAGTAAACTCATGATGCCATTATAATAATGGTAATCGCAGCATTGTAAACCGCAATTTTCTCCAAATCGTGCAGCCCTAGCATGAAGACCTACCTGCTTCATACAGTACGTACTAACAAGAAAATAACTAAGTATTATAATGCCATTGTCATATGAGCATCATATGGGTATTTGAGGACTTACGTATAAGTTAAAAGGGTTTGTCTCAGCAGTTTGTACTGGAGCAATTTGCAGTTACTGTTTATGTTCTTTTGTTTAATGGCTTGCACTGTGGCTCAACCAGAGAGCATAACATAATAACATGCCGTAACAAAAGATTACCAGAAGAAAGATGACTTTACAAATGGTTGTTGAGCTGCCCTAGCACCAAATAAAAAGAGACATTATTACTAGAGACCTCCAACCAAACTAATTAATAAAACCAATGAGGAATCAACTCAACAAATGAAACAAACAAAGAGCTCTGCCACACGCCCGCAAATTGACAAATGGTGAATAATGAGAGCATAATGAAACAGTATTCACATTAAGACATAACTCAGCAACAACATTGGCCTTGCCCCTGATATGCATGGCTTCAGGTTGAAAGCACAACATCAACACATTAATCTCTGTTTAGAATTCTGCATCTAATAAATATGAGTGCATGCAGTCAATGGGGAGTATACTTGGTTGGTTAGAAGCGTTCCGAATGATTTAGGATGACTGATCCAAAATCTGGTTGGATGGGGAAGACATGTTAAGTTTCTATAGCAATTGCACCTGGCTAAATGTGAAGGGCACCAACTAGGCCTGAAGGATTTGGGGAAAAAATCTAAGATATTACGATTCAGTTTGCGATTCTTTCTTAAAAGTTAAGCTAAAGTTCAATATTCACTATGTAAACATGTCATGGAGCATTATAACATGAGACACCATCAAAACTATATGAGTTGCCAGCAATAAGTGCTTTTCTCCAACACAAATAAAATTCCTGTGTTGCTTCTCAACTACGCAGCAAAACAAAAAGAGGCGCGGTTGCACGGGGAGAGCAGCAGTCGGTTGAAAAAATTCTGTCACCAGAGAGAGGATATGAGAGGACAAGGGCCAGTCTACAAACCAGTCAATTACAGAATGTAGTTACGTCACTTATAGTTCTTTAGTGCTCTTGCATAACTGCAGTGTGAAACCCAAGCTAACCGGATCCAATGTATACCGTAAGAGTTAAGGTATGTGGTTTTAGCATAAAAAACAGCAACCTACTAAATCCATAAGCAAAACGTCTTCTTTTAATCAATAAGTAGTGTACATATATCTTTGACATTACACTTCCGAGGTAGCTCCGGTGTTGCAGGAACTTCGCCAGATGCATGTCTGCTTTCTTTTTGTTGGAATTTTAAATATGGTGGACTAATAAGGACGTTTTTTGACTGCTCCTCAGATCTCTGCAGTATGGTAGCCGAGACGGTTCAGCACAAACACAAACGCCACAACACAATACAAACGCCACAACACAAACGCTTTTGTATTTGTGTTGTAGCTTTTGCGTTTGTGTTGTAGCTTTTGTGTTTGTGTGTTTTTTTTTCTTCATTTTAAATGTGAATGGAAGCATCTCGGCTCGCTGAACTGCCAACTCAAATATGCAACGCTCAACCTCCCCACACCGTAGGCTTTATGGGTTGTAGCTGCTGTGGTAGTGGGCAAATCACTCGTTGCAATAAATAGTTTGCGGTGATTGGCTGCAAGCAAAACAATACGGATGACAGCATTGTTCGACTGAAGAAACTTTGCCACTACTTGGTACTGGGTTATTTTGGTTGATACCTACCATCCAGCCCTAGTGGTTGGGCTCCTTGCTTTCACACCACAAGCAAACATTAACAACATTAAGTCAGACTCAGTGCTGAGTGTAACCGAAGCAGAGGGACAGAGAGCAGCAGCCGAGCCAAAGTAGAACACTTTTTAGTGAATTAACTTCATCAGTTATCAGGCAAATAAAACATTGATACAGATAATCTGCAAACTGCCAAAATCCGTCCCGATAATCGCCCCGGGGCAATAATCGGTCTATCCCTACTTAACACTGTTTTTACCCTGGGCAGACATCTTACCATTCCAGGCGGACTGTACACATCTGTGGGATCACTAAATTACTGAGGATGCAACCTGCCGCTGGATGTAAATTTGGCTTAGGGATGCTTCTGTTGGTGACTGAGGTACAGAGTAATGTAGGGAGTGCTGAGGCCACGGTTTGAATAAAATGCTTGGAGTTTACATAAACAAATGCTTCCTAAACAGGTAAAAATAAAATGGGTAAATTTATGAATAAAACATTTGCTCTTTTAAAAAAAAAAGAATTTTATTTGATTTCATTAAAATGTGTGTATGTGTTACTGCCGAAGGCTAACCATTTCCCTCTGTCTACAGTCAGATTTGTTGTTTTTTGTGACCAACAGTCCAGAAACCAAAGTTTTTCATGTGTAGTTTATTATCACAAAAGACACTGTAAAGGAGCAAATACTCCGATTTGAGAAGCTGGTTGCAGAAAACGTTTGACTCTAATTGTTTGATTCAGTTTCATTATTCAGTACAATGAATAAATAGCTGTGAGGGTGGATAATCTTGTGCATAGGTGTATTTCAAAAGATATATTGTTGTTACAGAGGTAGATGTAGCAATGAAAAGTGTAGGGCTGTCCCCTCTTAGTCGATTAGAAGACTAATCTGTGGTTTTGGTCTTAGTCGACTAAGATTTCTTTAGTTGACAAGTCATTTTTTATGCTTATTTATGCTTAATTACTCATTTTCAAGATACTTATGAGCACATTTCTGATGAACACAAAATTTAAAGTGGGGCTTTTGCAGGATAAATTGTGTAGAAACTCAATTTTACAGATGAACTAACTACATTTAAATTGTGCTTTTCTAGTCTCAACCACCTCAAAGCGCGCAGCTCTGTCGATTAAATCAACTAATCGATTAGTCGACCGAATCATATAAGTGGTTAGTCAACTAAGAATTTCTTTAGTCGAGGACGGCCCTAGAAAAGCCCTAAAATGGATAAATGATGCATTATATTTCTACTAAATGTAAATTATAATAAATGACCAGTATTTATTAAGTGTACAGTATTAAAAAGAGTGAAGTGTTTCCCTCTCTGCTTTCCTCTTCCCTCTCCTTTTCTCAGATTACATCATTGACGCTTCCCCCTCCTCCACACTCATTCTCTCTGTGCCAAGCTTTTAAACCCTCCTCCGCTGACCTGCCCACTGTGTGTGTGTGTGTGTGTGTGTGTGTGTGTGTGTGTGTGTGTGTGTGTGTGTGTGTGTGTGTGTGTGTGTGTGTGTGTGTGTGTGTGTGTGTGTGTGTGTGTGTGTGTGTGTGTGTGTGTGTGTGTGTGTGTGCGTGCAAATCCCTGATGCTATAAAACTGGATACTTGGAATACAACTCACACAAACGCCATGCACACACAGTACTACAGCACATACTGACGCACAGCAGGCTGATCTGGCACATACAGTACAGCAGCAATGTAGCAGAAGCTGCTGAAATCCTTTGGTTACATTTTGACTGCTTTAATACAGACTGGCTCTGACACCTAGAATGGGAACTGCAGTGACATGCAAATGGACAGATTCATAGTCCCTCTACACATACATATATGACTAAATATTTGAGTAGCCAGAATTAGCATGCATCATTAAAATGCAGCTGCAGGTCTATAATCAAAATTGCAATGTGATGAAAAACTTGAACAAATATTTAAACATTTTAGTTTATTTACTCATTTACAAGTACTACAGATTAGGATATACACAATCAATAAAAGATGTGATGGAGAGATGCAAAAAGCCCTCAGAGGGGCTATATCTGGGCACTCTTCAATGCATACTCACATTCAAATAGAAAGAAACTTAAATACTAATAATAGAAGAGAGAGAATATTTATATTATATTTATAGATTGTTGATTCGATATTGTGTGTAATTTTAGTTTGGGTTTTTTTTTCTCTCTCTTCTCTTTTCTTATTAGTAAACTGAATTTAACATTGTTATCCCTTAGGGATAACATTGCACAGACAAAAACAAGCATTTAACAGCTTCCTTACATTGTACAAGTGTTAGCTTTGGAAGAGGCAAAGCATTCCATTTAACTGAACCTCTGACATCGCTCCATTAGTGCATGGAGAAATACACACACCTGAGCATGTGTGTGTATTTCAAGCCTGTGTGTAGTGTGTAATAACAGAGTGTAGATTGTAATTTCCCCATAGGAGATCAATAAACAGCATTTAATATTAATACATTTAATAAATTAAATAAAAAATGAAATTGAATTTAAACCAAACTGAAGTTGAGATGGATGTTTGACAGATAGGAGGCCTGAGTTTGGTAACAGTAAAAAAAAAAAAAAAAAAAAAAAAAAGTTAATTATAGAATGAAGGAATTATCTTGTTAAGATAAGAGATAAGATAATACTTTATTCATCCCAAAGCGGGGAAATTTACTTGTTACAGCAGCAGCAGCATTTTCTACAGTAAAAGCAGCAATAAAAACAAAAAAAACAACAACAAACAAACACACAAATAAACATACAAAAAGCAAGCAAACAGCAGACAGTGAGCAGCCAGTAAATGTAGTGATGAGTTAGTTCAGAGATGTTTAGTTAATTGACTGGATAAACAGTCCTAAAACAGCGTTTCCCTCAGCTCTACAGAACATTTTAGCATCTTTCACATCATTGTGCCGACACGGCCTCGACATCTCACAGCCTTTTATGGGAAGTAAGGGGGCGTTTGCCTGCGCTGGGATTCATCAGTCTAAGAACACACCTGTGAACTATTCTGCTGTTTAAGAACACGTCATGAATCAGACGTAGACTTTTCTTAGGGACTTTCTTAAGAACGAATTTAAGAGAAAACTTAGTAAGATATTGGTGAATGAGGCCCATTGTTTGGATTTTGCAGTAATCAACTTTACTGTTGTGGTTCAGCTATCACACTATTGTTTCCAGCAGCAGGCAGCTGTTTTTAGTGAAAAAGCTGATAAACCCACTGTACACTACCTGCTCAGGAGCAAAAAGCAGACAAACAAACAAAGAGCACACCAGAGCTATAAAGAGAGTGACTTCCTGCTTCTTACAGTGCAGACGCTTTGCTGCTTGCTCCTGCCTCTGCTTGCATATTTTTGCTGATAATCTTGCTTTTCCTCTGAGAGAAACTATGAGCAACGGCTCTTGGATATTTATAAATCATTGGACTATACATTTTTGGTAGCCATAGTAGGCTATTGCCATATTTTAACATTTTTCTGCCTGAGCGTGGCCTACCAATAGCTCAAGCCTGTCCTACAGTGACTGCAGCTAAAGCTAATTAGCAGCAAGATGCCTCCTTTTTCCGTGGATGACTACTACAAACTCCTTCAGAAGATTGCACTTCTGGAAACCAAGGTTCACCTATTAGAAGTGAACGTGGAAGTGAACAGATCTTGTGGAAATGACACCACTTTACCATGGACCCAAAACAATGGACAAAAGCATGCTAACACACGGCTAATTAGCACCAAGAAGACTACAAAGAAACAGGAGGGCAGTGGAACGGGTAATAAATCAACAAGTGGTAGTCCTCCCTGGAACTCGGCTGGTGCGAAGCCTAAGAGTAAATCATTTTCCTGGGAAATGGGAGGACGACTAACGGGCAGGGCACAGCGCCCTGAGATCTGTGATACGACCGGCTGGCCTGCATTATCATCCCAGCAGAGCGCCTCTTCAACCCCTGTACCTAGTCGGACACAGCCGTGGACAGCTGCAAAAGGAAAATAAGCAACAAAATGCCTCCCCAACAACTTTGTTTGCAACAAGATAACAGATATGCTCCTCTGCTGCTGGACGATGGACAGCCATCTGATGACCGGGATTGCAACTCATCGCCACACAGCAGGGTAAGGACCAAGAGCAATTCAAAAAGTAAAAAGCTAACAACTGGGCCTCAAACCCTGATTGTGGGTGACTCTGCTGTAAAAGATTTAAAAAACAGTAAAAACACCAAAATACTCTGTTTTCCCAAAGACACGGTGTCTGACTTGATCCAAAGAATCCCAGATATCATGGCAGAGCACCCAACTGTGAAGAACATTATACTGCATATAGGGTTGCATGATGTTGTAAAGCAACAGTCTGAATTGCAGAAACTGGACTTTATGGATCTGCTAAACCAAGTCAGTTCCTTAAACGCAGATGTGTTTATCAGTGGGCCTATACCGCCAGTGAGAAGAGGAGCTGAGAGATTCAGCCGACTGTTGGCACTAAACAAATGGCTTTCAACTCAATGTATTGTCCATTCTCTGCAGTTCATTGACAATTTTAACATTTTCTGGGAGCGCTTACATCTTTTTAAAGCAGATGGACTTTTCCTTAACAGGCCAGGAGTAAAGCTGTTCACCTCTAACCTACTTTACTTTCTGCGCTACACTGCTCCCCCCGTCAAGGACACAAGACCAGACCAATCTAAACAAGAGGAAAATAAAACAAAGTTTGGCAGTGATTCACCACAGCCCCCACCTGTGCACAGATTTGACCGTGGGAGACCAGACAGCAGAGATACGGAACCCCAACTCTCCTTTTCACCCGTCCAGCACCCCTCAAACCCCCCTACCAGCCCCGAATCCCTTGAGGAGCCATCGCTATCTCCACGCACTCTTTCCCTCTTTCCCCTACCCACATGTTGGAGTTCACTGACCAGATGAAGCAGCTGGTAGATGTTGGAACCAAATTTACCCCCCTTCCTTCACCCATGACTCAACCCCGGACAAAAGTAAAACGCCAGGCACCTCTGCCCGATAAGGACGCTTGTGTGCAAAATCCAGCAAGCAAAAACTGATATGTGCCGGGCCTAGGCTCCAGGACTAGTGACACTCATGACTTTTTCAAAGACAAGCCCGGGCCCTGTGTTTTCAATTCTTCCTCAATTTATGTTGTGATAGGCAATAGAAAAATGATGGTGAATAAGCACTTAACTGCAAACTTAGCAAATTTAGCATCCATTCCTCGTCAGCCACAGCCTGTTACAAAAAATGAGAACACACTAACACTAGCTTTACTAAACATCAGGTCTTTGGCAGGAAAATCCTTTTAATTAATGATTTTATTATTAATCACAATCTAGATTTTATGTTTTTAACTGAGACCTGGTTAGACCATAATAACAGCGCTGCTGTTCTCATCGAGTCAGCTCCCCCTAACTTCAGTTTTATGAGCGAGAATAGAGTGAATAAGAAAGGAGGTGGAGTTGCCATTTTGTTTAATGACTCATTCCACTGTACGCAAATATGTTATGGAAATTTTGCTTCTTTTGAATATGTGGTTCTACAGTTGAGATCGTCCCCTCAAGCAATATTTCTAAATATCTATAGGCCACCTAAATATTGTGCAACCTTTATTGATGACTTCACTGAACTGCTGTCTATAATCTGCATTAACTTTGATTGTGTAATCATTGTGGGTGATTTTAACATTCATGTTGACAACCCCAGGACAGGGGGACCAAAGAACTGTGTTGTGTTTTTGAGAACTATGGACTGACTCAGCATGTGACAGAGCCCACGCACAATAAGGGGCACACTCTGGACTTGATTGTCTCCAAGGGTCTGAATATTTCCAAGGTTGTGGTGACTGACGTTGCTCTGTCTGATCATTCCTGTGTTTTCTTTAACGGCTCTATCTCTGTGCCCAAAAGTGTCCAAACAAAGATAATCAGAAAACGGTATATCACTGAAAACACCAGTGAAAAATTTACTCAGCTTTTCTCCGCCGCACCCGCCCTCTCGGGGCTCTCAGTCACTGAGCTTGTAGATCATTTCAACTGTAAAATTACAAATGTTATTGATGCCATTGCTCCCACTAAGGTCAAAGTTGTCTCTTGTAAGAAAAGGTCTCCATGGAGAAATGTCCCACTGGTGAGAACAGAAAAAAGAGAGTGTCGAAAAGCTGAACGAAGGTGGCGAAAAACAAATCTCCTGGTCCATTATAACACCTATAAAGAGAGACTTCGCATTTATAATTTGGAACTGAGGAATGCAAGGCGGTCCTTCTTCTCTGATATTATCTCTAGAAACAATAATAATTCACGTGCTTTGTTTGCTACTGTCGATAGGTTAACAAACCCTCCAGTACCAGTAGCATCTGAACTTTTATCTTCCAAGGCCTGCAATGACTTTGCCTCCTTCTTCAAAGAAAAATTCAAAAGATTAGACAAACAGTTAGTGCCTCCATATCAAGTACAGGATGTGTGTTGTCACAGTGTTCAAGCAGAACTAGTTCCAATATGACTGAGTTTCATGCGATCAACCATAAAAACCTGGAGGACATTATACAACATCTGAAAACTTCCTCCTGTTGCCTTGATATTCTACCAACGGGTGTTTTCAAAAATGTCTTGAATTGTTTGTCTTCTGATCTTCTACAGATTGTGAACACATCTCTTCTTTCAGGAATCTTTCCACAGGCCTTGAAAACTGCAGTAATCAAGCCACTCTTAAAAAGAACAATCTAGACACATCCCTAATGAGCAACTATAGGCCAATATCAAACCTTCCGTTCTTAAGTAAAATCATTGAAAAAGCAGTTTTTCAACAACTCAATTATTTCTTGTCACTAAACAACAGCTTTGATACCTTTCAGTCGGGCTTCCGACCACACCACAGCACTGAGACGGCTCTCGTTAAGGTCTTTAATGACATCCACCTTAACACAGATAATGGCAAAATTTCAGTCTTAGTATTACTTGATCTCAGTGCTGCATTTGATACGGTCGACCACGACATATTACTAGACCGATTGGAAAACTGGGTTGGTCTTTCTGGCTCAGTACTAAACTGGTTTGAATCTTACTTACAGAATAGGGATTACTTTGTGTCAATAGGTAATTATACATCTGAGCGTACAAATATGACGTGTGGAGTTCCCCAAGGCTCCATTCTGGGGCCTCTTCTGTTTAACATCTACATGCTTCCACTGGCTCAGATTATGGAAAACAACAAAATAAGTTACCATAGTTATGCGGATGACACACAAATTTACATAACCTTATCGCTAGGGACTATAGTCCAATACAAAAACTGACTAAGTGTATTGAACAAATTAACGGCTGGATGTGCCAAAACTTTCTGAAATTAAATGAGGGAAAAACTGAGGTGGTTGTTTTTGGAGCAAAAGAGGAAAGATTAAAAGTTTGCGCTCAGCTTCAAACAACAATGTTAAAAACAACAGACAAAGCCAGAAATCTTGGTGTAATCATGGACTCTGACCTGAATTTTAACAGCCATATAAAGACAATTACAAAGTCAGCCTATTATCACCTTAAGAATATATCAAGGGTTAAAGGACTTATGTGTCAACAGGATTTGGAAAAACTTGTCCATGCTTTCATCTTCAGTAGACTTGACAGGTCTCCCTAAAAAATCAATCAGACAGCTGCAGCTGATTCAGAACGCTGCTGCTCGAGTCCTCACTAAGACCAAGAAACTGGATCACATCACTCCAGTTCTGAAGTCCTTACACTGGCTTCCTGTGCCCCAAAGAATTGATTTCAAAGTTCTTTTGCTAGTTTATAAATCACTAAACGGTTTAGGGCCAAAATACATTTCTGATCTGCTAGTACACTATGACCCCCCCAGACCTCTAAGGTCATCTGGGACAGGTCTACTGTCTGTTCCTAGAGTCAGAACTAAACAGGGGAAGCAGCGTTCAGTTTCTATGCTCCTCATATCTGGAATAAACTCCCAGAAACCTGCAGGTCTGCTGCTACTCTTAGTTCTTTTAAATCAATGCTGAAGACCTTTCTTTTCGATGTTGCCTTTCTTTAAATTATGTTCATTTCTTTCTTTATACTGCACTGTAACTTTTATTCTTGTGTTTTATTTGTTTTTATATATATATATATATATATATATATATATTTTTTTTTTTTTTTTTTTAAACTGTTTCTTCTGTGTTTTATCGGTTTTACTTTCTTTTAACTGTTTTTGTGTAAAGCACTTTGAATTGCCCTGTTGCTGAAATGTGCTATATAAATAAAGCTGCCTTGCCTTGCCTTGCCTATTACATTTACAGTCACAGGTGGATACAAGCACATTTCCAAATAAATACTATAGTTCTGTGTCTGCTGTAAATAGTCTGTTTGCTAATAAGTCAACCCTAACATCTTTAAAAGTTATGTTAATGCTATCTGTATAGCTTTTTGCACTTTAGCCAAAATGTCAATTAATGCATGCCTAAAGAAATTGTTCAATACTTTGGGAATATGATTTGCTTTTGTTCTGCTGGTGATATAAGAAGATCATATCAATTTCAGAGCTGGAGTCAGGATGTGGTTAGTTCAGCTTAGCCAAATTGTGTCCTGGCTTCCAGATAAGGGAAGTCAAGTAGATTATTTTTACTTTACTATTTATTTTTGTGGCATCTCTCTACTTTTACTCCTTACATTTGAACACAAATATTGGTACTTTCTACTCCTTACATGTTATAAAATTGTCTCGTTACTTTAGTTTTGTACAAGAGGTCGTCTATCAGGAGTGATTGTGCATGTTTGTATTTCAGGTCCATTATTTACATGCTACAGGTACACTGCATTAAGACAATGTAATTAATAGTGTGTTTAAGACAATGTAATTAATAGTGGGTTTATTGTTATTATTTGCTAGCATATATATATATATATATATATATATATATATATATATATATATATATATATATATATATATATATATATATATATATTCTATCGAGTGTATGGTAGCCATTACAATGTCATTTACACACACACAGCCATAGCATTGGCACGCCCATGTTTGTACTGTAGCTTGATTCTGATAAAGCCTCAAAAGAGAGGAGTTGTCTTTGTCCGGTTTTTAACAGACACACCTGGGGCCAAGTTGGAAAACAGAATCAGATACAGTCCTAATCTAGTCCTCACTAACAAATTTCAAATAATTTCACTGGAGTTACCATTATTATTGTTCACGTCATCAATACCCAATTCAATCTAATTGGATGGGAATATAAGTTGCACTTGACGCACCACTACAAGACGACTCGACAGATTCGGCGGCATACATTAGCAGCAAATCACTGCAGCTTGATGGTGGAAACATAGTATTATGGACGCCGACATGATTGAAAATGAAGAAAACAGAGATCCCAGAGATTCAGCAGACAAGCAGGAACACATTCCCGATCTTTCTCGGCCTTATCTGAGAGAGATGTTTGAGATAGTAGGCATCAAGAATGACTCCTGGCTAATGTGCTGGGGAGCTTCTTAATGAATGTCAGTTTAGTTACCGGTATTCATATTTTATCCTTTATTTTTTCCAGAAGCCATATTTGAGCACACACACATACATGTACAGAATATTCCTTTAAATGTTAAGGGGAAGATTATAAAAGAGAAACTGGATCTGTAAATACTCACAGAATCACAACTGAATTCATATCTTGCTACTCAGTCACTTGTTTTGTCGCATCTGGTGTCATTTTATAGATTTTATCCTACGTTCTGCTTGATATATGCGTTATCCTCGGCTTTTGGACTGGTGGACTCAGTGAACAGGATTAAATATGTTAACAGTGTCTTACCCAATGTTTTGTTCTCTCACTCTGAATCCCTTTCTCTACCTCTCTTTGTGTCAGAGGAGGATTAATAAGTGATCCTACTTGTCTACCTTTGACTACAATCATGCCTCTGTGATAGCTTAACTCTCTCTCTCTCTCTCTCTCTCTCTCTCTCTCTCTCTCTCTCTCTCTCTCTCTCCCTCCCCTCCCTCAGGGAGGTCATTTTAATGTTTCCACTGACTGCTACTGTTGAATAAGCTGTTGTGTAAGACTGTGTATTCAACTCTGCTGCCTGATGACCATGCACTCCAATGTGCTTTTTTGTGTGCATGCACTTATTAGATTCTGTTTTATGCTTGTGCCCACTTTGTTTGAGTGTGTGTGTTTGAGTTTGACTGTGTGGACTATATAAGACATGCTTATTTATGTCAGTCTATTTATGTGTGTGTGGGAGGACGGCAGATGCGGCCTAAGAGTGTTTTTCTCAAGCAAGGAAAGCCATTTTGTTGCTACTGTATGACACACACACACACACACACACACACACACACACACACACACTGCACATTTATAAATGTTTTAAAGGGAACCTACCTACCTGCTTTTCCGTATTTTCTGTCATATCTATAATGTTACAATGTCAGATTTTCATGTTAAACGTGGCCAAAGCTTAAAATAATGAGGTTAACCTCCCTGTGAACAAAAATCTCAGATTTCTCTATGTTTTGAACGCTCCGCTTTCACCATTTATTGTTACCTAACACAGATCTGGGTTTCTATGATTTGTCCAGTCAGGCTATTGCAGTTTCTATTGCAGCTGTTGCTGTGTTTGTATAGGACTAGCTACAAGCTAAGTTGTGGAAAGGTGTGACCTTGGTTGCCATTTATTTAATTTCTGCCTAATTTCGGGTATTAGGCATACTGCTGAAACGTATTCCGGTGGGTAGTATTTTGTTCAGAAGCTTTTATCTGCAATTTGTGACTGTAGAATGTTCTGCTTTATTCCATTGCAATCCACTACTAACCAAGTAGCCACATGCTAATGCTAGGGAAACTTGTAATCTTGGCTGCTAATGTTAACTTCTCACCAAGTTTGGATCACATTACTGCTTAGACATAGTATCTGGTTGGGTAATATTTGGATAAGAAGCCTTTTTTCTTTTTTTGAAACGCCTATATTATTCTCATTTTCAGGTTCATAATTGTATTTTGAGGTTGCAATAAGTTTACATGCTGCAGATTCTGTGTTCACCCTGTGTGTTTGGGTCTCTGTTTTAGCTCCAGCGTGAGACATCTCCCTTCTATCCTATCTTTGTTGGGAGCTGCACATGCTCAGTAGCTCGGTGAGATCCCATCAGCTAGATAACTCTTTCTCCAGCTTTGGATGTCCAAGGCAGGATTAGCTGGGAGACTTGTTCTAGATGAGGTCACTTGTGGAATACCTGCAGAACAGGGACAGGAAGTAGTTCTTTTGGAGATTATGGTCAACTAGCGGCTGTTGGAGCAGTGTTTAGCCATTGAGAACGAGCTATCAGCCACCTCGTCTCGGCTAGTGACGTAGAAAGCTGTGCAGATGTTGAACAGCTGACCTGGAGACTGAAGGCAGAGGACATTCAGAAACCGGATCTCACTCTGATGTTTTTTTTCCAAGTTTGTATGCATGTGGAAGCACCAGAGACACAAACTGACTAAATCCCCAAAAAGTGATTTATTTCATAATATGGGCACTTTAAGATTATTTTTTGGGGCATTTTTGGCAAGGCAGCTTTATTTGTATAGAACATTTCAGCAACAGGGCAATTCAAAATGCTTTACATAAAACATTAAAGAGCAGTTAGAAAAATTAAGAAAAAGATAAAATGCAAGAATAAAGTTTACAGTGCAGTATAAGAAATGAACAATTATTTAAAGAAAGGCAACACCATGTGATCCACTTTCTTGGTCTTAGTGAGGACTCGAGCAGCAGCGTTCCGAATCAGCTGCAGCTGTCTGAGTGATTTTTCTTTTAGGGAGACCTGTAAAGACACCGCTACAGTAGTCACGTCTACTGAAGATAAAAGCATGGACAAGTTTTTCCAGATCCTGCTGAGACATAAGTCCTTTAACCCTAGATATATTCTTAAGGTGATAATAGGCTGACTTAGTTGTTGTTGTTAGTGTCCATGACCACACCAAGATTTTTGGCTTTGTCTGTTGTTTTTTTAACAGCTGAGCGCTGACTTTTAATCGTTCCTCCTTTGCTCCAAAAAACCCCACACCTCAGTTTTTTGTTAAGAGGCCTTTAATTCCACAGGAGAGATGAAGACTTGAAAGGGGAAAAAGGGGAATGACACGCAGCAAAGGGCTGCAAGTCAGAGTTGAAGAGGTAACCCTATATATGTGCGCCTGCTCTAGCTTTTAGTTAGGGCATAGAATTGAATATTGTTAGGGAGTGAGGAGTTGCAGCGTCCGCCTAACCCGGCCTACCTGCTTCTCGTCATAGTTGTCAAATATATCTATCATATAATCAATAATATAATAAAACTAGAGGGAGGAAGGGCATACAGCCCGATCCGGTTGGGGAGAGTTCTAGCCTGACCAGGCTCCTCTCTTTACCCTGTCTCTCCTAGTTATGCTGTAATAGTTTTAGACAGCTGGGGAACTTCCTTTGACACACTGAGCTCCTCTCTCCTCTATCTTTTTATCTTTCCTTTTGTGTGCATCCATGTCCCAGAAATGCTTGTTACTAACCTAGCTCTGGGGAGTCATTCCCTGGAGTCCTTACGTTCTTTTTCGCCCAGCATATTTCCTTGGATCAGGGAGGCTCCAAAATCATGGTAGCAGCTGTCGCCATGGTCCTGCTACACGTCCTGCGATGCCATGTTCATCCTGCTACGCTCTGCTGTGCCCTGCTACGTCCTGCTGTGCCTTGTAATGCCACACAGTGCCCTGCTATGCCATGAACTACTTACAAAGAACTACTACAAACTACTATTTTTTGTGACTGTTATTGCCACTCTTCATTCTAACCCCAACCGTCCCGTCAGACACTGTCCGAGGTTTCTGCCTAAAAGGAAGTTTTTCCTCTCCACTGTCGCACTGTTGCTTGCTCTGGAGGGAACTACAAGAACTGTTGGGTCCTTGTAAATTATGGCGTGTGATCTAGACCTACTCTATCTGTAAAGTGTCTCAAGATAACTCCTGTTATGAATTGATACTATGAATAAAATTAAATTGAATTGAACCTGAAAACAGTATACGATAGGTCTCCTTTAAAAACCCTGATATAGTGTAACCCAAGAGAGTCTATGCTTAGTGTTTTGAAGCTTAAATAGACAGAACATCTTTTCAAAGTCTACATCCCTTTTTGTTTCACAGTAAAAGAATGGGCAGTCCTTTCTTCCCCTTCCTTAATGTCTTTTCAGGCTTTTCCAGCGCAAAGCTTTCTGACCGGCTCTCATTGTTGGCTTTCAGTAACACTCTTTGCGTGACATTAAACCAAATTTTTCAGAATCCAGCATAGGTGTGAAAAGGGAGGATGCGGAGGTGTTCTGCAGCAACCTCTGCTGTCCCAGGGTGGGATTCGGTATAAATAACGTTACATACAGGAACCAATATTACTGAACCACCAAACTCATTTTGCTGACAGGTCATATTTAAAGGTGCTCTAAGTGATGTCACACGTTTTTTGTCTTCTACAGAAAACATCTCCTCACTATCTGCTAGGAAGTGGGAAGGGATGACAATACTTTGAATGTAAACAAGAAGTGACATCACCCAACATTGCTTAGAGCACCTTCACAAGATCAATTTTACTACCACAAAAATTAGCTAAATGCAATTGGATGTCATTTTTGTCTAACTCATACTGTTTTTATAGCTATAAAGTCTGAGGGTTGAGGATTGGGGAATATATTTATTTTTAATCTTAGTTATCGCTGTATTGAATTTGTTTATTTTAGAATGACGTGTGAGACTGCTGTTAGTTTCCCACTTTGACCAATAGTCAACGTTTCTTTCTTGGTTGTAGTCCGTTAGATTTGAGTAAAGCTGTTTCTGGCGGCAGATTTGGCGGTAAGATGTATTGCAGACGGCCTTTGGCAACCTCATCTCTGAGTTCCTTCTGAGTTTAAGAACCGCTAAGAGCTAATACGTCTATGAAGATGAGAGCTGTGTGGGGACACGCGCCACCGTGGAGATGATAGCACCGGGCATGCAGCGGCTATCTAATATGGATAATTGTCCTAACACATTTCTATTGGCTGCTAGAGACAGAGAGCGGAGAGTTGCAGGAAGAGTTCTCAGTCTACTTTTTTTTGTTGCTTTCTACTTACTGCAGCTTTAAAGTTTTAGTCCATTAGATTTCCATCTAGTTAATTGTCTGGCAAGTTCCTATCTAAGACTGAGTTAAAACAATGGTGATTGAAAGTGCTTTTATTTGCTGCATTGCCAAGTAATACAATCTTAGCTTGTCACTGCCGATTATGCAAATTCCATAGTACTCGGAAATTGGGAACTTCGAATGAGGAAAGATACCAAACAAACCTGTTAATCGGGTACCTACGTTTCATTACTGCTTGCTCACAATGGCGAACAAACAGACAGGAGAAAGAAGACTGTTGAACTTCGAGTCCAAAATGTATAGGCTGTCTCTCAGTCAGCCTCTAGTGGCCGTTAGAGAAAATGCAGCTGAGACAGTTCCACATTCCTTTCAACCATTATCTAATGTAATGGTTTCCATTGCAGTTAAAGTGACTGGATTTCACACCTACACACATGCTACAAATGTGCCATTACTACATGTGGCTCAGAACTGCCAGTGATCCTCTCTGTCCTTCTGTGTCTGTCTCTCTTCCATCTCTCTCTCTCGCTCTCTCTCTCTCCATAGAAGGCAAACTACTGCTGACAGACACCAGACATCTTTATGTAGAGAACAGTTTCTGTGTGGGTATTTAAAAATTGTGTGTGTGTGTGTGTGTGTGTGTGTGTGTGTGTGTCAGCCATTATAAATGACACTAAGACATTATTCCCGTTAATGATGGCCATAGTAAGTATCTTAGCTACCTCCCAGTATATTGTGTGTATGTTGTATGTGCGTTTTGGCAGTAGGGATTGTATCTGCCAGACATAAGAGTCATTAAGACATTATGTCAGTTTTTTGTGTGTGTGTGTGTGTGTGTGTGTGTGTGTGTGTGTGTGTGTGTGTGTGTGTGTGTGTGTGTGTGTGTGTGTGTGTGTGTGTGTGTGTGTGTGTGTGTGTGTGTGTGTGTGTGTGTGTGTGTGTGTGTGTGTGTGTGTGTGTGTGTGTGTGTGTAATGGTATTCCCTCGGCCCACACATCCATATAATTAGGTAGAACTGTGACTGATGAATTCCAGAGGCAGCTTATGACAACTACAATGTTTCCCAATGGAGCTCTATTACAGTTAGCTCTTTCCAGCTGCATCTATAAAACTACGTTCTGCTTGTATGGTATAGTGACCAGAAGCCTGCTGTGCCCTGCTAATCATCAATATCATCAAGCTGCAGCCTGAGAGAAACACTGCAGCAGACAGTTCACCCGAAGTATCCCCTTAGGAGAGACCTTCACTCCTTGGGCATTTTCCAGAGTCTGTTTGCACTTCTTGTGGTACAGCGGCCTCATAAATGATGAAACAACATAGGAAGCCCTTACTGATCTTAATATATGTTGATTTGTTAGACTCTGCAACTTCCTGTAGGTTGCACCTATTTTATTAAAATGACACATTAAGACTTGGCTTTTCTAGATATGCCACCTACTTTTTGAATATTTAGGCTTTGGAGTCATAAATTAGTCTGGTACCAGACCTTTGAATCAGCCCCCACATCTTTGATTTGTTCAGTCCAATAGGTCTGGTAATGTCCTAATTGACTTCTGTTTACACCAGCTGGAGAAACTCTTGATAATATGTTAAGAGCTCAGTAAGTTTATAAGAAAGACCTACAGAAAATAACATCACGGTTGCATTTGATTACAGGTGCAACAGAGCATTGACCACGCCCATTAGTAATGTTGGCTGTGGTCAGTGGTGAAACGGACTTAACACTGCTGTTCAGCCTGTGTTAAGTTCCGCTGTATCTACACATGAGGTGTAGCATGAGCCGCACATTAGCAGAACAACAGCTCCGTCTGTCTACGCAGGATGCATTCAGGCACAGTATTGAGACTAGTTTACCCGGCAGTGCTTAAAGTCCAACACACTAACACTGTAGTTCTGTGTGTAAAATGGAAGCAAATGGACTTGAAGCTAGGGCTGGGCAATATATCGATATTTTATTGACATTGATATCTGACACTTAAAACTGTCTTCCATTTTGGATATTGTGATATGGTGTTGTCTTTTACTGGCTTTAAAGGCTGCATTACAGTTATCTGAAGTCATTACCTGACTTACTAGCTGATTTCTTTTTTGCCTTTACCTATTTAGTCATTATATCCATGGTACTGATGATTATTTATCACAAATCTCATTGTGTAAATATTGGTTCAGCTATCAGCTAACACGGACAGAGCGTCGAGCTGAATGAATGAGGTGAAACAAAATAGCAGTTTCAATTATCAGGCTGGATATGAGCTGCTTGTTCAGCAGGCTCCACCTAACATATGACCAGGGGTTAAATTGGGATTTGTTATGTACTATTGTATCATTTTGTAAGAGCGAAGCATTGTTTAAGCAAAATATCTGAGCAATTTACATTCTGCTACTAAACCTGTCAGTTTCTTGCCTTTTTTTTCACCCTACCTGCCATTCACCTGTCACTCTCTGCCAGAGATGGCAACCGTACTCAAGTAGAAGTACAGATAATTGTTAAAAAATACTCTGGTAAAAGTAGAAGTACTGATTTAACGACTTTACTCAAGTAAAAGTAACAAAGTACAGGCTTAGAAGTTTACTTAAAGTATAAAAGTAAAAGTAGCCTTGTGAATGTCAAAGTTACCTGGACCAGACAGATGTTACTGGAGAGCATGCTGAGAAACTACAGTGGTCATGGGAAAAGGCTCTTTATATGTCATTGGCTACATTTTAAATGGCTATCTGCCAATAGGCCTACAACATATAGCTTATTTATTGTGACAGAGACTGGGACTCCAGGTTAATAAGATTATGACTGAGTAGCAAGATGAATTAAAGTGTGATTTTGATTGAAGTCTGTGTATATTCCCATCCAATTACATTCAATTTGGTATTGATGACGCAAAAATAATAACTAACTTCAGTGAAATTATTCTAAACTTAGTGAGGACTAGATAAGGACTGTATTTAAAGCTGTTTCTGGTTTCCAACTTCACCCCAGGTGTGTGTGTGTGTGTGTGTGTGTGTGTGTGTGTGTGTGTGTGTTAAAACACGGAAGGAGACAACTTCTCTCTGTTGATGCTTTATTACAATCAAGCATCAGTACAAACATGGGCGTCGCTAGCTCTGCTGTGGCTGTGTGTGTGGTAGTAAAAGAAATAAATAACATGTAAAGGCTACCATACAATGCATAGGAATCATATATGCTAGTAAATAATAATAAAATAATAATCAATAATAAATAATTATCTTAATTAGCTAGTACGTTCAACAATTGCCATTATATTGAATCAACAGCCAGGTGTAACCTAGGTAACAAGTGTAACCTAGGTAACAGGTGAAGAACACAAACAAGCTAACTTTTAAATTTGCAACATACCTATAGACCAACACAACAACGGGCTTAAATGAACTGACAACATAAGTTATATGACTTACACTTCTCAAAGACGCACACACACAATCTCAACTGGTCATCCGCTAGTCTCTTTTTCTTTTCTCTCACTTTGTTGTGTGTGGTGTGCGTGCCCGCTCGCGGTGTGAGGCGCGTGTCCGCGCTATTCTCTGATATGCACTCACAATCACTTCTGATATACGACCTTTTGTACAAAACTAAAGTAACGAGCCAATTTTGTAAAATGTAAGGAGCAGAAAATACCGATATTTGTGTTAAAATTTAAGGAGTAAAAGTAAAAAGTCGCCAAAAAATAAATAGTAAAGTAAAAATATCTGAAAAATCTACTTGAGTACAGTAACAAAGTATTTTTACTTCGTTACTTCCCATCTCTGCTTTCTTCCATCTGTGTTGTGTGACTCTTAATACTGAGGTCTTTTCATTTTTCTATTTTATGGTGGGTGGCACTGGGAACCGTTGTTAAGGTGGACTGTGGTTGCTGATCTGCTAGGTACCAATTTCTCATTTCACCTTATTATAGCTACAAAGTCATATGTCATTGTTTGAATTATTAAGATGAGAAAAGTGTCAAAATATGTACATTGTTGAAGAGGTGTTAAGTTAAAGTGCTCATATTATGATTTTGTTTTTTTCCCTTTCCTTTATTGTGTTATAAATCTTTTTTGTGCACGTTATAGAGTTACAAAGTGAAAAAGCCCCCCCAACAAGAAACACTGTTCACAAACTGCTCCCAACAAGCTCTACTGTAGTCCAGCCTTTACTTCAGAGACAAACGTGCGTCACTTTGTAACACACGTTATAATGCTCGCCTAGCTGCTGGCATGGCACACCCTCACTCTGTAGCTAAAACAGAGAGCTCAACACACAGGGTGAAAAGACGAGCTGCAGCAATGTGCAGTACAACAAAAATATGGTGTTTTCTGAAAATTAAACCACATAAATCTATTCTGGTGGACCTCTAAATACAATTATGAAACTGAAAATGAGCATAATATGAGCACTTTAAGCATCCCCTGAAGAGCGTAGGCCTATGTGTAGGAGCGGGGCTAATGCCCTAATGACCATAGGGTACACCCATGAATGTATTATAGGAGCTGGATATCGGACTCAACGTTCAAGTGCACAGACATTTTGGGGAACAGTTGCTCAAGCAAAAGGAAAGGGCCCCCTTCTCACAATTATTTAGAACAAATAAAGTTACATACAGTAGCCATGCCTTTTAATTTACCTATTTGGACTTTTTTATTTATTTATTTCAATACCCATACAGTCATAAGAGGATTAGTACTACAATTTCAACAAAATGATCAATTCACACAGATGATGGTTTTTAGAATTCACAATTTCTACAACAGAACATAACAAAAAAAACTGCCACAATATGCATGCTTTTGTGGTCTTTAAAATAAATAACCATCTTTATACAAAATTAAAAAGGGCTGCTCTCTAAATAAAATAATCAACCAAGGGACCGTTCAGTATTTATGGAATGGACAACCAGAGGAAAATACCGGAGCGTCATTTCTTTTTATTCTTTGTTGAGGGGAGGGTCACCCAACATTTTTTAGTCTTGGATGGGGGGATCATCCAACTTTTGTATTCATGAAAACGGCAACATTTCAAAGCAACTTATTTGGTGCATACTTTTCCATGTAGCTCTCAGTCTCGGCCCCCATTGCTAGCAGAATGGTCTGACCCGCAGTTTGCTGTTTGAAACGGGTAATTGCATTGTTTAAAAAATGAGTGGAATAATTATGTCTGGCATGACCAGATCTTTTATAAATATTTTAAAGAACACAAAACAACTAAATGGTAGTAGGAAATATAGTACATCTGATTTCATATACTGCCTTAGTAAAAAAAATAGTACCTGGCTGACAATGGGAGCAGCAGGACGCAAAAAGTGAAAATTACTGTTGCACTAGTCTGAACCATCATCTGTGCCAAAGTCGCAACAAAGGATTCCTAAATACCATGTATATAAATTTGTGTGGATATGGATACTCTTCAGATATCCTTCCGGTCCCAGTGATTTGAAAGTGCGCAAATGACAGCCTTGTGAAGTCCTTTGAGAAGGAAGGAGTGGTAGCATGCAAGCTCCCAAATTGACGCTTGTCTGAGGAATTGAGTTTTGGATCATGTTCAGCTTCGGCAGCTTTACATACAGGTAAAAGCCAGTAAATTAGAATATTTTGAAAAACTTGATTTATTTCAGTAATTGCATTCAAAAGGTGTAACTTGTACATTATATTTATTCATTGCACACAGACTGATGCATTCAAATGTTAATTTCATTTAATTTTGATGATTTGAAGTGGCAACAAATGAAAATCCAAAATTCTGTGTGTCACAAAATTAGAATATTGTGTAAGGGTTACATTTTGAAGACACCTGGTGCCACAAAGTAATCAGCTGATTAACTCAAAACACCTGCAAAGGGCTTTAAATGGTCTCTCAGTCCAGTTCTGAAGCCTACACAAACATGGGGAAGACTTCAGATTTGACAGCTGTCCAAAAGGCGACCATCGACACATTGCACAAGGAGGGAAAGACACAAAAGGTTATTGCTGAAGAGGCTGGCTGTTCTCAGAGCTCTGTGTCCAAACACATTAATAGAGAGGCAAAGGGAAGGAAAAACTGTGGTCAGAAAAAGTGTACAAGCGATAGGGATCACCGCGCCCTAGTCAAGATTGTGAAAAAAGGGTGTGGACAGCTGCTGGAGTCAGTGCTTCAAGATCCACCACCAAGAGACGCTTGAAAGACATGGGTTTCAACTGCCGCATACCTCGTGTCAAGCCACTGTTGACCAAGAAACAGCGCGAAAAGCGTCTCACCTGGGCTAAGGAAAAAAGAGCTGGACTGCTGCTGAGTGGTCCAAAGTCATGTTTTCTGACGAAAGCAAATTTTGCATTTCCTTTGGAAATCGAGGTCCCAGAGTCTGGAGGAAGACAGGAGAGGCACAGGATCCACGTTGCCTGAAGTCTAGTGTAAAGTTTCCACCATCAGTGATGGTTTGGGGTGCCATGTCATCTGCTGGTGTCGGTCCACTCTGTTTCCTGAGATCCAGGGTCAACGCAGCCGTCTACCAGCAAGTTTTAGAGCACTTCATGCTTCCTGCTGCTGACCTGCTCTATGGAGATGGAGATTTCAGGTTCCAACAGGACTTGGCGCCTGCACACAGCGCAAAATCTACCCGTGCCTGGTTTACGGACCATGGTATTTCTGTTCTAAATTGGCCAGCCAACCCCTGACCTTAGCCCCATAGAAAATCTGTGGGGTATTGTGAAAAGGAAGATGCAGAATGCCAGACCCAAAAACGCAGAAGAGTTGAAGGCCACTATCAGAGCAACCTGGGCTCTCATAACACCTGAGCAGTGCCAGAAACTCATCGACTCCATGCCACGCCGCATTAATGCAGTAATTGAGGCAAAAGGAGCTCCAACCAAGTATTGAGTATTGTACATGCTCATATTTTTCATTTTCTTACTTTTCAGTTGGCCAACATTTCTAAAAACTCCCTTTTTGTATTAGCCTTAAGTAATATTCTAATTTTAGACACACGGAATTTTGGATTTTCATTTGTTGCCACTTCAAATCATCAAAATTAAATGAAATAAACATTTGAATGCATCAGTCTGTGTGCAATGAATAAATATAATGTACAAGTTACACCTTTTGAATGCAATTACTGAAATAAATCAAGTTTTTCAAAATATTCTAATTTACTGGCTTTTACCTGTATATGCTAAAATATACATGACTGAGGAAGCCTAGTGACGAGTCCTTAGCAACCAGTTCACGTGTTGAATTTTTTAATTACCCAATGTGCTTTGTTGAAGGGTCTCAATGTTTTATTGTTTTATTTCATGTGAATACTAGTTTACTAGAGGAGTAACTTAGTATTTGAAGTAATGCAGTAAGTGTGCATGTAGTTTCCATACGTATTGTGTATCCACAACCATGTTAGTGAGTAAATCTACTGAAATGGCCTCCAACAGTGGAGTGTGATGTGTAAGATGAGAAGGCAGAGTTTAAGTCACGTATGGGGGGATTTTATGAGAATACAGCTGATAGGATAGAACAACACAATTACAGCTTTCTAACAAAACATCACATTCATTAACAATTTCGCTTGTTTTATTTTTGACAAATTGTGTATCCAAAAACAATACACTTTTTACTATGGGCTCTTGACAAGGGCTGGGGAGATTTTTTTTTTTCACAGAACCATAAAAAATGCAATACACTTGCACACATTTATCAGATAACATGAAACGGAACAAAAATAAAATGCAATACACAATTTACTTTTTTATTTCTACTTCTAAACTGGTCTCAACATTTCAACAAAGTACACAGTTGCCATACAATGTGTTTTTCAAGTATGAATCCATTTACCAAATGGAAAAGCAGTGATTGGCAAAACAGGCAGGAAAGTGACCGTACTCTGATCCATGGATTGGGCGGGGGAAATCATATTTCAGGGGGGTGCCACCCTGGGCCCCCCTCTAGACCTGCCCCTGCAGCTAGCTAGACCAGTGGTTTCCAACCTTTTCGAGGCGTGACCCCCCAGAATAATGAAGTTAGTGTTTGCTAAAGTAATTTCTTTTTATTTAATAAAATTGCTATTGAAAAGTAGCATTTAGGAACCAGTATCGGAGTCACAGTATTGGTACCGTTATGGAAAATGTTTGAACAATACCCAGCTTTACTGAGCGTCCCTTGACTTGCTGTACCTCCCTCTCTCTATCCTCCTCTCATAAGTAGAAGTGAGAGTATGAATTAGGATATTGGTCTGTGTAAGTGTACTTTCTGATCTTAATGCTCTTGTTAACGTTCACATTAAAGTTGGTGTCTAAGAACCACTAGCAGTTGTCTAGAACCCTCCCACACAGAGCAGGCAATCTCATTAGAGAGGGGGAGGAGGTGGAGGAAACAGAGAGGGAGGTGCAGCTTTCAGCCCAACAGCAGATGATCTCACCCTGATTTAAGACCAGGACAGAGATTGGAAAGAGGTTGGGGTCGATGGGGTTACAAATAAACTCTGGAGACCACTTCCACTTCCACTACCACTTCCAACCATGATTTGTGGCACACAAACAATTAACAGAAACTACTGATAGGTTTGTGTGGTGTGAGTTTAGTATACGCATACATTAGGCAGACACACAGATGTATGCTGATTAGATCTCCGTTACAACAGGATTAGCTGCTGTGATGTGTGAGCAGATCTGATTGATTGTAATGGTCAGATGCGGGACATGTAGTGCTATTACTGACTGACTGATAGGTTAGGAAGCGTGTCATTCCATAAGACACACACTGTGCCTAGAATTTGTGTGTGTTGTGTGTGTGTGTGTGTGTGTGTGTTGTGTGTGTGTTTTAAGTGTATGCTGCTTATTGGTGTTGTAATGCCCCTGAGTAATTGTCTCTGTTTAACCCTTGTATGGTATTTGGGTCAAGTTGAAAATGGTACAAGTTACATTTTTTCTACCTGAAAATCAATGGCCTTACCTTATTTTCAGTGATTAACATGTATTCCTGACTCAATTCAGAAAATTATTCCGGATATGATCACTTTTTCCCGAATCACACTTCCATTTTTAACTGTGTGCTAGTAATTTAACAAATTTGTTAATAGATTATGAAGTAAAATTTTATTTCAGAATTGTTTTTAAAACCCCAAATAAGTCACCCGCACCCGAGGGATACAAAGAGGTCCCGAAAATTAAGACAATACAAGGGTTAAGTGAATAATGAAATACTGCATGCCTGATCTCTACTGAGCAAGCTTATTTTCTATTTTCACACACACAATGAGCAAGAGAAAATCTCTATTAGTGACTGTGGGACAATGTCTTGATTTTTAACAATACTGTGTGTGTGTGTGTGTGTGTGTGTGTGTGTGTGTGTGTGTGTGTGTGTGTGTGTGTGTGTGTGTGTGTGTGTGTGTGTGTGTGTGTGTGTGTGTGTGTGTGTGTGTGTAGGACGATGAGGTGGTCCTACAGTGCTCAGCCACAATCCATAAGGAACAACAGAAACTCTGTCTGGCTGCTGAAGGTTTCGGAAACAGACTCTGCTTCCTTGAATCCATCTCCAACTCCAAGGTACTGATACATGCTCTAATACGCAGTGTTGTAATGTAACAAAGTACAAACACTTTGCTACTGTACTAGAATTTTCACGTATCTGTACTTTACCTCATTATTTACATTTCCGGAAACTTGTACTTTTACTCCTCTACATTTCCTAAATAAAATGTATATTTTTACTCCACTGCATTTCCCCTAAGCTCCTTGTTGCTCGTTACTACAAAATCAAATCAGCAGAAATTTGTTAGAATCCAAGATAATGCACTCTCCATTCCAGTTGGTGACCTAATGCCTGTTTGTTGCCAAGCGGGGAAAAAAAAAAAAAAACATTGGTCAAAACTAACGAAAAAGAGGAGGAAGCATAATGACTGCGTTAGTGTCATGGAAGCACCTGGTGCAGGTTCTGCCGCCGTGGTAACAGGCGATGACCACCTCGACGACAGCGGTGATCAAGATAACGTTACACATCTTTGGCCATAAAGGTCATTATCAAAGTTTTTTAAACTTTTACTTCTAATACTGGAGTAAATTTAACATCAGAAAATTACATTTGATACTTTAATACAGGTAATATCAGATACTTTAAGACTTTTACGCAAGTGATATCTTAAAGGTGACTAACTTCTACCAAAGTCTTTTTCTGGTAAGATACTTGTACTTTTCTCAAGTATTAGTTAAGTACTTTATAAGACTGCAGTCAGGTGACAACTAAAGGAAAACCCAAATAAATAATTGGAGACATTAACATAAATGATGCAAATGCCTCCATAAGAGGTCACTAAATTGAAGGGGCGTAGCATGTTATTCATATCATTTTTGTATTCATTAATAAAGACACAAGATCTCAATCATACGTTGCAACTAACGATCATTTTCATTGTCAATTAATCTGTTGATTATATTCTCAATTAGTTGTTTAGTCTATAAGATGTTTCCAAAAGCCCAAGATGACATCCTCAAATGTCTTGTTTAGTCCACAACTCCAAGCTATTCAGTTTACTGTCACAGAGGAGAGAAGAAACTACAAAATATTCACATTTAACAAGCTTGGAGTTTTAACTTTTCTTTCTTAAAATTTACTCAAACTGATTGTTCAATTATCTAAATAGTCTATAATTCATTCATTAGTTGACAACAAAACGATTAATCTTTGCAGCTATACTTAACCGCTTTATAATTTTGCCTCTCATTTTCTCATTCACACACAAATACTCACACACCGTAACACACAAAAAAGCACATTGCAGTTCCCCTGTAATGCTGTCAAGCCCCTATTCTGGCTGTATGAGACAATATCAAGTGGGACAGGAAACCCCAAACTTGTTGAAATGACCGGTCCATCCAGCTTACAGGGTATGAAAACTCAAAAATCCCAATAGCTAAAATGGGTGTGATAACCATTTTTTATCAACATGCATGTCCTACAAATTGAATATGTGCATACATATTCTATTGCAGCTATACTTACTTACTTCTGAGGTGTGATCCTGTTGTTTCAGAATGTGCCTCCGGATCTTTCCATATGCACCTTTGTGTTGGAGCAGTCGCTGTCAGTACGAGCCCTTCAGGAGATGCTGGCCAACACCGAGGAAAAGGCTGACGGGGTGAGTGTGAAGAGACACACACACACACACACACACACATTGGCGGACTGGCCATCTGGAATTTGGGCAAATGCCAGAACGGCCGCACCCCTATGGACCCCTATGGGCCACTAATGACAATATGTCTACGGTTAATTTAGTGCATGGAGAGTCATGTGATGGTTGATGGGCGGCTAAAGGTGTAGCTCCTGGCCAAAACTTGTCAAAAAGTTGTTTTATATGGTTCCAACTTCGATACTTTGCCACTCTGTGCTTGTTAGTTACTTGAAGCAGAATATCTGAGAACAGAACCCAGTGCGGCAAGATGGACGCCATTGCCGAGGCATTGCCAGAGAAACGGAACCTCAAACCACGTTTTTCGCAGATTCAGTCTCAGATTCAACACATGGGGATTGACAATGACAACAAGCTAACTGCTATCCATGCCCAGCTAGCATCTCTGACTGCAAGCCTTGGCTCTCTTAGATCTCATGTGAACAACCTAACAACCACCGTGGAAAGCAACTCAAGTATTCTTGACAGTCATGGCCATGCTTTTCAAGAGATGGAGGTGAAGCTAGCAGATATGGAAGACAAAAACTGGAGATGCAACATCCGCATCTTCGGGCTGAAAGAGGTGCTAATGCTGTCCAGTAGCTCACACGCTCCCTGCCTAAGTGGTTCCCGAATCTAGCAAATGTTCAGATAGAGATTATGGGAGCCCACCGAATTTACAGTGACAGCCCAAAGAAGAACACCACTACTAATCGCACGTTGATTTTCAACACAACCAGGCAGGCGATCCTACAAGCTGCGCCGAAATCTCCGCTCGTCATTGAGGGCCAGAGAATTCGGTACTCGCCGGATTACAGCAACTTCACGATCAAGTGGTGGCAAGCCTTCTGTCAAACCATGGATTCAGCACGGGTCAAGGGTCTGGATTGTTTCCTGATTTATCCGGCAACACTGAAGATCAGGGAAGGCGCCCAGTACAGAGCATTCACCTCTGCTGGGGACGCTGAGGACGTCCTCCTCCTGCTGCGGTGGGGAGAGCCGACGCTTTGGATTCTATCACGGAGGGCGCCGTAGAGGAGGATCAGGACTGAAAACATGAACATGGACCGTTGGTTTGTCTTGTTCTCCTGATGTGTCGTGGTTTTTGTTGCACCATTGTCTGATATGATCACAGAGACTGTGTTTCTGAATGCTATGTTGAGCCAGTTTAATGGGGCCTAATCTCCATAGGTTAGCTCAGCCACTGCTAGGCTAGAGCTTCCTTTCCAGGTGTTTTTTGCTTTTTGTTTCTTGTTTCTGTTGATGAAAAATGTGTTTATTTTTATGTTAATTTGGTGCCGAACCAGTTGCTGTTGCAACCAAGTATTTATGGTCTAGTGTTCCATTTTTGCTACCCCATATCCAATCTTGATCAAAGACCTACTTTGAGTGTTAGCCTTCCTTGTTCTGTGTTTTACATGTTTTATATGTTGAGGGACTTAACTTTGGATGTACTATTGTTAGTTCGGATTTAGCAAAATGAAAGGCAGTAGCAAGATCCACATGTACTTTAATTTACAATGCAGCTTTTTTGAGAATAGGTGATCTTTCACTTTTAGTTTGGAATTGTGGCAGACTGAATGCTCTTCATTAACAAGCCAGCACTCTGGAAAGAAAGAGAAATAGAAATGTTGACATTGCATTATTACAGGAGACACATTTGCTGCAGGCGGATAACAGCCGTTTAGCCAATAGATTCTATCACACAATTGCATCGTTATTAGTGAGCTCCAAAACAAAAGGCGTGGCCATTGTTGTCAAACAGAACCTCCCACTTAAAGTGTTGTCCTCCTGGTCAGATGTTACAGGCAGGATTGTGATTGTGAACAGAATATAGTGCCAGAAAAATTGCACTTGTGTCAGTTTATGCGCCAAATTCTTTTGATGGCAATTTCTATAATACGCTCACTAATCAAATGCTGGAGTTAACAGACTGTCCTTTTATTGTTGGTGCAGATTTCAATACTGTGTGGGACCCAAATATTGATCGCAAAGGCCACTGGTGACCAGGGTCAGGCTACAAATGCTCAGAAATCATGGGCCAGTAGCTTGGGTCTTGTAGATATTTGGCGTACAGTTAATCCCACCTGTAAGGATTATTCCTTTTTCTTAGGTAGACATAAATATTTTTCCAGAATAAATTTTCTTTTTGCATCCCCTCAATTATTTAATTCAATTGATAAAGTGGTGTTACTTCCAGTGGCTTTGTCTGACCATAAAGGGGTCCTTCGCGCCACCACACTTGCCAATTATTTCAACTTTAGATGGCATCTCAAAAAAAAAATTCTGAAAAAGGAATCCTATAGCACTCAGTTTATTGCAAAATTCCAAATTTTTTTTAGAATGGTCTTTAGTCAAGAAAGAAATAAACAACATTCTGAAACAGAAATCTCTTTCTAATATTCACAGAGCAAGACAGAGCTATCACTTTCAGGGTGCTAGACCTAGTCACCTTCTCGCTGTGAGATTAATATCCAGTGATTGTTTTGCAGATATTCCCTCAGATGGTAATATTAGAACTGACCCTTTCGAAATAAATAAATCCTTTCAGACATTTTATTCCAAACTCTAATTGTCCGTAATCTGTCTGAATCAGAGGTTGCTTTGGATGGACCACTGTGACAGCTAGTTAAATCAGCTTGACTTGCCTCAGTTATCCGCAGAGGAATCAGATAGCTTGGTCAGATTAATGTCTTTTAAGAATTAAGTTTGACGGTACCGAATATGCAAAAAGAAAAATCACCGGGCTTTGATGGGATCCCCCCTGAATTTTATGCAACTTTTTGGGAACAGTCGGGCCCTTTCCTTCTCAACATGATTAATTTCTCTATTGAAAAGTGTGAATTCTCAAGGGATGTTAACACAGGCTTGATTTCCTCACTCTTGAAAAAGGATAAGGATCCTACAGAGTGTTCTAGCTATCGACCTCTGATCCTGCTTAACGCTGCAAAGCTCCTAGCCCGTCGTTTGGAGTCTCATATGGCAAAATTAGTGAACTCTGACCAAACGGGATTCATGAACACGAGAACGGCAGCAGATAATGTTAGACGCATCGTTGATGCGGCGGAGGACAGTAAGACACTAATGTCACTTCTCTCTCTTGACGCAATGAAAGCATTTCACAGACTTGAGTCTATGATCAGTCTTAGAGGTGAATGGCTTTGGTAAAAATTTCATTGGTATGATCAAAGCTTTGTATTCTAGTCCCTCAGCCCGAGTCTTAACCGGACGCACCTCCTCCTTTTTATTTCCAGTCTCCAGATCCTCCCACCAAGGTTGCCCCTTGAGTCCTGCATTATTTGTCAAATCTCTGGAGACGCTGTCTCAAGCCATTCGCCAATCGAACATAGTGACACCAATATGCATTCGTAGTACATAGCATCATCTCTCATTATTTGCGGACAATGTTTTTTTTTTTTTTTTATTAGAGAATCCTTCTCAATTTCTTCCTCAACTATCATTATGCAAGGAGTATGGAAGCTTATCAGGCTTTAAAATTAACTGGTCAAAGTCTGATTTAAATGATTCCGACATTCCCATTGTTAAGCAGTTTAAATATTTAGGCATTGAGGTCTTCCCCTGCTTAAACCAGATTGTTAAAGATAATTATTCTGTTACTCTGAATAGCGTTTTGAAGGATATGGAAAGTGAATGGGTCACCCCATGTCGATTCAAGCTCGTATCTCAGTGGTTAAAATGAATGTTTTACCCAGGGTCAATTTTGTGAGCTCTATGCTGCCTCTGTCCCTTCCTGCTGGCTACTGGTGTAAAGTACAATTGGTTTTGTCTAAATTTATCTGGGAAGGCAAGTGTTTGCGACTCAAGATGTCCACTATACAGAGGAGAAAATAGGATGGTGGCCTTTCAGTTCCCAACTTTAAACATTATTTCTGGTCCTTTGTGTTAAGACCCCTCCTTACCTAGTTTGATCCAGATACATCTGTTTGTTACCTTACGTACCTTAGAAAGTGCTATGACAGAGCCGTGGTCACTCCATGACGTTCTTTTTGCCAATGTTCGAACAAAGTGCCAGCTATGTGTTGGCCCCTCATCTTATCAAAACTTGGAGATTAACTGAAACATACTGCCATATACTGTAGCTTGTAAGTGGCACACTTTTCCCCCATTATTCAATAATACAGCCTTCTGATTGGTGGGAGGCTGATAACAGCTCCACAATGGAAACAAAGGGGAGTTCATTGTCTAAAAGACATTTTTGGTGAGGTTGGCTTGTTACCCTTCTCTGACTTACAAAATGCATTCAGTCTACCTTGTTCCTCTCTGTTCTTTTCCCTTCAGTTAAGGTCGACGCGCAAGACATACGGCTATCCAGAAGTTTATTAAAATGTACTGTGTATGGTATCCAGGCTTCATCAGTTCACCAGTTTAGCAGTTCTTGGTGATATCTGGCCATGTTGACCTTCCTATTGAGAGGATCTGGGTACGTGTCTGCCCAGGACTGAGTGTTGATCTCGACTGGCATGATGTATGGTCTAACATTCCAGATGTATCACGCAATCCAGACCATCAGCAGATTCACTACAATTTCATTCATAGGACATATCTCACCCCTGTGAAAATGCACCACATGAAAATAATTAACAGCCATTTATGTACCTTCTGCCCAACTAAACCTCAAGGTACATTTCTTTATATGTTCTTGGAGTGCTCTCCCGTTGGTCAGTTCTGGAACAATATTGCATCCAAAATTTCCACCTTGATTAATGTTACTGTGCCCGTTACTGTAAATGTTTTGATTCTGACTGACCTGTCAGCGTTCCAGCTTTCTAAAGCTCTAAAACGTGTTGTTTGCTGGACTTACAGCTGCTAAGAGAATGATTGCAACCACTTGGAAGCCACCTCATGACTTTTCTGTTTGTACATGGAAACTTTCTTTTTTGAATGTCACTTACATGGAACTCTCTACGGCTCTCCCTCCCTCCCGTTTTTCCTCTGTGTTTTTGTGGCCCTGGGACGCATTCCTATGTCTCAGCATGTTGTTTGTAACCATTCGTAAATATTATGTTTACTATATTGTGTTTTCTGAATATAAAAAATAAAAAATGTGATCACAAAAACAAGTTATTTTATGCATTCAGCCACAAATATTCAAGATGGTACTCTGGCAAAGTGTGTGGAAAGCTACACTCGGAAGGCACAGTTACTAATTTCCAAACTAGGGTATTGACAAAAACAGGGCTGGTGTGTCGCAAATACCAGGGCTGTTTTTTGATCCCAGTCCGTCACTGCACACACACACACACACACACACACACACACACACACACACACACACACACACACACACACACGGCTAATCCCAGTCGCATTGAGGAAAACCTCTCGTTGTTGGGGGAGAACTCACTCATAGAACTGCACTCAGCCAGGGGCTCGGAATTATCCCCACAACTGCCCAGAGCTTCTCACCTTGGGCAACTATAGCTGGTACCGCTCAACATCCTTCTGGTTCCTTCCTAGGGCTGCTCAATCAATTGAAATTTTATCAAAATCGTAATATGCACTAGTGCAATATCCAAATCGCAGGGTGGCGCAAAATTTGTTAAAGGCAAAATATGTGTCAAATCTGTCTGAATTAGTATTGGGGAGCTGCTATCAGATCCTATAATCATATACATTGTTACATGTTTTATATTTTTCAATGAAAATGTGAATAACAAAACAAAAATGATAATTCCCCAACAATAATCACAATTAGATATTTTTCTCATATGGCTCAGCCCTATTCTTTCCCCTCCATTCCTTGTCCCTAGAACCAGTCTGTGATGCCTTTGCCTGCCACCCGGCTGATAGTGCTTCTATCCCAATACCTATCCCTGTGGGTGGTGGTTCATATAGTTCTTTGTATAGTTCTTGACCAGGCACTTGTGGGCAAGCTTCCCTCCCAGGTCTGGCTCCAGGAAGAGGCCCTGTTTTCCCAGTTCTAGGGAAGGTGCTGCAGCTCCTTGGCAATGGACAAAGTAATTGCTAATTTATGCCACTTGATTTAAATGCCAACATTTGCTTTTGCAATGACAGTGCTTCTGTGATGAAGGGAAGCCAACCCTTTAAAACCAAAAATAAAAACAAAGCCAAAGCTCAATGTTTGATTTTTCTTTTTCTTTTTTTTTCTTTCTTCAAATCAGCTCATAGATAAACTCAACACATTTCCCAACAAACCCTTAAATGTGCTGATTTACATCAAGATGAAATTGGTTGCTTTGCGTGATCTTTAAATGCTCTTCACCTCTCGCAATCATCTTTTTGGAGGCCTTGGAAAATGATCTGTCTCCTAATTACAGAACATCCCTGCTAAGGGGCACTCGGCTTGCTTTACACATGGAGATCAGTTTATTTGTCATGGTATTGCTCAGGCTGTGAAAACAATTGTATATTGTCTTCTGTGGCTCTGTGGGAGCTCTGTTAAGTCTTTGAAAATAACACTGACTTGGTGATCAATATCATCTTGGATTGGGCTTGGAGACCACACAATTATAACAGAAGCACTTTGTCATAAAGTTGATGTGTGGAGTTTGAAGGATGTGGCTGTTTACCAGGCAGAGAGGCTCCAATGAAAGACACCATCACGTTGCATTTGGGAAGGTTTTTGCAGCTTAGCCCAAACAAAGTTAGATACTTTGATACTTTTGTTACTTACTGTCATTAAATCACGGACATGGTGTTATTTATGAAATTTAATTTAGAGATTTTGAAAAAGTATTGTTCATCTTACTTTATAGAAATTACAGCAAGTTGATAGCTGATATCATAGCATGTTGATTTGTCAAATACAGCATTTGTAGAAATTGAGCCTTAGCCAGAGGTAATGAGCTGAGCAATGTCAGTTTAATTCTGAGTCTAATAAGGTTTATAGTTTCATGGTTTTCCCTTTTTGTTTCTCAATTATAATGTAAATATAATATTTGTAAGGGTAACATTTAGCTATAAAGTTGAGTATACATGCTTGACCATAAAAATGGAAAATAAACCATTTAATGAAATGTATTTTATCTGAATTGCTCAAATGAGCAGATTTTATTATGTGCTTTTTAAGAAAAACTAAATTAATTTACGCACATTGCCATAGCAACCACTTCTGTTAGGGTCTCTGCTGACTAAGTGAAATTTGGCAGAGTCGATAGGTTGTGTATTAGCAAACTGTCGCTACTGCTAGAAAACCAGGCAGTTGGGAGCAGCCCTCACAAATAATAGCAATCGGACGAGGTTGAACTGACCTACTGGAAACAGCAAAGAGTGACCCAGCAAAGCAAACGTTGTTACTCACTTGTCCATTTTGTGACGCAGTGAAAAACGGATTCATAACTGATAACACAAACCTGCAGCAAGCTCAGCTGTTGCTGACTCCGAGAGATAAGGGCTGATTACCACTTACTTTGTGGTGTTTTGTTTGAAAGGATGCCTTTCAGATGTCCATCTTGATGTTCTCTGAATCAGGGAGCGTGCCAACCCCTTTGGGAATGCCATGCCAGGCCCCCTTGGTGCACCTGTGGCACATCTAAATGTCAATGTCAATTTTATTTCTATAGCACATTTAAAACAGTTGACCAAAGTCCTGAACAGGGTCGATGTCAAATACATTAATAACATGTGTAAAAATTACTACAACCAAAGTGAGACAAACAACAACACTTTAAAACATCAGAATCCAGGTTAACGAAGGTTAAAAGCTACTGCAAAAAGGTGCGTCTTAAGCAGCGATTTAAACATTTGTAGGGTCTGTGCAGCTTGAATATGCGTGGAGAGGTTGTTCCACTGCAAAGGCTCTATCGCCCTTATTTTTTAGTTTTGATCTTGGGACATCCAAGAGCAGCTGATTGGTTGACCTTAGCGTTCTTGCTGGAGAATGGTGGCATAAGAGATCAGCCAAATAAGGTGGCACCAAGAATAATCTTAACGAAGAAAGAACGCCTTATTATAGGTCAGGTGGGTGCATTAAAGCGTAACTTTTGCTTGTTTTGCAGTTCCGAGTGGTGCATGTAGGTTTTGGGCAATTGCGCACCTTCAATTTACGTCTTCAAAAAGTGCTTGTTTTGCCACTGACATACTAGATTGTTATTCAAAGTGTCTGACAACATTATGGAAAGGATCCCTAAAGAGGTCAACATTTTTGTCATTTTGTCAATACCCTTTAATCACAGACTCAAGCTCAAGTTGTATATTTAACACATATACAGTACAGTTAACACATATACATATACAGTTGATAGTGATAGTCCCATCTCAGTCTGAAAAAGCAAATAAGTATTTGCCAACCAAATCTTCATATGTAATTAAAAGTAAAATGCATTATATTCATAAGCTGTCATAACCTTCTCATCCAACAGTCTTATCTGTTGGATAGATGTGTGTATTTGTGTCATCTGTAAAATGACTACGGCAACTTACTTTTTCCTCCTTTCTCTCATTTCCACACAGCATGTAGTGGTGGAAATATGGGTAGGTGTGCCTCCAATCAATGTCTGTGTTTGTCATGGTTGTCATCGTCCTTATGTTGGTTATTACAGTCACTGTCATGAGCATCACCAGTATGAGCACCAGCTGAGTTACCATACACATTTATGTTTTTGTTATATGTTGAGTATCACACTGTTGGAAATAATGAAGAATTTAGAAATGACTTTATCGACCTCTGTATTGAAAGATATGCAAGCTGATAATAGGGGCATGCACTCCGTACATTTACACATACGCACACACATGCACAGGCACACGCACACCCTGTACACAAACCAAAGAACAACATTGGCCAGCTGTTTGAGGAAATTACTGAGATAACAAAAATAAGGCTGTTTGTGTTTTTAAAGGTTTACATCTTCAGTAGCCACAGACATTTTAGGGAAGTCAGAGTATTGAGACATGGACCAGGTTTTGGTCTCCACATGTAATCTGTTGGCAATAAGGATTAACACTAACCTTATTTTTTAATGTATTTTACACATATGTTGGACATGCTACCCACAACCCCTAACACAACTTTTTTTACTTTAATTTCGAGCGACAGTACGTGTCTTTCATCCTCTTTTTGTCCATCTATCCTGAATTATATGATTGTGATGACATTATTTATACAAATGCAGCTTTATGAGAAAAAGCTATTATAAAAAATATGAAATGCTTTTTTTGAAACAGGTGAGACATGTTGATGCTTTTGTTGTTTGATGCAAAATAGACTAAACTAACCACGGACACACACACGGACTGTCCTGCTATTATTACAGACGTGAACTAGTCCTTCCAGAAAAATCCAGAGTTTTTTTTGTGATTGTTGCTGGCAAAAATCCTTGATTATGCGGCATGTTTTCTTAAAAAATGCGATGGAATGTGCGAGATATTTATGCAATTTAATGTGATGAAATTGCGGGAAGTTACAAAAACTGCGGTTTGCTGAAAAAGAGACTGTTTGTCTTGTCACTTCGTAATCTGCAATTTATGCGGTGAAAGTGCAACGAATTTGAAAAAAAGCGCCCCCCCCCGCATAAATATGCAAACTTTGGCTGATTATGCATTGAATTATGCGATTGCATAATCACGTTTTTCTGGCCGGACTGGTTATTAAAACATGTGAACTTACCACAGAGACACTGTCCTGCTGTTATTACAGACATGTTGCTCTTGATCTTGCAAGAGTTTTCTATATGCTACGCTATATGTTGTGTAAATATGAAGCTAGAGCCAGGAGCCAAGCATTTATATTCACACACACACACACACACACACACACACACACATTTGTTGTACACATTTGTAGATCTTGTATTTTCAGAAATTGCGATTACGATTCGATTTGCAATTTTTGTTTAGCTTAATATTGCACCTTTTACGATCATGTCAAATAAAAGCAAAGAATAAATGAAAGATTCACTGAAAATAGGACAGTTCTATAAAACAATCTGTGATATTTAACATTATTCCAGCATTTATCTTATGAAAAAACAGTAAATATAATAATAAAAAGAGGAATAAAAAATGTTAAATCAAATGTTACACCAAACATTCAACTATATATTTCATATTCAATTAATCACAGTCTTCACAATTAGCTGATTGCATTCTTTTAAATTGTGGTTTTGATCAGAAAACAATTGTTCAGCCCTACACAAAAGCGTTATAACGATTCTAAATAAAACATTGGGCTTGATCTGTTTGCATGTCTCTTAATAAGGTATTGTACCAATGGATGGCACATACGGTTTCTGGGGGGCAAGCTTTAACTTGGCAAGCTAGTCTGCATTCCATAACTGCCGTGCACACATATTCATTAATATGTGTGTGGCACTCTGAAGCCTGTACTGCCTCATATGTTCCCTCAGAGCAGTGCAGAAGGACTGCAGTGCAGAGGAGACATTAGGTAGAGGCACAGGCGTATGTTGGTTGTGTAGGAGCTATTTCTGCAAAGAAGAAAGAAAGAAAGGCCTCCAGTTACATGGCATAATCACCTAGTGGTGCAGAGTTCTAATGCAATACTTTGTCTCTGTGTAGATTTGCAGCACCATGAGTCCTAAGAGAAGAAAAGACAAGGAGCAAAATGGTTTATAGAAAATGTGTTTTTATTTTGACACATTGCTTTTCTAGTCTTAACGACCACTCAAAGCGCTTTTACATCATACAGGATACATTCACCATTCACACGCATTCATACACTGTGGCCGAGGCTGCCGTACAAGGTACCACCTGCTCATCAGATAAACATGCACACACAGGGTTCAGTGTCTTGCCAAAGGACACTTCGACATGGGACTGCAGGGCCAGTGATTGAACCACCAACCTTCCAATTGGCAGGCAACCGCTCTACCGCTGAGTCACACCCGCCTCTGTTTACCTGTGAATGGCGAGGGTTTGATTTGATGCACCAGAGGAGGCGTTCTAAACTCAAAGCGTCAACAGTGCACCCAATCAGGTTCAATTAACTGTGGCGTCCCAAATCATAATCCTGATTGTTATTTAATTAGGTAGCCCAGATGAAGGTAATTATACTATTGGCTATGGGATGTTAATATGACACTATTATTTATTTATATATATATATATATAATTGACATTTTAACTTTATACAGAGTATATAGTAAAAATTAGGGGTGTATGATCCAGAAAATGTCACAATTCAATTCAAATTTTTAGGCTCACAATTCAATATATCGATTTTCGATTCAAAAACAATTTTTGATTTAAAAAACAAAAAAAACAATTCACAGTATGTAAATGTAGTTACTTTTTCCATGTATGTATGTATGTATGTATGTATGTGTGTGAATTTATTTGCTATTTTAACATCCTGTTATGATGTATGTGTATGTTGTGTGTCTGATGTCTGTAAGCTACTGCGACCTTGAATTTCCCCTTGGGATCAACAAAGTGTCTGTCTGTCTGTCTAGTGATTGAGGTAGACATACAATTTATAAAAAAAAAATAAAATAAAAAAAATCTTTGGAATTCTATGAACCGATTTTAAATCGGTAGAGCTTGAATTGCGATTTGAATTACAGATTTATTTTTTTGCACACCCCTAGTATAAATACTAAGATGACGTGACAGATGACATTACAGTTCGGCTTAGATACTGTTTGTATTGTAATTGTATTGTAGACTCTCAGATAACATTTTCCCTACAACTTTACAAATAAAACATTCTTGTACAATGAAATGATACAGCTGATCTCTCCCTTCCTGTCTGCATCTGTTTGTTGATCTTTCTGTTTATACTGTTTATTGATATCTCTGTTTAGCTGTTTCTCACAAGACTTTGTCTTTTTTGACTCTGCTATTTTTCTCTCTCCCTTATGTCGCTGTGCCCCTGTCAGACGGCCCAGGGAGGCGGCCATCGCACCTTACTGTATGGACACGCTGTCCTGCTGCGACACTCCTACAGTGGAATGGTCAGTTAAAACACACACGCAGGCACGCAGGCACATACCACAATAAGAACTTTATCTAAAATAACTATGGGTTTGCTATGTTATTAAAGGATCTTCTGTCATGTTTATGGGTTTGTTTGTTTTTCATGTAATGTAGATGATTAAAATGTAACTGTCAACAATGCAGACAAAACTGATTTCAGGAACAATGTTCCAGGAAGTGGTGGAAAATGACAGTGGAAGTGGTGGAAAATGACATATTTGCCTTGCTCATCTGTGACTAATTCATTATTATAGAAGGAAATTCAAGGAATTGCAAAATTACTGGTGATTCTATAATTGACAACAACCTTGTAAGATAAAATCATAAAAATATAATTCTTGGATTTGAGATTATTATTGATATAAGTAATGTTAAATGATTAATTTCTCAAATGGTTCTGAATTCCTATTAGGCCCTCACAGTCCAAGGGCACTGGGGTTTGTGGGTTGATATTTTTAAATACTGGACATGTAGTCCGCTATACATAAAATCATTTTTCAAACTGCACACTGAGCTGATGGAACTTTCACAGGGAACAAAGTTCTTTCTGTGCAACACCCTTAAAATAGATACTGTTTTCTGAACCAGACTTTAAAGCACAAGTGCTGAGTGAGCTGAAAGAAAGCGTGTAACTGGGGCTGTAATTATTACTGGGGTAGGGGTCGAGAATCACACCAGACTCTCTCCAGACAAGAGATATCAATCCCATCAAATGGTTCATTATAGAACTATTGTTCTGTAGTTGAAAGATGATCTAGTTCAGGGTCTTCAACGTCTTTTAGGCCAGGGACCCCTAAGCTGAACGAGACCTACCGCATATATCGTATACAATTGAGTTGCCTATTAAAACTGTGTAGTATGGATGAAAAGAAATAAATATTAATTAGGTGTCATGTTTTAATGCTAATCGTAGTGTACATCTGGAAGGCACAGTGACTGATTGAGCTTAACTGTATGGCTAGCAGTGGCTAACTTACCTACACGTATTCAATGTGTAAATTTGAAAAGTAATTTTTTTTTTTTTTTTTTAAATAGGCCAATTTATCTTTGATATTAAAATTTAGCATTCATATCAATGTATTTTTTCATACGTATTTAAATTTTGGAAATTAGAAACTTTCAGAAAAATATATTGTTTTTTAAATTAATTTGGCAGCCCCCTGCATTAACTGAGGACCCTAGGGGTCCCGGCCCTGTTAAAGATCTCTGATCTAGTTAATGAGATGAATTGACGAAATGAATTGTGTTTCTCTGTTTAGTACCTGTGCTGTTTGTCCACCTCCCGCTCATCCACAGACAAACTGGCTTTTGATGTTGGACTGCAGGAAGATACCACAGGTAACGTCTTTCATTGACCGTGGCTTTCTAACGTAGTTTGGCCCATCTGCTCTACGGAGTCTTTTAGCATCTTTCAGGTTTTACACCCTTGACCTTTACTGTTTTGGTTCAGTCTCTGAGCTCTCATCAACCAAAGGCAGCTGTTGTGCAGTGAAACGCTGTAGAAACCCACTGTACACTACCTGCCCTGCAACACACAGTAGGCAGACACAGCTGGAGACTGAACATAGAACATATTTGGACATTTAACAGCCACAAAGACAGATATTTGTCTCAGCAGTTGGCAAAGCGCAAAATAAAGGTTAAAGTGTATGAATATATTATATACTGCTATACTGTTCTCTAGGGTTGGGAATCACCAGAGGCCAAGTTTTTCCAATTTCAAATGATGTCCCCAAAAGGAAACTTTGTCAATATCTGTTTTATCTAAAAAGATACATTTCTCTGTTTTTTCATCTCCATTTCAATTGAAATGCTGCAAAATGGAATTGTCAAGCAGACAAACTGACCTACACATATATAATAAAAGATCAATACTTGGTGTCTGTGTATTGATACAGTATTGTCACAGAAAATATTGCGATACTATGCTGTATTGATTTTTTCCCCCACCCCTACTGTTTGTTCAAGCATCAGCTATATCAACTTTATAACCCATATTAATGAAGGCAAGTGTGATGTTTTTGAGATATTATTAATTAATATTAAAGATATTAAATAGTGTTGGGATTTACCAGAGGCCCAACTATACAATACTATCACGATACTTTTATCATGATACAATAATATTGCGATTTTAAATATATTGTGGTATTCTGTAATATTATTGCAATTTATTTACCTTTTTCCAATTTAAATTATGTCCCCAAAGAAAAACTTGTATCTTTCACGCTGACGGTCATCGCTGCTGACCTCAGAGTATGGAGTATTAATTACATCCCTATTAAACATTTTGAGGACATTTCACTCTGTGTATTCAACATAATTTATGGAATTAAAATTCTTGGCTGCTGTTGTTTTAAAAAAATAAAATAAAACACAAAACAAAATGTATTTGAGTTCTGAGTTACAAGTAAGAATTCAGATTTTAAATTATGATTTTATCCTCAAAATCTGAGTTAAAGTCAGAATTCTGACTTGATTCTCAGACTTCAGAGGTTTTTTTTAACATGTGTCCCTAATCCACTTTCATATAATGTAATATAATATAATATAATAGTAACTGTTAGTGTGCTGCCTAGTGGACATTGTAGCCACCTAGTGGTGGTTTTGTGTATAACTTTTGGTTATGTCCGTTGAGTTTGCTGTAGTTTTTTCTGTTTGTTCAGTGCTTGCAAGGCTGCAGATGAGAAAGCATGCTGAGTCACCATTTCTTTTAATTACGCCTTGGAAAATACATGCATGTAAGTTCATTTCTTTGTACTTTTTTGTGTGTTTTTCAGCCAATGCGTTTGTAATAATTAAAAACTTGCTAATTGTTAAAAGGCTGAAGCTAAATAGCACCATGCTAATCACAACACACGGTGGTTTTGCTAGCTGCATGGACTCTGCGCAGAAAGTTTTTTTTTCTTGGTAGCACTTTGCTCTTGTGTATTTTTTAATTGTATTGCTATATGTTGTGATTATGGTTTCACATTTAAAGATTGAAACATGTACATTTTCATTTTTTTTTTTCGAGGTGTCAATTTATTAGCTTGAGCTTAGTGTTCTTTGGGATGAGTCGTGGCTATCTGCCAAACTAGCCAGCCAGTTACACCCTTCTTTAACTGTCTATGGTTATACCTAGATAGGAGGGTAGAATAGACCAGTTATTTCTGTCTGTGTCCTAACCGGCTGCTTTTCCATTGTGCTGTCCACTTTCACAAAGTCAGAACAATAAGCCACTGCAAAGTCAAGTTCACTGTATTGCCCTGTTCTCGTTTTTGACCTGCTTCTGTTAAGATGGTGCAAATTAGAGTACAAGCAGAACAGCTGCAGGACAAATGTAGGCTACCAAGTTGTACAAGTAAAATAGGTAGCATTACAGTTCAGTACAGCATGTTCCTACGTGAGTCTGTGAGTCATGGACACATATGTTTTATTTTCTGAGCTATTTTTTGCTTTGTTTGTGTGTGTGTGTGTGTGTGTGTGTGTAGGCGAGGCATGTTGGTGGACCATCCATCCAGCATCAAAGCAGCGGTCAGAGGGTGAGAAAGTTAGAGTCGGAGATGATCTCATCCTGGTCAGCGTCTCGTCAGAAAGATATCTGGTCAGTATTGTTGTTCCTTCATTCTTTCCTCCGTTCCCTTCATTCTTTTTCTGTTTCTTCCATTTTGCTCCTTAACCTTCATTCCTTCCTTAGTAAGACTCTCCTACCATGAACAATAACATGAAAATGAACAAAACGTAGTAAATGAAAAACGCTTAAGGTAACTAATCATACATATACACATATATGCACATATGGATGAACTATTGATGAACATCATAGTATACCACTCTCAGAACTACATTAGAGCCTCCTCTAAATTGGTACCTTTTTGTAGACCTTCAGTTTATGGACCAAATCCATCATTAGACACATCTTTTTCCTTCAAGATTGAGATTGGTCTCAATCCTTTTATCATATACTAAACTACAAGTGATACACTCACCTATAGGATTATTAGGAACACCATACTAATACTGTGTTTGACCCCCTTTCGCCTTCAGAACTGCCTTAATTCTACGTGGCATTGATTCAACAAGGTGCTGAAAGCATTCTTTAGAAATGTTGGCCCATATTGATAGGATAGCATCTTGCAGTTGATGGAGATTTGTGGGATGCACATCCAGGGCACGAAGCTCCTGTTCCACCACATCCCAAAGATGCTCTATTGGGTTGAGATCTGGTGACTGTGGAGGCCATTTTAGTACAGTGAACTCATTGTCATGTTCAAGAAACCAATTTGAAATGATTCGAGCTTTGTGACATGGTGCATTATCCTGCTGGAAGTAGCCATCAGAGGATGGGTACATGGTGGCCATAAAGGGATGGACATGGTCAGAAACAATGCTCAGGTAGGCCGTGGCATTTAAACCATGCCCAATTGGCACTAAGGGGCCTAAAGTGTGCCAAGAAAACATCCCCCACACCATTACACCACCACCACCAGCCTGAACAGTGGTAACAAGGCATGATGGATCCATGTTCTCATTCTGTTTACGCCAAATTCTGACTCTACCATCTGAATGTCTCAACAGAAATCGAGACTCATCAGACCAGGCAACATTTTTCCAGTCTTCAACTGTCCAATTTTGATGTGCTCTTGCAAATTGTAGCCTCTTTTTCCTATTTGTAGTGGAGATGAGTGGTACCCGGTTGGGTCTTCTGCTGTTGTAGCCCATCCGCCTCAAGGTTGTGCGTGTTGTGGCTTCACAAATGCTTTGCTGCATACCTCGGTTGTAACGAGTAGTTATCTCAGTCAAAGTTGCTCTTCTATCAGCTTGAATCAGTCGGCCCATTCTCCTCTGACCTCTAGCATCAACAAGGCATTTTTGCCCACAGGCCTGCCGCATACTGGACGTTTTCCCTTTTCACACCATTCTTTGTAAACACTAGAAATGGTTGTGTGTGAAAATCCCAGTAACTGAGCGGATTGTGAAATACTCAGACCGGCCCGTCTGGCACCAACAACCATGCCACGCTCAAAATGTCTTAAATCACCTTTCTTTCCCATTCTGACTTTCAGTTTGGAGTTCAGGAGATTGTCTTGACCAGGACCACAGCCCTAAATACGTTGAAGCAACTGCCATGTGATTGGTTGATTAGATATTTGCATTAATGAGAAATTGAACAGGTGTTCCTAATAATCCTTTAGGTGAGTGTATATGGTAATACTAAAGCAACCATCTAAAGTCCTAATGTTCTCCTAAAAAAATGGCCACAATTGCTCCAATTTTGTTAATTTAATCCAAGAGTAGGCTTGTTTTCTTTACCTTCAGCCTGCACTTGCAAAGGTTATTAGCTCTAAAACCTAAGAAGACCTCAGTGGGGCTGGGTTTAAAAAAACAAAAATCTGATTTAAATCGATTTTTCATTTAAAGCACCAAAAATGGATTCCTAACCTAAGACCTACAGTAGTACCCATCGGTACTATGTAATGCTAGTTTGTATGGAAGGATGTTAAATAACGCTCCAAAGTTAGACTACATTTTGGTGAGGGAAAACTTCCATAGCCATTTTCAAACAGGTCCCTCTATCACCTCCAGATTTCTGAATGAAATGTCCCTCAATACTCGCTGGCTGTAAAGTCTGTAGAGCGTGTTGTGTGTTCATGTTAAATAAAAAGAACATTAAACTGGCTTTGGCGCCAGTTCTTAATGTAAACATTGATACTTTTAGGAATGTAGCAGGTTAGAGGGAACCTTGTACAATTGTAGAATGTCTTTAATATCCATGTTCAATTAGGGCCCGAGCGCCGGGCGAAGGCTAGAGATGTTCCGCCTAAAACGCTGGTATCGGGAAGCACTGGAGTTTATGCACCGATCCGATACCACATAATAAAGAAAATCTACATTAAAGTAGTTTATTTATGATCTTTTTCTGTTATAACTGACTGTCTGGATTCATAGTTTGTGTTTGTTCATGTTTCACAAAGAGTTTAACTTGAACCAGACTGAATCACATCACATCATATCACATCCATTCAGGGATAGTAGTATACAGCTGTTAAAACATAATAAAATACATGACACAATGGTATCGGATCAGTTCTCAGTATCGGCCGCAAGTTCAGTTATCAGAATCGGCATCGGGAAGAAAGAAATGGTATCCGACCATCTCTAGCAAAGGCCCTATTGAAACTGAAGGAATTATTATTATTCTTTATCCTGCAAATGAATTGCCTTTTTGAAGGGCTTAACATACTCTTAACTTTTTTTACACATAGTGACAAAAACTACCCCCTACAAAACTTTAAAACTTGAGCCTCTGCAGTACATTTAACGTTCACCAATGAAACTTGGTACACATATGTAACATATCAAAACGTACAAAAAACGTTATTGGAGCCATACTCTACACCCAACAGGAAGTCCACCATTTTGAATTATAAGTTCAAAATTAGTATGAGTTTGGCCATTTCCACATGTTGTACTTTAACAAACTCCTCTTAGAGATTTCAACTTCAAATTTGGTCTGTGCCGTCTTCAGACCTCAAAGATGAAAAGTTATGGCTGTGGCGAGGCGGCCATTTACTGCGTTTCGCCATTGAAATAGGAAGTGGGTGTAACTTGAGTGTACATTGTCCAACTGGCTCAAAACTTTTAAGGAGAGTCCAACCCTGATAACATAAACAGGCTGGTATTGGCTCAAAGTCAAATGCCTCCTAGTAGCAACAGGAAGTAGGCCTAAAAGTCAAGGTGCTATACTTTAAGGAACTCCTAGAGATTTCATCAGATCGACTTCAAATTCAGTCTGTGTCCTCTAAAGACCTCAACAATGAAAAGTTATTAATAGAAAAACTTTTAGTCCAATGGTGTGGGCGTGGCGGCCATTTTGAGCATTTATCAATGAACAAAAGTTGTTGTACTTCAGTGTACATTGTCATATCTGCCCGAAATTTCTCACGTTTGACAAGGGTCCAGGCCTGAGGACAACTACAAGCCAAAATTGACTTTTGGTCATAGCGCTCCTTGCTGTTAACAGGAAATTTGCCTTAAATGACAAACATCATCCAATTTGCATGAAACTTATAATGTGTGGTCTACTTGTGATACTGAGCCACCCCCTATACTTTACCCACGCCCATGTAATCAGGCCATGCCCCTTCATATGGCTATTGAGTCTTGTCTGAGGTATTATTGAACTCAGCAGATACTTCCTTTTTTATAGGTAAAGGTTTGCCCCAACCTCTATGATTTGGCCACACCCCCTTTCACAGCTAATGAACTGTATGACGTACTATAGAGTCTTGTGTGAGGTATCATAATACTATATAGGGAGTTTCCTTTTCATTGTTGATGATTTTTAGTGTCTGAGTGTAAATGCACAGTTGCAAGGAGCCTCATCCGCAAGGAGCCGCATCCGCCATTAACCCAGACTCGCGCAGAGGAACAAGGACCCATTAAATGCTGCTTGCAGCTTTAATTGGTATTGTAACTGAAATGTTGATATCGAATAGGGAATAAAATCGATTCGGGGCATTGTGAATCGGAATTGAATTGATTTGGAAAATCATTGACGATACCCAGCCCTAGACTTCAGGCAGTTTAACTGCATACATTATATGTACATATGCCTGCTTGTGCCTGTTTATACATCCTAGACTCTGTTCCTCCCTTTTCCCCCCTGATTGTCCATCTTTTGATCACTTTCTGTAAGGATTTGCAAAACATTGGAAGACTGTAAGCACGACTGACCATGTACTGATTGAATGTATCAGATTTAATTAATGATCTGATGCACTGGGAGCACAGTGCACTCTCACTCTTATATTCATGTGGCTGTCATGTCTCTCGCCCTACAGCATCTGTCCTACGGTAATGGCAGTCTCCATGTAGATGCAGCCTTCCAGCAAACACTATGGAGTGTGGCTCCCATCTGTTCTGGCAGTGAAGTAGCACAAGGTACACCTGTCTGGGTTTCATCATTCCCTCTCTTTCTTTATATCTTGCTTGCTTGCTGCTTGCAGTGTGCTTTTGCGATCTTACCTTCTTGGTTTTGTACATTCTTTTATTGTGGCTTCTTCTTTTTTCATAAATTTACTTCATTGGATGTTTAAACATGTAATGATATTCAGAAGGTAACGGTTGACCCACTGGTGTTTTCATGTAACAGTGAATAATCTGGTTAATGGTGCTATATGTCTATCAACATTACCCTAAAAAAAATCAAGCATTTTAAGTCTGAATATTAGGATTTTAAAGTATACTAAATTTAGAAACGTTTCCGATGTGAACACACTACAGAGTTAAAACCTGCTTAGTTTTACTATGTTGTATTGAAATAGGAGTCTGAAACCTACTCTGGTTGCTGCCTGTTGTAATCTGCCATTCCCAAAATGCTTAGTGACATCATTTGAAGACACAGGTGTTCTTCATTTGGGCAGTCAGCTCTACTTGGGCACGTTCAATCTCAAAACAATGTGCACCGTATTGAAACGTTTTTTCTAGTAGAACAACATGTTTCCTCAGAACGTTGTGAAATGTGTATAACGGGCTTTAAGATATGTTTTCTCTCGTTTTGTGGGCGTGTCTCTCATTTATTGGTTGTGTTACAGGTAATACCCAATCAGCAGAGATGTGTCTGTAAACTTGTGGTAATAAAAAGACAGAGCGCTTGCACACACAACAGGGTCTTCAACGCACCCACGTTTCAGTTTACAAAACGTGTTGCTACGTTTTGTCAGGGCTGAACGTGGCCCTGGAGTCTCATTTATAAAACTGTGGTTAGGAGCCTTACTAAAAGTGTAACAAAAATGGCGTACGTCAAAAAAAAAAAAAATCTGATTTATAAAACCATGCATACGCACATCTGTAAGCAATGTTCCCTTTATAAATCAGATTTTACACGGTACATGCCCAATTTTAACCATAAATAGTCCATGCAGAGCACCTCATGAATGCTGATCAGTATGTTATTGACCTAAGACGCCGAATCACTATTATATGATATGATATATATGATTATATACAGTATAATGTTTATAAAATAAAACCATTAGGTGTCTGCCATTTCCCTCTGTAAACAGCCACTGGCCCCCCCAGAGTTGTGAGGACCTGTATTTGGACACACACACACACACACACACACACACACACACACACAGACATATGTCAGCACATGCAAGTTCATCAGAAAGCTCAAATTCGTAGGCAAAGCAACGGATGTACTAATTCTGGTGCTTTGACGTAAACCTGACTGTCCATTCCTCTGTAGGGTGATTTATGTGTTGAGATATGTTCTTTCTGTTCTCCTTCCTTTCTCCAATGTCATACCCACGTTTCTCCTTTTCTGCTCTCTTTTTGCAGGTTTCCTGATAGGAGGATGTCCTGCGCCTCCTTCACGGTCACATGGACGAATGTTTAACTGTTCCATCTGGGGAGCATGGGGACGAACAGAGGAGGTAATGTGCATTGATAGACTAGACTGATATATGGACTGATATACAGCCCTGTAAAGAAAACAGCAGGCGTGGTAAAAAACACTACCACTTTTGTCCAAAGGGGTCGCTAGAAAGAACACAAAAAGCCCCTTTGGGCTCATGAATTAATTGTGGTCGATGAACTGTTTCCTGTCGTCCTTGCTCTGGCTTTCCATTATAAAATCCCCCTTTCATGTATAATTTACTTCCATTTAATAAAAAAAAGTACTTTGAATTACCCTGTTGCTGAAATGTGCATACAAATAAAGTTGCCTTGCCTTAATAGAGGTTCAGAAGCGTGTTCGCCATAATGCATATATTAAATCAATACATATACTAAATTGGCTCTTACAGATGCTAATGTCCCTTTCCGTCATATCGGATAGGTTGTAGGCATGAGAAAGAGTCGTGTTTACGTGATTTTGACATTTTGATGCACAGCCTGTGCCGCTAGTGTTTGTTTGACGTTTCCAACCCCTGTGTTTTCTCCAGTGACCGGGATTTTTCACGGTGTGTTCAGGGGGCAGGCAGCTAGCGGATCAAGGAGAGATGCGTACTATTTGAGACAAAACTGAAGTGCTCCTTTAAATTATGTTAAACAATGGTCTGCTAATTTTTTCCTGTCACTTCCATATTATGAGTCACCAAGTCGGAGCTATCTGAGCATTCAGAAAGGAGGAAATAAAGAACTTCCTAGTTGTAATTACAACTGGATGTTGAAGTGAGCCCTAGTTGAGTCTGAAACTGGTAGTTACGGTAATTCCCATACGATGAGAATGCAGCATGAGTGAATGAAACAGCTGAAGACTGACAGCAACATTTCAGTGGTTTATTGCAAAACTGAAAACATATACAGAGAGCTTACTGGCATGTCCAAACAGAAGTAGTATTGACTCCATGGGATAGCAGGAATGACTTAGGGAAAATGCATAGGGTTCAAAGTGGTCTATTATATAGTATCTTTATGAAACAAGACTCATTTTTCTATTGTGTTAATTTATAACCACTCAATTACATGATGGGATGCTGTAAGATCAGTGTTTCCTTTTCCTACAGTGATTGTTTTTTTTTAGCAGTGGGGGCAAGTCTGTCTGAACAACAACAACACCCCCCCCATGTACAATACTCAAACGCATAAACAAGACAGAATGAAGAAAAGGAATAAGTATAAAGTCTGCTCCCTTGCTAAACAGACGTCAAAGCACAGAGCTGCTCATTAAACCCCACCTGCGGGGGGGGGGGTAGACAGGCTTTCCAACAGGCAGGATCATTTAAAAGGCAATCACGACTTCAGTACATTGTGCGTCTGCCCTATCTCTGATACCGTGGCGGCATACGTGGCGGCCATTTCCAAATCCACATAGAGGAAACATTGGATCATTTCTAATATTTCAGCATCGCTTACTGAAATGAATGTTTCTCAGGACTTTACAGGTCTAAACTAACGTTAAAGTCACCTTTGCAGTTATAGCTTGTTCCTCCACTTCATATTTGGCTCTCCTTCACCTGCTACTTCAGGTCAGGAGACACACAGTATTCAGCTTTTTTTAAGGAAATTACCATGGCAGAGAAAGTAGCAGCTCTCATTACAGACTGCTCTCTGCTGTGACTGAGACAAGAAGGACTATTAGTAATTATAGTTTTAAGATGTTCCCAAAGGGGACAGCCATGTTGTAAAACAATGCCGATGAGAGTGACTGTGTTCTCTTCCTGACTGTCTACTGAGGTTTGTTACTGAGACATCCAGGTAGTAGCATATCCAGACGTACTAAGTCATATGCAAATGCATTCCACTTGCAGTGTGCTCTTATTATAATTTCTAAGTATACAGAGAGAAACAAAACTTGTTCTCTGCATTTAACCCTTCCTATACATAGGAGCACAGAGAGACGCCGCAGTAGTTCCTTTTGGTAAAGGGTGCACTGACAAGGGCACTAACCCAACATACAAGTGTTTGGTGATTTGGTGACATCTAGAATGTATTGCACAACGTAATGTGTGGAGTGGATATACTATTAGTTTGAAGGTGTGATTGTTATATGTTCTCCCCCAGGACAGTGCACTATGAAGGGGGAGCAGTGTCCAGTCATGCCAGGTCCCTGTGGAGGCTGGAGACGCTGCGGGTTGTGTAAGTACATCATACACATACTGTCCATACATACAAGAAACGTGGATTCACAAATATACACTAGCAGACATGCACCTCCAAACTGTCAGATCACCACAGTGCTGTTTGTACAGATGTATTTTTATGAATCTCACATTAGGTTTTTGTCTTCTGTCAAGCTGCAAGGAATTCCTCACAGTCTGTGTTAACTTTGACTGTGTAATTATTGCTGGTGATTTCAACATTCATGTTGACATCTCCCAGGACAGAAGGACTAAAGAACTGTGTTGTGTTTATGAGAACTATGGACTGACTCAGCATGTGACGGAGCCCACACACAATAAGAGACACTCTGGACTTGATTATCTCCAAGGGTCTAAACATTTCCAAGGTTGTGGTGACTGACATTGTTGTCTCTGATCATTCTTGTGTTTTCTTTAATGGTATTATCTCTGTGCCCAAAAGTGTCCAAACAAAGGTAATAAGAAAACAGTATATCACTGAAAACACCAGTGAATCATTCATTCAGCTTTTCTCTTCCACACCCGCCTCTCTGGGCTCTCAGTCACTGAGTTTGTAGATAATTTCAACTGTAAAATTATAAATGTTATTGATGCCATTGCTCCCACTAAGGTCAAAACTGTCTCTGGTAAGAAAACACCTCCATGGAGAAATGTCATACTGGTGAGAACAGAAAAAAGAGAGTGTAGAAAAGCTGAACGAAGGTGGCGAAAAATAAATCTTCTGGTCCATTATAACATTTATAATTTGGAACTGAGGAATGCAAGGAGGTCCTTCTTCTCTGACATTATTGCTAGAAACAATAATAATTCACATGCTTTGTTTGCTACTGTCGATAGGTTAACAAACCCTCCAGTACCAGTAACATCTGAAGAAGCATAATCATGCAAAATCATTGCAGGCCAAGGTAGATAAAAGTTCAAAGACAAAATTCAGAAGCTTAGACAAATAGTCAGCGCCTCCATATCAAGTCTGGATACAGTATGTCAGTGTTCAGGCAAAACTAGTTCCAAAATGACAGAATTTCATACAATCAAAAATAAAAACCTGGAGGACATTATAAAACATCTGAAAGCCTCTTCCTGTTGCCTTGATATTCTATGAACGGTTGTTTTCAAAAATATTTCTAATTGTTTGGCTTCTGATCTTCTAAAGATTGTGAACAAGTTTTTTAGGCCCTAAAAACTGCAGTAATCAAGCCACTCTTAAAAAAGAACAATCTAGACACATCAATAATGAGCAACTGTAGGCCGATATCAAACCTTTCGTAATCATTGAAAAAGCGTATTTTTCAACAACTCAACCATTTCTTGTCACTAAACAACAGTTTTGATGCCTTCCAGTCATGTTTCCAACCACACCACAGCACTGACGGCTCTTGTCAAAGTTTTCAATGACATCCACTGAAACACAGACAGTGGCAAAATTTCAGTCTTAGTATTACTCGATCTCAGCGCTGCATTTGACACGGTCGACCATGACATATTACTAGACCGATTGGAAAACTGGGTTGGCCTTTCTGGCTCGGTACTAATCTGGTTTGAATCTTACTTAAAGAATAGGGACTACTTTGTGGCTATAGGTAATTATGCATCTGAGCATAAAAATATGATGTGCGGAGTTCCCCAAGGCTCCGTTCTGGGGCATCTTCTTTTTAACATCTACATGCTTCCATTGGCTCAGATTATGGAAAACAACTAAATAAGTTTCCATAGTATATGGCACACAACGACACACAAATTTACATAACCCTATCGCCAGGGTTTAGGGACATAGGGCCCTATGTCAGGTCTGCTTTCTGTCCCCAGAGTCTGTTAGACTAAACAGGGGGAAGCAGCATTCCATTTTTATGCTCCTCATATGTGGAATAAACTTCCAGAAAACTGCAGGTCCGCCGCAACTCTGTTCTTTTAAATCAGTGCTGAAGACCTTTCTTTTTGATGTTGCCTTTCTTTGAATGGTTGTTAATTTCTTTAGTGTTTAATTTCTTATACTGCACTGTAACCTTTATTCTTGTGATTTATCTTTTTTTTTTTTTTATTGTTTTAATGTAAAGCATTTTGAATTGCCCTGTTGCTGAAATGTTCTGTACAAATAAAGCTGCCTTGCCCCAATCCAAGCTAGAGTCTAGTTGGATTGGTAGCACTTACTGTACTGTGGGCAGCAGAGTGTTATCTTAAAAACATTACAACTTTTACTCAGTGTGTGCGTCAGTTGCCTTTAAATGGCTTCAATAGTTGCTAAGTAACAGCAGAATCAGGACCTGACAGTAAGTTTTAGACATGGTTTCCAGGTTGGTAACCAGGCAGCAGTTCCTTGGTTGCCCAAGTTGACCGAATGGTTGCCATATTTTAACCAATTAAGGTGTGATATATGGAGCTTGGCAGGGCTTTGGAACTGACACACCGAAATGGAATCCAGCCAGGGAGAGGGAGAGGGAGAGGGAGAGAGGGAGAGAGGGAGAGAGGGAGAGAGGGAGAGAGAGAGAGAGAGAGAGAGAGAGAGAGAGGAGAAGTTGGACAGTTATTCCAGTGATTGGTACTTCTGGGTGATGGCGTTATTTACACTGATTTAAGTGTTGTTGGATACACAGTTTGTTGCTAGTGCGCGTGACATGCAGGCTTTGCAAACCACCAATCACAATCAATGTTGATCAATTTATCAAACAATCAAAGCAGGCCCCGCTAGTTGACCACAACCTGAAATTTAGAGGAATGCATTATTAATATCATTCACTTTAGCCTGGTTTGATAGTATTACATGAATACAATGGTGTCATGTCAATCAATCAGTGTATTTCTTCCTAAATTCCCTCTCCAAAATCTCTTCAAAAGTGTAGACACACACGGCGCTTACTTGCTTTGGTGTTTGTAAAGCATTAAAGTTCAACAAAGAATAATTCACATAAGAAACGTTCCTTTTTAATTTTTGTTTTCTATGTAGATGCACTCCACTACAAAATCACCCCAGTAGTCGAGAATGATCTATTTCCAAATAGAACTATTTATGTCATCTTGTGAAAATTACAGTCCTTTTTCATATCATAATATATATTGCAGGAAATATAATATTGCACTGTCAGTTTTTTTCTTTATCGTGCAGGCCTAACACACACACACTGACACACTGACAAACTCAAACACATTCTAAAACAAGCTGAAGTCTGGCTACTTTGCTGCATCTGTTCTGTGAACATGTGACTTGACTGTGTGCTGGATTGAAGGAGCATCAGCCTTCAGTCTTTTAATTTAGCTTCTGCTATATATTTAACATTCTGTTTATAATAACATTTTATTTAATATCAATTAGTGCAGCTTTAAGGTAACTTGTATCAGTGCATACAGTATACATGTCATTTTTTTATATTGCCTACTTTATAGTTTATTTTTGTATTTAGGATTCTGTCTTACTGTGTTTGTGTCCAGATGGAGTGGGAGTCATATCCGCTGGGGTCAGCCGTTCAGACTGAGACATGTCACCACAGGGAAGTATTTGAGTCTGATCGAAGACAAATCTCTTCTGCTGATGGACAAAGAGCAAGCTGATGTCAAGTCTACAGCCTTCTGCTTCAGGTCATCCAAGGTACAACAACATCTGCAACACTGTGTGTGAAGGCTGTGATGCTCAACCAAAGTTACACCAAACATATTCTTGAAGCCGTTACAATACATCATGGTTCTTTTTGTAATCATAATGAATAAAGATTTGAGTAAGGCCATAATGTATTTATAACTCTGCTCCCTGTCTGCCTGTCTGCTCTTGGCAGATTGACTGCTCTGAATTCACTCACTTTCAGTATGGAAAAAAAATAACTTAATTTAAAAAGTTTTAACTTAACAAAGTGGTATAAAGAGTGAAACCACAAAGGAAAACACATTAAATGATGCAATAAGAGTAAAACGATGACAGTACAACAACAGAGAACAGAAAAAGACGAAGAAGACAGATTTTCATTCTGGATCACCACTGAAAAAAATAGAACAAGATCTTGGGTACAAGCGGCCCAAGATCGCTGGCGAGAATGGCTGGCATCTTCCTTAGAGATAGGGTGAGAAGCTCACTCATCCATGAAGAGCTCGGAGTAGAGCTGCTGTTCCTTTGCATTGAAAGAAGCCATATGGTAAGGATGCCCCCTTGGCGCCTCCCTAGGGAGGTGTTCCAGGCACGTCCAGCTGGGAAGAGGGCTCGTGGAAGACCCAGGACTAGGTAGAGAGAAAATGTCTCCACCCTGGTCTGGGAATGCCTTGGGATCCCCCAATCAGCCATCTAATGTGGCTCTGGAAAGTGAAGTTTGGGATCCCCTGCTGGAGCTGCTCCTCCTGCAACCTGACCATAAGCAGTTGAAGGTGGATGGATGGATTGATGGAATCTTAAATCATGAAATGATCCTTTTAAAGCGGCTTTGCCTGTTATGCAACACTTAATCTGTATTTATTACAGGATTCAGTTTTTTTCCTTCCTACCTCTCTCCTTTAGGAAAAGTTGGACCCTGGTGTGAAGAAGGAGGTGGATGGGATGGGTGTTCCTGACATCAAGTATGGCGACTCAGTGTGTTACATCCAACATGTTGACACATGCCTCTGGCTCACATACCAGACTGTGGATGCCAAATGTGCACGCATGGGTGGAGTACAGAGAACGGTACCTTACTTCATTAAACCATTCTGCACCTTTGTTGCATGGTTTTATTAGCCGTCACTCTTTTCACGTAACTACAGTCTATATTTGGCTTGCTATACCAAGGAGTGGCAGCAAAAGTTAAGACATTAACACTAGAGCTAATGACCTTTTGACATTTTAGTAAACTCAAGTCAAAAGGTCATCAGTGCTTGCAGTAAGTCACTATGATGCTTTGAGTGTTTTTATAAACAACCTATTATAACTGTTATATGGTAAAGAAATGGTACTTGCCCAAACGTCTGAATGGAGCTAATTTCAGGAAGTTAAGGGAGAAAGACGGAACTGACAGTGAACCAGCCAACATCTGTTAAATGTAGAATTTTAGTCATGCCAATACTGAAAGACATAATTTATCCTAAAAAACCTGCTTTAATGATCATATTTGTTCTCTGGTAGAAAATGAAAGCAAATATCAGAAAGCAGCCTGTATGACTGTAAATACATTTTTGATATTTTGGTAAATTGGCGCAATGGTAACTTATTTGAAATCAACACAGGGTCCTAGTATACTCCTGCCCCACTTTTGATTTTGCTTAAGACAGTTCAGGTTTTACATAATAGTCTCGCAAGTAATTATTTCAGCGTCTTATGAAAATGCTGTGATTGGATTGATTTATTGTGATATGAAGAGTAGAGGTCTTCTCGTTTCAGGCCATCATGCACCATGAGGGTCACATGGACGACGGACTGACCCTGTCTCGGTCACAACATGAGGAGAGTCGCACTGCCAGAGTCATCCGCAGTACTGTGTTTTTGTTCAACCTCTTCATCAGGTGGATTACACACTCACACACACATGCACACACAATTCCCATTGCATGTCAGTAAGGTTCTGTTCACTCACTGGTTATGTGGCAACATAACGTGACTGTACCTGACAAAATGTTTGCAATTTCCTTTAAGTGGTAGCAAAAATTAAGCTCAAATGCTGGCTGCTCTTGAGTGAACACGAGGCAAGACAGTAATAGTTTGTTTGTTTGTTTGTTTGTTTGTTTGTTTGTTTATTTGGATCCCCATTAGCTTTAGCATACACTAAAAGCTATTGTTCCTGGGGTCCTACAATCTTTCCTTTGACAATACTCATTTTGACAAAGTAACTTAATTGAGAGTAAATACGCTGCACTTAATGTACGTATGTGAAGCAGCAAGCATGCTACATTCTGCTTATAATGCCCTTTTAATAGAGAACTGGAGATGGCTCCTTCAGTGAAAATGTTGCAGGATCCTGCTGAGTAGCCTTGTCTTATTAATGTAAACAAACTAGCAGCTGTATATCTGTTTCATGTCATGTCTGTTCAGATGAGCATTCAACATCATTATATAAAAGACAACTTAGGGATGTCCCAATCAACTTCTTTGACCCCTACAATTCGATTTTTTTTAAATATTGAATATCTGCAAGATACCGAATCCCGATCAGAAACTTGTATTTGCTCTAATAGGAGAGCTGGTAACTGAAATAATGTATGTTTTAAGCTGTTGAACGTCAAAAATTAAAGTTGCCTGAAAACAGCGTGTAGTTTTTCTGAACCTGAACAAATACACATTGCAGAAATAAAATGTTATTTCAGCAAACTACACATAACATTGTTTAAAAAACTTTAGCATATCAATCAGCTTGCAACAAAAGAGCAAATTGCAATGCACAAAGATTTAAGGTGAGAACTTAAGACATTGTAAAGACAGTGATTGACGTCCTCTACTCTGTATGATGCAGGGGTCTGGACACACTAAGGAAAAAGGGAAAGAGCTCCACTCTTGATCTACCAATAGATTCAGTCAGTCTGAGTCTGCAGGATCTCATTGGCTACTTTCAACCACCCGGAGATCACCTAGAACATGAAGACAAGCAGAACCGACTGAGAGCTCTGAAGAATCGGCAGAACCTCTTTCAGGAAGAGGTAGTGTGTGTGTGTGTGTGTGTGTGTGTGTGTGTGTGTGTGTGTGTGTGTGTGTGTGTGTGTGTGTGTGTGTGTGTGTGTGTGTGTGTGTGTGTGAGATGATTTGTCAGGTAAAACAATTAACTATTAACCTATAATTTTTGTCATTAGTCACTGGTTAGATTTAACACAAAGCCATATAATTTGTTCCCCATGGCCTTTGTTTTCCGCTGTTGTTAACCTCCATGTACAGTTATTCAGTCATTTTAATCAAAGTTTAAAATATATCACACATAAACATGTTTACTTTTAAAGTTCCCATGACATGGTGCTCTTTAGGTGTTTTTACATAGACCTTAGTGATCCCCTAATACTGTATCTGAAGTCTCTTTTATATGGACCTTAGTGGTCCCCTAATACTGTATCTGAAGTCTCTTTTATATAGACCTTAGTGGTCCCCTAATACTGTATCTGAAGTCTCTTTTATATAGACCTCAGTGGTCCCCTAATACTGTATCTGAAGTCTCTTTCCCAAAATTCAGCCTTGGTGCAGAAGTACAGCCACTAGAGCCAATCCCACAATGAGTTTTCCTTTGGATGTGCCATTTCTGGCACATATGTCGGTAGCTATTGAGGAGAAGAGAAGGGGTGGCAAGGTGGAGGCTGGGGGTGTGGCCTTGAACAACTGCCACTTTGCTCGTTTGAAAGCCATGATGTCTCTCTCTCATGGTTAGGCCAAATTCTCTGGGCGGGCAAAGCAGAGAAGGGGGAGGTAACCATGCCCTTTAGGACCTCATAAGATCGTCCCATCTGAGCTTTCATTTTCTCAAAGGCAAGGTTCGGTTTACACCTATTGCCATTTCTAGCCACTGGGGGACCATAGGCAGGCTGGGGGAACTCATATCAATGTTAAAATACCTCATAAAGTGAAATGTTCAGGCCACGGGACCTTTAAGTTCTTTGCAATTTCACTCTAACCATTTTTTTAAATTGGTCCCTCAACAATGTTTTTTGTTAGCCATTGTTTTGTAATGGACATTTGCATGATGAATGAGAAGACACCGTCAACCAGTGGTTGTTCCACTGGACTGTGACAATGCTACATCCTCAAGCATACAGTTGACATAAACATGTAGTACATGTCGTACATGCCGACCTGCATCTTGGATAGTTTTTTTTTTTGTTGGTAAAAAAATAGCTCCAATGTAAAATCAAAAGCATCTGCATGGTAGTTTCTGTCAAATCATTTTTTTTGAGAGAAAACAACATGGACTAATTTGAAGTTCACTTATGTGTCTTCCGTTGCCTTGACACGGTACTCAATACTGCAGATGTCTATCTCTATTGTCCACTATATTTGATTCTAATTATCTGAATGCAGACTAATAAACCACTAAAACCAACAACCTCTGTGCCCATAGGGAATGATCAGCCTGGTATTGGAATGCATTGATCGTCTTCACGTCTACAGCAGTGCAGCTCATTTTGCTGAGGCAGTAGGAAGGGAGGCAGGAAAGGCCTGGAGCTCCATCCTCAACTCCCTCTACCAACTACTGGGTACACACACAGCACGCACACACACAGCACGCACACACATACACATACACACACACACACACACACAGACACACACACACCCACCCACCCACCCACACAGCACATTGTGCGTCATGTCTCCTTACACACACATGCATACACACACGCACACACACACACACAGCGCGCACATACACGCATACACACATACACACACACACACACAAACACACATCATTTACGTCATGTCTCCTCTTCTGTCTCCTCCCAGCTGCACTGATCAGAGGAAACAGGAAGAACTGTGCTCAGTTTTCTGGTTCGTTGGACTGGCTGATTAGCAGACTGGAGCGACTGGAGGCCTCATCTGGTAGGTCAGCTTGTCTTTATGGAGAGTCACAGTATACAATTGATCACTAATCACCAAAACGTAATAATGTGGGAATTAGGCTTGTAACAATTCCAAATTTTGCTGGACAATAATAAGAAATAATTGTAATTACCAATATAATTGTCTCTTTTAGTGAAAGAATTTTTTAAAATATATTTATTACTTTTTTAAACAAATTTAAGTTTAAATGAATCTCAGCATACATCTTTTAATAATATTAATAAGAATAAGAATAATAAATGGAATTTATATAGTGCTTTTCACGGACTCAAAGTTGCTTTACAGGGGAGGTAGAAATCATAAACAATGCTAAACAGGACAGAACTTAGCATAACAAAACAAAGCAAGGTTCAGGCACAGATGAGAAGGGAGGGCGTAGTGCTACAGATAGGCAGAGGTGAAAAGACGAGTCTTAAGGCAGTACTGGAAGATTGTGAGGGACTTAGAGGTACGGATCTCTTGGGCGAGGTAGTTCTAGAGCTGCCCTGGGAGCTGCCCTGGAGAAGGCGCTGTCCCCAAAACTGCGGAGGTTGGACATGTGGGTGCAGAGGAGACCGGCTGAGGTGGATCTGAGGGACCGTGAGGGTTGGTAGGGGTAAAGCAAGTCAGTGAGGTATGAGGGGGCAGATGGTGGAGGGCTTTGTAGGTGAGGACCAGGATTTTGTAGGTGAACGGGTGGAAGATGGGAAGCCAGTGGAGTTGTTTTAGAACTGGAGTGATGTGGTGCCAGGATTTGGAGCCGGTAGATGTAGGTAGAGCTGATGCCAAGTAGAAGTGAGTTACAGTAATCCAGTCGGGAGGAGATGAAAGTGTGAATAAGTATCAGCAGCGGGGGGTGTGAGAGAGCGTCTAATTTTGGCGATGTTGCGGAGGTGAAAGAAGGAGGTTTTAATGACATGATGGATGTGAGGGAGAGGGTAGAATCAAAGATCACGGCAAGGTTGCGGGCCTGGGGAGATGGGAGACAATGGTGCCGTCGATGGTGAGGGTGGGGTTATTGATTTTGCTGAGTGTGGATTTGGAGCCTATGAGGAGGAATTCTGTTTTATCGTTGTTGAGTTTGAGGAAGTTGTGTTGCATCCAGGTTTTAATAGCTGACAGACAGGAGTTAATGTGGGAGAGGGGAGGATTGTGGAGGGATTTGGTGTTGAGGTAGATCTGGGTCTCATCGGTGTAACAGTGGAAGTCCAGGTTGTGGTGGCAGATTTCTGTATTGATGAAGAGGAGGGGCCCAAGTATGGAGCCTTGGGGAATGCCTTGAGTGAGGTTATGGAGAGAGATGAAGTGGGATATGAAGTAAACCACCTCTCTTTCAAGTCAATAAAAATCAAAGCATTCATCATAAACAAAAAAAAAGAGCGTGTTTAATTTCTTTGGCTTTAGACGGCTACAGCCCGGGATGCTTGGAGTTGCTATGGCAACAAGGGACAGCTGCCGCTAGTCTAACTTTAGCTAAACAGTCCAACCAATTATCACTTATGTAATTACAATTTGGCACATCTAAACAAAATCAACAATTACCATAAACAGTCATAACCCTTATGACCTTAGCTAAAGTTAGCAAACAAGTTGTTTGTTACAGATTAGAAAAATAAAAGCACAAATCCCTGTGGAACTACATTAGCATAATAATGACGGCTATCTCTGCTACAGCATTGTCATTTACTGTAACGTTACTAATGAAACAATGCACAGTAGATTAACTTTAACACATACTGCAATTCCTCAAATAAAAGCCAGAAGTCTTCTATTTAAATGCCGGACCTCTGACAGTGGCCGGGGGCGTGGTCAACATAATTTTAAGATTATGTTTTTGGGCATGTAGGCCTTTATTATATACGTCAGCTGAAGATGTGAAAGGGGAGAGGGTGGGGGGGATGATATGCAGCCAAAGGCAACAGGTCAAGGTGGACCACGTGGCCACTGCAGCAAGGATTAAGGATGGGGCGCACACTCTACCAGTTGAGCTATCCAGGCGCCCCAGGCCAAAATTTGTGTGAATGATCTCCTAAGTGCCTTTCATATAGTGTGCATTCAAGTTTTTTTCGTAATGGACATTGTTACCGAGTGTAGTTTGTAGTACAGGTGCCATGAAGGCAGTAGCTACATTGGATGTAATACAGGTCTCACTTTGTCTCCCTTCTGGTTGTAGTTGTATGGTGATATTTTGCAAATGTTTCCTAAAAAATGAATGGTCTCTGTCCACTAAACGCTATGACTTTTACTTTAAAATGCTTTATTTAAAACAATTATACTTATCAAACAGATGGAATTTTAAATAAAGACCTGCCTCTAATAGAAGCCTGCTTCAAATAAAAGCCTGTTACCTTTTGCAGTTCAGGTAAATAAAGGCCCCGTTTTTATTTGGTGGTTTTCTAGCCAACTGGACTTGTAACTGTGGGTGGGGCGTGCTCTGGTATGAATCTTTGGTATCATAGGCTACCTAATGTTAGCTAAGGTTACTGTTAGTGACACTAAGCCGGTATAGCAAACACATTTGATGGATCCAAACAATAGTGTGACCAGTGTCGTTAAAAAAATGCTCTAATGCTTTAATTGCGGTTATACAAATTAGCTGTGATTATGTGAAAATAAATTGTGGTTAGACAATTATTAATAATTGTTACAGGCCTAGTTAAAATCACACAGTGCAATTTCTGTTTTCTTAGGACATAACAGCAGGTGAAATAACTCTGGTCATTTGTTTGAATATTTAAAAAAACAAACATTTATTGCAGAAAACAAATCCAAACTAAATCTTTCTTCATGAGTTGATTAGTTTTATAATTCTGACGAAGAAGGTTGAAATATTCCTAGTTCCTTCAGTGTATTTTTGTATTTTTCCAGAGTCACAGAAGTGCAGCGTTGTTAAACCTTCATGTCCGGTATTATTGAATTCCTTCTCTGGTTAGCTGATTGGATCCTTATCTACACATTTGCTTTAAAATTCTTGCTTTTAAAAGTCCACTATGATTGTATTTTCCCCAAATGCCACACACAGTTAACTCACTCTGAGCAGGTCTCAGTGACTCAGGAGTCTGTGTAATTCTTTGTGAATTACTCTTTGAACAAAAGCGTTGGAGTCTTGATCAGTTAGGAGCTACTTCTAGCCTCTGGATCATTTGTGAATGCGGCCCCTGGTTTTGAATGCTTTGTTTATTTGTAGGCATTCTGACTATAGATGTTTATTTAATTTTAGGTATACTGGAGGTGCTTCACTGTGTTCTGGTGGAGAGCCCTGAGGCACTCAACATAATCAAAGAGGGACACATCAAATCCATTATATCTTTGCTGGACAAGCATGGACGCAACTACAAGGTACAGGCACTTACTTTATTCTTATAGGCATACATGGACAGTATTTCTTCATATAAAACAAAAGTTTTACACATGTACAAGCTTCCATGATACACCTTGAAATCAGTTAGAAAAGTTATGTGCAAACAGTCCACATGGAAAACTGATTTAAATCCTCCTCAAAAGTTCGAAATATTACTATTTCAAAATACACAGTGAGGAAAATAAGTACTTGAACACCCTGCTATTTTGCAAGTTCTCCCACTTTGAAATCATGGAGGGGTCTGAAATTGTCATCGTAGATGCATGTCCACTGTGAGAAACATAATCTAAAAAAAAAAATTAAAAAAATCCAGAAATCACAATGTATGATTTTTTTTTAACTAATTATTTGTATGATACAGCTGCAAATAAGTATTTTAACACCTGAGCAAATCAATGTTAATATTTGGTACAGTAGCCTTTGTTTGCAATTACAGAAGAACGTTTAGTTTTTCACCAGGTTTGCTCACACTGCAGAAGGGATTTTGGCCCACTCCTCCACACAGATCTTCTCTAGATCAGTCAGGTTTCTGGGCTGTCGCTGAGAAACACGGAGTTTGAGCTCCCTCCAAAGATTCTCTGTTGGGTTTAGGTCTGGAGACTGGCTAGGCCACGCCAGAACCTTGATCTGCTTCTTCCAGAGCCCCTCCTTGGTTATCCTGGCTGTGTGCTTCGGGTCATTGTCATGTTGGAAGACCCAGCCTCGACCCATCTTCAATGCTCTAACTGAGGGAAGGAGGTTGTTCCCCAAAATCTCCCAATACATGGCCCCGGTCCTCCTCTCCTTAATACAGTGCAGTCACCCTGTCCCATGTGCAGAAAAAACACCCCCAAAGCATGATGCTACCCCCCCCATGCTTCACAGTAGGGATGGTACTCATCATTCTTCTTCCTTCAAACACGGTTAGTGGAATTATGACCAAAAAGTTCTATTTTGGTCTCATCTGACCACATGACTTTCTCCCATGACTCCTCTGGATCATCCAAATGGTCATTGGCAAACTTAAGACGGGCCTTGACATGTGCTGGTTTAAGCAGGGGAAACTTCCGGGCCATGCATGATTTCAAACCATGACGTCTTAGTGTATTACCAACAGTAACCTTGGAAACGGTGGTCCCAGCTCCTTTCAGGTCATTGTCCAGCTCCTCCTGTGTAGTTCTGGGCTGATTTCTCACCTTTCTTAGGATCATTGAGACCCCACGAGGTGAGATCTTGCATGGAGCCTCAGTCCGAGGGAGACTGACAGTCATGTTTAGCTTCTTCCATTTTGTAATGATTGCTCCAACAGTGGACCTTTTCTCACCAAGCTGCTTGGCAATTTCCCCGTAGCCCTTTCCAGCCTTGTGGAGGTGTACAATTTTGTCTCTAGTGTCTTTGGACAGCTCTTTGGTCTTGGCCATGTCAGTAGTTGGATTCTTACTGATTGGATGGGGTGGACAGGTGTCTTTATGCAGCTAACAACCTCAAACCGTTGCATCTAATTTAGGATAATAAATGGAGTGGAGGTGGACATTTTGAAGGCAGACTATCAGGTCTTTGAGGGTCAGAATTCTAGATGATAGACAGGTGTTCAAATACTTATTTGCAGCTGTATCATACAAATAAATAGTTAATAAATCATTAATTGTGATTTCTAGTTCACCAGAAATGTGCTCACAAATTTCTTGGAAATTAGTAATGAAGCGTGAAAAAATTATTTATCAACTAAACAAATCTTAGTCGACTAATACCAAAACCACAGATTAGTCTTCTAATCGATTAAGAGGGGACAACCCTAATTATTATGGATAATTGTGTGTGGTGTGAATCTGTGGGCGGGACCTGAAGCTGTGCTGGATGAACAAGAGTATCAGAAGCAGGGCTTTAAATATGAAGGCAATTTTTCTCAACTTAATTATTTATTTTTTTAATTTCTAAAGTGGAATACATTTTAAGAAATTCCTGTAGGGCACTCACTGGGAAGGGGGAGATAACACAAAGATATTTGTCAAGGCAAAGAAACCTGTCCAATCAAATCCATCAATAATCCTGTGTGTGTGTGTGTGTGTGTGTGTGTGTGTGTGTGTGTGTGTGTGTGTGTGTGTGTGTGTGTGTGTGTGTGTGTGTGTGTGTGTGTGTGTGTGTGTGTGTGTGTGTGTGTGTGTGTGTGTGTGTGTGTGTGTGTGTGTGTGTGTGTGTGTGTGTACTGTAACAATAATATATATACAACACTGACATTATCTGGCATGTGTGTACTGTCTAGGTTCTAGATGTGTTGTGTTCACTATGTGTGTGTCACGGCGTGGCAGTGCGCTCCAACCAGCACCTGATCTGTGACAACCTGCTGCCAGGAAGAGATCTGTTACTGCAGACCCGCCTGATCAACCACGTAAGCAGGTATACACACACACACACACACACACACACCACACACCTCGTGCGCTCACACAGACACACTTGATTTAATTAATGGTGTTTACAGAATTGAGAAATTACAGAACATTAACTTCAATGGCAAATATTGGTTCTACTAAATAGTTTAACTAAATATTCTGCTTCAGTTCATATTTGTTGCCTTTTTGCCTTTCCAAAAACAACATTCACTGCGGTCAAAAATTCTCCCGCCAGCCATCCACAAAAAGAGACTAACCGGGGCTGTGTGGTTATCTCCTACCCCATTGTCATGTGTGATAACATTGTTCAACATTGCATTGAAGATATGACTTCAGATAACTAAACAAATATTGAATGTGCATATTAGCTATACATGTCCTATGCCAGCAATATTTTTTTGCTAACTGAATTAGCGTTGAATATTTCAAATATAACACGGCTAAATGTTGTTTGTATAGCAGCTACAGTAATGTTTACAAAAGCAAAGTCACTATATGTAACATTAATATCTCACTGGAAACAATCTACAATGTCAGTAAACCTAATCATATTCATGACAAAAGATGTATTTGTCACAGACCTCAACAGATGTCAGTATCAGTCATTTATCCTGTCCTCGTTCTGCTGAGGTCCGTTGACGTCACGGCATTGACGTGCATATTAATTAGCTATGTGGAGGAACCACTGAAAGAAAGAGGAGGAGCTGGGCCGCCAGATATGTGGCAAGCTAAGATGAACAGTAAGACTGCATGCAGACAACTTTCATTTTAGCTTGTCACAACTCGCTAAGTATTGGCTTTTTACTCGCTCAGCTGACACAGAGCAGGGGAGAGGCTGCAGCCTACCAAAGTTTTAGCCCAGTGGCCATCTAAAAAAGACAGCAGACCTTTAGTTTGCTGTGTAAAATCAACACTTTTGGTGTGTGTAGATCAATCCTGTGTAGTGTAATACCTTATATTATATTGTCTTATATTGAGAGCTTGTTAACGTTTTTATTTATCTGTTGGTTCAACGGTTTGTCTGGGAAAGACAGAAACATCCTGAATAATATCATTTAAGTCTGCCAAAATTATTGGAGCCCATCAGAGTGACCTAAACTCACTGGGAGAAATGTGTTCTCAAAAGGTAAAATGGATTATTAATCATGGCCATATTTTGTCCAGCGAGTTTACACTAATACCTTCCTGATGCGCTACTGCTGCCTCTCAAAAAAACTAATTACTCCAAATAATTTATCCCCTCTGCAATTAAGCTGCTGATTGGAGTAGCTGTTATGAATAACATGTATTTTGCACATGTGCAATACATTTGTCATTTAATCAATTTTTTTCCTCTTTATTGCACTTTCACATCTTTAATTCGTTTTTATTTAATTTTTTTCTTGTTGTATATTTCTTTTATTGTACCACCTCTGTCGTTGATGACTGGCCGTATGAATGTGTATTTTTATTTGTATTTTCCGTGGACTTTAGAAACTGAATTAGGAAGTTATCTGTATTTTTTGCGTTTTCAGGCAGTTTTCTATGATGTGTTCATCACGGATGATAATATCTCATTGATGATGAAAAAAACATTGTCAGCACTAAATTACAGTATGTCATTTCAAAGGGCTCAACAAAGAATACAGGTTGGGAATTGTCTATGATTAGCCGCTAGATATCAGGATATAATGTCGGATTAGTTCTGTTAAATATTACTTTATGAAGCCGATGCATGGATATGCCCATGCTCATTTATGTAACCACAATAACAGAAAATCTATTTCGGCTCTAACAATACTGTAGTAAATGAGAAAAGATGAAATTGATTTAATTAAACAATTATTCGAATTGAGGAATTGTTTGAGAATTTTTCATTTTTAGGGTGATGACTTCAAAGCTGCATTTAAAAACCTCAATAGAAGCTAAAAAAAAACCAACCAAAAAGTCTTTCAACGTTCAGAATGCACAGAAGCTATTTTCAGATAGATGACTGACAGTCTCTCCTCTGCTTCATCTTCCCGACAGTATGCGACCCAACATCTTCCTGGGTGTCAGTGACGGCTCTGCTCAGTACAGGAAGTGGTACTACGAGATGATCGTGGATCAGGCGCTGCCGTTTGTCACAGCAGAGGCTTCTCACCTCAGGGTGGGCTGGGCCAACACCAATGGCTACGCACCCTACCCCAGCGGGGGCGAGGGGTGGGGGGGCAATGGGGTGGGTGATGACCTCTACTCCTATGGCTTTGATGGGCTCCATCTCTGGTCAGGTGAGGGATGTGTGCGTGTGCGTGCGTGCGTGCGTGTGTGTGTGTGTGCACCTATGTGGTTGATCAGACAGGTCTCTACCAAAATATTTGCCATTGTAACTTTTCAATTTAGTGAAAACCACTAATTACGTGTGTGTGTGTGTTGAGTGATGGTAATTTTCTCTAAATAGTATGTATACATCTTTACAATCATCAATTTTCATTTTCACTGTATATGCTTATCGGTTCCAAATATTGGTTATGGGTTTTATTGGTCGATCCCTAATGAAGAACAGAAGTACGGATGTGTTGACAGCACCGATGTGGATTTGGGTGACTTGTTATTGCAGACATTTAAAGAGTTCTACTCAAACCAAACTGAAACTCTGTCCCCACTGTGCAGGCTGCATTGCACGGACGGTTAGCTCACCCAATCAGCATCTTCTGAGAGCAGAGGATGTGGTGAGCTGCTGCCTGGACCTCAGCGTGCCCAGTATCTCCTTCAGGATCAACGGCCAGCCGGTTCAAGGCATGTTTGAGAACTTCAACTCTGACGGCCTCTTCTTTCCTGTGGCCAGCTTCTCTGCAGGAGTCAAGTCAGTGCTTTATTGAAAACAGTTCACACCCTGTCTGCCCCCTTCATGCCAGAGATTACATGAGTATATTTTGTCTCACCATCGAACATATAACCATATAAGTTTATAAAAGGTAGAGCATAGAGTCACCTTTACATGAGGCCAAAACATCCTTTCACTTCTCTCATATTTTGTAGTAATAGTAACCCTACAGTATATAATAAAAGTCAGCTGCAACCTCTTTGACTGACTGGCCAGATGTAAAAAGAAAAAGCTAATTTCTTGCTAAAATATACAGGATGCTATTTCCCTCCAACTACAGTAGAATAACACTTTATTGTATATTAATTTGAAAATGTACTGTACATATTTGTACCACACTTTGCAGAATGAAAAGTCAGCGTTCCACAATAGGGATAACATATTTTACAATACTTATTCAACATCTGGATTAGAGCCCGACTGATATATCAGCGGGCCGATATTATCGGCCAATATTAGGCCTTTCCCGATCTATCAGTATCGGCATTTGTAATGGCCGATTTAAAAAAATAAAATAAAAATTCATTCATTTATAATGACGAATAAATTATTCTGATAAATGAATATTTAAAAAAATAAAAACAGACTGTCAACCATGTTATGAGCGTTGGCGTAGCATAGTCTACCGGGGGGGTGCCCTACAACGTCCCTGTTGGCAACACTGATTTTTTTCAGTTTTTGTTCAAAGGACTTTTAAGTTTTGTATCTTAAGTTTGTGTTTTTATACATTTTATTTATCAAAACTTAAATATATTTTGATGTTCCTCACACACACACACACATGATTTAAAAAATCGACTGATATATCGGCATATTGGATTTTCAAATAACCAAATATTTGTATCGGTATCAGTGACTATTTAACTATACATATTTTACATATATATATATATATATATATATATATATATTATCAGTACTCTATTTGTCTGGTAAATTGTCCAGAATGCTGAAATCTGATCTGCCATACTGACAATGTCTAATGCAATAATAAAATTAACAAGCTGGGTTTTGTGGTGGTACAGACTTGTTTTCTTTGTTCACGTACATAAATATATTTTCCATGTTGAAATCATACTCCCTAAACCGTAATGTCTTCTATTGATTCCTCCTCCTGTCACCTGTCACCCTGCAGGGTGCGTTTCCTCCTCGGGGGCCGTCATGGGGAGTTTAAGTTCCTCCCTCCTCCAGGTTACGCCCCTTGCTATGAGGCGGTGTTGCCCAGGGAGAAGCTGAAGCTGGAGGCCAGTCAGGACCAGACTGCGGCCAGAGAACTGCTGGGACCCACCATCACCTTGAGCCAGGCAGCATTCACCCCCACCCCTGTGGACACCAGCCAGGTACAGACCACTGCCAGTGTTATTACCATCTTACAGGATTGTGCTATATGGAATAAATAGGACAATTTTAAATACATAATCCTATGAATAAATAAACAATATATAATCTAACTATGAAATAGATTTAGACATATAATTACCTTATACATCATTGCTATGACTTGTTCTGCGTGCGCGCGTTGTGTGTGTAGATTGTGCTGCCACCTCACTTGGAGAGGATCAGGGAGAAGCTTGCAGAAAACATCCATGAACTGTGGGTGATGAACAAGATAGAACTGGGCTGGACCTACGGTGCAGTGAGTATCAGACAAACAGCTCAGTATTGTTGTTTGATTGATTATAAGCCCCTTTCACACGTGTTCCTCTTAATATAATCTGACGACAATTTAGCATGTTTGTCTCATGCTTGAATAAGCGCCCGAGTCACTTTTATGTAAAAGTCATCGCAGTCATGGCACATACTCATCGCAGTCACTTTCAACTCTGGAATTGAATGCAGGCAGATGACTGTAAAGGCTGCACAAAGTTAAACATTCTGAGAGATAAATGAATTGCAGGTCTTGTTTCATGGATTAAGAGCTGTTTATTTCTCATGTAAGTATCATCAAAAAAATAGGATAAGTTAAACAAAATGTGCATGATCTCATTAGTGAGATTCTTCACATGTCAGATCAGTCTACATCAGTCATTTTTCCTGTGCAGTGTGCTCGCAAAAGAGGTAAAAACTTGTATTGTACAATCACAGTAATAATCAGACTAGCTTTGTTGATGAATAAAGTAATGTCAACTTAAAGTCCTGTCATTAAATGCTTGGTCACTGCTATACCACATAAAGTAGACTGCATAATTCTAATATAATTAAAAATGATTAAAAAAAGAAAGAAAATGAACCTGAAGGCATTAACAGCATTATGTTTAGACATCCGTCAATACAGCCTGCGAGAGAACAAAAGAAGTCTTCTTCTTTTGTATTGTTAAACTTTTCAACACATTGTTCTTTTCCAGCAACAGCATCGCACCAGCCGCCAAACGTGGCTCTTTCCGTAAATGTGCTGTAATGTCTGAATGAAATAAGAGAACTACTTAGCTACATATATTTAATGTGGCTTGGCAATTCAATTCAACTTTATTTATAGTGTTGAATCGCAGCAGTAGTTGTCTCAGGACACTTTACAAATAGAGTAAGTCTGGACCACACTCCATAATTTACAGATTAATAAAAGACCCAACAATTTCCCACAAGCAAGTTAGGGTGTCATGAAATCGACCGAAATTAAGTCACAATCTCGAAATCAACCTGTGAGATTTCTGGTGAAACCTGTAGCGAGGGCAAATACTCCTGCTGCAAGAATTAAAAAATGGAATCGTCGATTCTGCCACGCCCCCATGTCATGTCCGGTCAGCTTGACAAGCGTAAAATTAAGCCCGTTTCCTGATTGATTTGTGTGTATATACGGTGTAGGGGAGAGACAGCGGGACGCAACGGGAGAAAGACTTTCTCCTTCCCTTTTGTAGAAATTACCTAAGTAAAAATTAAAAGGTAAAATAAATTCCTGTATTGAATTTGTGATTATTTTGCTAAATATTTCTGTTTGTTAAGACACTATGGGCATGGCTGTTTTATTGTTTTTGTTTGTTTTGTTGTGAACTTGAATGTCATCTCCTATGAAGAAGACTGCAGTTACAAAAGAAACACTAGATGGCAAGTTATTTTGCCCCAATTGACTAAAGAAATACGTTATTGTTACATTATGTTGTTAATAAATGTTATAAATTTGACAATGTAGTGTGGTACATTGCGAACAAAGCTCAGATATATTGCAGAAAAGTCTGCTAGTCTAAAAATGGCATAGCAACCTGTGCTTTAATAAAAAATAAATGTAAAAATCGAGAATCGAAACAAACCGTGACCTTAGAATCGAAAATGCAATCAAATCGCGGATTTGGAGAATCGCGACACCCCTACAAGCAAGCATTTGGTGCGACAGTGGCAAGGAAAAACTTTTTTACAGGCAGGACCCTCGGACTGACCCAGGCTCTAGCCGTCTTAGATGTGTCTCGTACAGTCAGTGACAACAGAAACTTAACCTCCCCGTCCTGACATGGGGCAAAACCACCTTTTAGAACCGCTACAGTTGCCTCTGTGAGATTCTTTTCATTCCCCCCCACCCAACAACAGATGGAGGCTGAATGGTTGGTGGCAGAGCTTCAACCCAACCTAGTCTTTCAACTCAAGGTCATCTTTCTATAAATACAGAGTTTTCCGTACTCTGCAGTTATATCCAATTCCAGTAAGTCAGTCATATCCATATCCTCATTCAGTGTAAAGCCCTACCAACCAGGAGGGTCCTCACTTTTTGCCGAGATGGGCCTGGAACTTTTTTTTTTTTTTTTTAAGATTATCTTTTAGGCATTTTACACCTTTTTAATTCCAAAGGACAGATGAAGACATAAAAGGGGAACGACATGCAGCAAAGGGCCGCAGGTCGGAGTCGAATCCCGCGGCCACAGCGTTGAGGAATAAACCTCTTTATGTGCGCCTGCTCTACCAACTGAGCTAACCCGGCCACAGGGGCCTGAGACTTCTTGTATCATATTCAGATATGGTCTCGCATTGCCAGACCCTTGTCCACAGCGCTGCGGAGGAGGGTCTGGCTAGTCCACACAGCATAAAAGGGGAACGACATGCAGCAAAGGGCCGCAGGATTGGAGAAAAGTGCTCTGGTTTATTTGCATTTCTCTAAACCAATCACAATCATCATAGGTGGGCGCTAAATGCCAGACGGAGCCACGCTGCCTCTGCAAAATAGTCTCAGGAAGAACTTGTTTTGGTGGAACGTGTGTACGTTCAAAAATAGTTGTAGTTGAGCAACAGAAAACTCAGATTGGACAGATAGTCTAGCTAGCTGTCTGGATTCACCCTGCAGAGATGTGAGGACCAGGTAACCATAGTCCTCAGAAATCCACCAGAGGTTAGAACGCCAACACAAAGAAAGAGGAAGGTAATGGGCATCCGTCCAAAAATAGGCATATCCGGCGGAACCTCCGGCGGCACCGCAAAAATCCGAAAATGAAACATTGTCTGTATAGACTAATTCAGATATTACCTATCACATCCCAAACAGCCAGTGATACCTGTTAAAGAGTAGAGCTCTAAAAAAAATGGAAGTTACATGGATGTAACTCCAGTTCTATAACTTGATGCGTCCAGGTGTCCCAGGGTTCTCCGTTTGCTAACATCAAATGGTGCCAAGCAACAGACTCCCTTAGTGTCCTAAACTTTGCTTTGTTATGTGTGGCTGTGTGTTTCAGGTGCGAGATGATAACAAGCGGCAACACCCTTGTCTGGTGGAGTTCTCCAAGCTTCCTGAACAAGAAAGAAGCTACAACTTACAGATGTCTCTGGAGACTCTCAAGTAATGCATCAGTGCAGTGAGCAACATAAGATATGACATTTAGATCCAAAATTAATCTGTGACACCATTAAGCCCTGATGATACGATCTGTTCATACTGTAATTAGTAAACTCTAATTCTTCTGTAGACTAGGCAGTTAACCACTAAGTAGTAGACTTCATCACAATGTTGGTTTACAAAACCTTCTGGGTCAAAAACTGCTCAACGGGGATAAGGAACAGTTGGCTATACGCTCATCTCCATCTAAAATGTTTGATGCTTTCATTCAGTATGTCAACACTTTCACTAACATTAGCTTGGTGAGCTAATTTACTTGTTGGGACACAGTAATTTCATCAGACGAGACTAAATATGTTCGTCAACGACCTTTTTTTTTCATGACAATGACGAGACTGCACCAATGTCCAAAAACGCTGACTAAGACTAAGTTATTGTTGACGAAAAAGACGAGACTAAAATGTTTTGCATAAAACAAAAACTAAATCTCTCTTCATTTTCATCTACAATCGTCTCTACTTTTTCATCATCAGATAGAACTAGTGCAGTGCCTGATTGGAGCGTGTGCCTGTTCCAAATGGGCCAATTGGTTGGTTCCCAGTGTTTTTGCCCCCACTAAGCATGGTTCAATCAGGTGCAGCTTGGCTGCGGCTCATCAAGACGTGTCCCCTTTTTATGATTAAATTTGCATGAAGGAAGAGGCTCGATATAAAACCAGACTCGTTTAACAGAGTTGCATTCAACAAAAATCATTCAGTGTATTTTGTCAGGTAATTATGACATTTAAACAATATTTGAGATGTGTGAAACACTATTTGACTGAAATGGTTATCAGAAATAATCTCAGAAATAATTTATTTTAAAAGACTAAAATGTTTTGACTAAAACTTGGCCAAGATACTTGAGTTCTCTTTTGACTTAAACTAGACTAAAATAATGAGACTTTTAGTTGACTAAAACTTGACTAACAAAAAAACATGTGAATGACAAAATATGACTAAAACTAACAAGGACATATTGCACAAGACTAAATTAAAAATAGCCAACAAAAGTAATACTAGGCCATGACCTCTGTGTTAAACTATATGTATATATTTAAATGTTACAGTTATGGCTGAAAATTACAACACAAATAAACAAGTTTGACGATATCACACATCTCCGCAATTCAAATCAACTCAAGTCATGATGTGATTTTTGTGTTAGTGCGACGTCACGGTGATTTGGTCCATAAAGGAGTATTGGTAATGGTAACATGTTTGGGTCATCATCAAACACGTAGATACTAAATTACATGTTTGATCATGTGTGTGTTTGTGTGTGTTGCAGAACTCTCCTGGCCTTGGGTTGCCATGTTGGCCTAGCAGATGAACACGCTGTAGAGAAAGTCAAGAGCCTGAAACTGTCAGCAACGTAAGTCACCTCGACAAAAAAAAGTAATGCCACAAGTCAACAGGGTCATGATGCAGAATGATATTTACAGGATGGGGACAATGTGATGTGATGTAATGTAATGAAGTGATTAATAGGGTGGCACTAAAAGGATATTTGGATGATGAGATCACCAGAGGCTTTTAGACATCAGTCAGTAAAGGTTGTTGAGCTGCTGGCTAGCTAAAGATTCCCTGATTCAACTCTATCTGTGCAGCTATGAGTTGTCCGGTGGTTATAAACCTGCTCCTCTGGACCTGAGTCACATCAAACTGACCTCCACCCAGGAAGCCATGGTGGACAAACTGGCTGAGAACGCACACAATGTCTGGGCAAGGGATCGCATCCGCCAGGGCTGGACCTATGGCATCCAACAGGTAGAAGAAACTGTTGGGAAATCCGGGGCACTGTGTGTGGGTTTGTTTATGTGTTGAGACAGAGAGTGGTGACTTTGTGTTTCTTGTATCTAGGGCTGGGTACATAATTCCATACTTTTTAGTATGGAAAAATGCCCACTTTCAATACCTAAAGAGTAAATTTCATCAGAGTCACCGGGCCAAGATATTGCTGTTGATTGGCTGTCTTTTTTATTTTTTATTTACTTTTTATTGGTTTTCTTTTAACATAAACATACAGTATGTGCCATCTGGGCACAGAACATACAACATAACGTGACGGGAGGATCTGTGCGTCAAGTCAAACAGAAGTTACCATCATCATGCATAAAGAAAATATAAAAATGCTGTTTGAAGATGGGGGGGGGGGAAAGGGTTCTTGATTTAGGATTCAACGTGACGAAAAGAGGATTTGAGCACCAAGTAAAAACAGCTGCTCAACACAAGCACATCACAAAAAAAATATAAAGATACTGCACAAGAATAGGGAAAAGACATTTCTTATTAAAATAATTTCAACCTTATTTTGACGATTTATATGAAATCAGGTCTTACAGATGACCCATAGCTCAACCATTTTGACCAGTTCTCTTCAAAAATATCAGCATGGTTCCGTAGTTTGAAAGTAATTCTTTCCATACATATATATTATAAATTATATCTATTCACTCATTTATTGCTGGTTTGTTGTTCTTCAACCATTTTTTGGTCAAAGCCTTTTTGCACCCCACTAACAACACACTCAAAAGGTATTTGTCTTGCTTTGTATATTCAAAACCATCCAGATCACACAGGTACATGACTTTGAAATTTAGAACCATTTCCCTTTTAAAACCAGCCTCCAGAACCTCAAGAACTTCCCTCCAAAATGGGGCCACAGAGGGACAGCTCCAAAAAATATGAAAATGATTTGGAATTTGTATTCCCACAAGACCTCCAGCAGGCAGTCTGATTTGAGTAGTAGGCCTTTTGTGCCGCAGTAAGAAAGAATCGAGTCACATTTTTCCAACTGAATTCCCTCCATGAGGGGGTGCTCATCATTGACCACTGCTGTTTGCAAGTCCTGTCCCACTCCTCTTGTGAGACGGTAAATCCTCCCTCTGCTTCCCATCTTTCATTAATGTCCAAGGTATAATCACTTTTAAGGTCTTGAAGAGCTGAGTATAGTTTGGATATTATCTTTTGGAAGGAAACATTCCTGAAGGCCCCTTGGAAGATGTTAAGAATTCCATCCCTCTCTGAAGGAACATTCCTTGGGAATTTCTTGTTTGCAAAATCCCTAATCTGCAAATATCTAAAATTATCCTGGTTCTGTAGACCAAATCTTTCTTTCAGGTCCTGGAAACTCAAAACTTAAAATGTATTATTAATTATTTCACCCCATGTTGTCAAAGAACCATGGATTGTTGGGGTCCGATAGGCGATCTGTCAATGAAATATCTCCAACCAAACTAACCACTGGAATTCTTATTCCTATTCCCATTTCTATTTCTTTCCATTTTGATCTATAATTTGGAGTACACCATCCCACTAGTGGCCGAATTTGGGCTGCTCTATAGTAATTTCTCAAACAGGGGAGGGCTAGTCCCCTTTCTCCTTGTGTAATTGTAGGATTTTATACTTTATTCTTGGCCTCTTCCCTGCCCATATAAATCTGGAAAGTATTTTATCCCACTCTCTAAAATACAATTCTGTTTTTTTTATTGGTATTGAGGGAAATAGATATAGGAGTCTTGGTAGAATGTTCATTTTAACCGAATCAATACGAGAACTGATCTTAAGATAAGGGATCAAGTTCCATCTATTGATATCCATTTTAATTTCTTTTTTGAGTTAATGTCATCTAGTTTTGATGTGTCTAAGGGTAGGATAATTCCTAAGTATTTTATAGAATTCTTGTCCCAGTCTAGATGGTACCTAAAGCGGAGACATTGAGGGGGATCAAAATAAAAACTAAGGACCTGGGTTTTTTTCTTATTTAATTTATATCCTGAATATGACCCATACTCATCTAAAATAGACATCAACGCTGGAAGAGATTCTGTTGGGTTCGAAAGGCTAACAAGCACGTCATCTGCGAACAGGGCCAGCTTTTGTTCACCTGCTGCCATACTGATACCTGTGATCTTGTTGTTCTGCCTAATCCATTATGCCAGTGGCTCAATAAAGATTGCAAATAGAATTGGACTCAGGGGGCAGCCCTGTCTTGTTGATCTCTCTAGCAAAAACGAGTCTGTGAGCTCTCCATTCATTTTTAGCTTGTATCAAATATCAATTAGTTCTAATTCTGATAGTTTTGGGGGCGAGATATTCTTGCCCCGGTTGAGTCAAGGTTTGGGTTAAGCGTAGTATTAAAGTAACCAGCATATATTAAAGTCCCCTGTGTTTCAGTTGCAATCCTTACAATTACTTGGGTATAAAAATGTGATTCTGAGCCAGGATGGATATACACATTGTATAGGATAAACTAATTCATATCCACTTTCCCACAAATCATTAAGAATCTACCTTCCTTGTCTTTAATAGTAGATATATGTTTGTATATCACCTTTCCGGAAATTAGTATTACTACTCCCCTAGTGTGTTTGGATCTATTTGAGGAGGAGAAGACATATTTAAACCCCTGTCTTTTGAGTTTTTCGTGCTCATCTTCCATCAGGTGGGTTTCTTATCTATGTTTTCTCTTAAGTTTAAGAAGGATTTTGCTCTGTTTGACTGGGCTACAAAGCCCATTCACATTTAGAGACACTACTTTAATTTTTCGGACCCTGTATGTATGTAGTATATGTCTAGAATGATATGATGCTATATCCTCAACAAAAGCAGATTCCCCTTGTAGAAAAAATACATTAAAAAAAAACCTTCCCCTGTTCTGAACAAGAACAAACATTTACAGTCATAACAAAAATAATAAAAGTGAGAACTTCCTGTAGCAGAGGAACATTTGTCCCTCTAAAGCCCCTGTTGGTGGGCAGAGGGGAGAATCCCTCCTGGATGGTTGGGACCCTCCTTAGTGGGAAAGTGGCTGACCTGCTGGTGTGCTCCATGTCCACTAATGAGTCCAACAGTACTATGCCGTTCAGTCGGTGATTTGCCGTAATTTCAATAGATTAAGTTTTGAAGTAAAGAGAGAGGGAGAGTAAAGAGGAACATTTCACCTTGATTGTTTTGCAATCCACTCACATATTGTTCTGCTTTTAACATTGTGGTGATCTCCTAAACTCTTGGAGCTTTTCTTTCACTCGCTTCTCTATTTGTTTTCCTCCGTCGGCAGCTCGTTGCCACGGAAATGCCTTCAGTAACATCTCTTCTAAGTTGGAAGCCGGGTCCTCTCTGACGGTGGGCAACTCCCACCCCCGTGTCCGCAGCTCCCGTGCGGCTTGATATGCGTCCTCGTAGGTCCATGGGCCATTGCTCCAGTGGATCCGAATCCTCGTAAATGGGGTTTGGAAACGAATGCCTTTCTATTTCAGCACTTTTTTAATTGCCCCGTAGGCTCTGCGTTTTTCCATCACTTCGTATGCGTAATCGTAATCAAAGAAAATCGGTTTGTTGACAAGATGAATTTTCTTTTCCCAAACAACTTCAATACCGTTTCCTTGACAGCATACTGCTGAAAGTTTATCACAATGGACCGAAGTGTAGCGTCAGGTCCAGGCTTCCGGGCCAAAGCTCTGTGAGCCCGCTGAATCTGCAGGGACATACCGTCGGGAAGAGCCAATTCCGAGGTCTGCAGGTTTTCCATAAACTTTATCACCGAGTCGCCCTCCGCCCACTCGGATGTTGTTTCTTCTGGACCTGCTTTCCAAATCGGTGACTTTTTCTTGCAGCCTGCGTTGCTCCTTCAACAGACTCAACAGAGCCTCTTTTGTCACTGCACCGCTTGTTTCCATATCTGAAATACGCTCCACCGCCTCGGTGATCGCGTGGTCATGACCCTGGAGCCTGGTCCCGACTTCACTTAGCTTCTGGTTTAGCTCTTGTCTCAGCGTTGCTAGCTCGTCCTTGAAATCCTCCTTTAAGTCTCCTTTGAGGTCGGAGATAGCTAAATGAACGTCATTTTTGAAGTCACAAATGTTTTTCGAGATATTTGACAGTTCCCGATGCAGCCTGTCTGTAGACTCACCGCCATCTCTGCTAGCTAGCAGATCGCCGTTTTCTTCGTCGGCCAGCTTCATTTGCTTTTTGTTTAATTTTAATTGTTCAGTTACCCTCCCTCTCCGGATCGTGTCATCTCTTTTTGTCTCCCCACTCATGTTTTGGTCTTAAGAGTTTTCAAGTTAAGGTTTTTGAGTTTTGGGTGTTTTTGACGACTGAAACGGGGCATTTGACTATGCGTCCGTCTTGTGCATGGCTCCGGAAGTCCTTGATTGGCTGTCTTAACGTTACACGTCATATAGGCAGGCACAGTAGTGCGAGCTGAAAAATAAATTAGTGCCGTAATGTTGTAATTTCTTTTTGTGAAATCGTGATTTTTTTTTTTTCTCCAAAACCGGTATCAAAGTTACGGTATTGGTATCAAACATTTTTTAACGATACCCAGCTCTACCTGTATTTCTGCATGTCAATTATTGAGGGGCAGTTCGACAGTTGGATGACTGGTCTGCATCACAGATGTAGTGAAGTGTACACATCAGGATGACAGCTGTGGTCCGATTGGTTACTTTCATTCAATCTCTATCTGTCCTGTGTTTGTTTGTGTTCTTGGTGCCCAATTCACAGAGGGACACCTACAGCTATTGTATTGGGCCAATCACATCCATGCCATCTTGGTGAGGAGGAACCCTGAGTCTAAATAGTCAAACTAAACCTAGGTTCCCTGGTTTTTCTTCAGCGGTAATATCATCATTTGGTAGTTCTGAATGGCTCGTAGATAATGCTGAAGATACATCACATTCCCCAACTCAACCAGGTGGCTGACCAATGGTTCTATCCATGCAGAAAACTCGAAAACTAATGTTTTTTTTGTTTGCTGCTCCACTGGAGCTATAGGGGTTGAACATGTCTTGCTCAGTGATTGTAATGAGCAACGGGCAAACACTACCATTTCACTTTCCCCACCCAGCACTGCATTTCTATAAAGTAATTGGTTATTTAGTTTATATTCTTCTGGCCCGTTTCTCTTCTGAGGATGTGAAGAGTCGTAGAAACCCTCGTCTGGTCCCCTACGTTCTGCTGGATGAGAGAACCAAGAAGTCCAACAAAGACAGTCTGAGGGAGGCCGTGAGGACTCTGCTGGGATATGGATACAACCTGGAAGCTCCTGACCAGGACCATGGTAAAATACATACCCTTCATTGTATCATTCATTCATTCAATTACTTGTCTCATTATACTGAAGTACAACATGTGATGATAAGATCTTATTGGTTCCACAATAATGTACCCATAACCCCCCTCCCTCACTGCCCTCTTTTCATCCAGCAGCTCAATCTGACCCTAGCAACATATCTACTGAGAGGTTCCGCATTTTCAGAGCAGAAAAAACCTACTGTGTTAACGCAGGGAAGTGGTACTTTGAGCTGGAGGTAAGAAGAGACATGATGAGAGATACGATAATGCTCTGAAATACAGTATACACTACTGTTCAAAAGTTTGGAATGACCAGCCACAAAAGCTCGATTGGGTACAGTTAGATGGCTGACAGATGTTCTCGATGTTTAAATGGTATTCCATTCTTTCAGGTTGCAGAAAATACTTTTTTTAAATACATGTTATTTTGTATGAAGGGTTTGTTTTGTACATTAAGAACAAAACGCAATACAATGGTTTAACCAGACTGACAACTGAAAGAGACAAATATCCCTCTGAGCACCAGTTGAATAACAATAGAAAAAATCAGCAGTCATTGGTAAAAGAAACTTGAAGCTTAACATCATAATGTGTGCAGATTTAAAGAGGAACAGGTTTCACAAGCACAGGTTTCATTGTTAACTCTTGCCAAAATGCAACCTAGGGTCTTTTTGTGAATGTACTCGAGTTAAACTTTAGTTTAAAAGCAGAATTAGGACGGAAGTGCCACTTTTAAGATTCACCGTATTCTCGTTTTTCATTCAAACAGCCTTTTGAATGGGAATGCTAGGGGCACTTTTATGCTAGCCTCAAAATAGCTATTTTTAAAACACTAAGAAGGCTCGACACAACATGAGACTTTACTCCAAATATCGCCAGGGGCTCTACACATGCACTCGAACATTGAGAACACTGTTTGTGTACCACCCGGTAGATATCACCTGCTTCTCCTCCAGGTATTGACTGCAGGAGAGATGAGGGTGGGCTGGGCCAGGCCAGGATGCCTCCCAGACCAGGAGCTGGGATCAGATGACCAGGCTTTTGTCTTTGATGGCTTCAAGGTGGCTGGATTTTTCTACACATTCCGTTTGTTCAGTTTCTTGGCACTGCAGTAGAAGCAGTTTCTTTAATTTAATGTTTTTTTAAGTTAGGTCAAATGAGTCATAAAACGTGTAAATATCTTTTTCTTAGGTCCAGCGCTGGCACCAGGGTAATGAGCACTTTGGGCGTGCCTGGCAGACAGGGGACGTGGTGGGCTGCATGGTGGATCTCAACGAACAAACCATGATGTTCACACTTAATGGAGAAGTGCTGCTGGATGACTCGGGATCTGAGCTGGCATTTAAGGACTTTGAAGTTGGTGAAGGTGAGTGCTTTGTCATTGACAACACACACACACACACACACACACACACACACACACACAAAACATAACATGAAAAAAAAATTATTAGTCATTGATAAATCAATTTAGTGAAAATGAAGGCCCTTAAAAATGATTGAATGTGCAATATGTAATACTTACAATTAGTGTTTAAAATAGTTACTGCAGTCAAAATTGTAAATACTGGGGAATGTCCTCTCCCCTGGCCCTTTCTCCCCAGTGTCTTGAAGTTCACGGAGGTTGCCAGGTTGAGAACACAGCATCCAAAATGTTGCTAGACGCTAGTCTCACATAGGCAGACATTACTCCACAGCACAGCGGTGTAGCTAACATTAGATGCTGGCTATATTGACAGTCCTAAAAGCCTGTGCTCACTCTGGACCCACTCTGTACTCATTTTCTTGGCTTTAAATTACTGCAACAACTGCTGAAACACCACAACCTCGCTGTCCTCTCTACCTGAATGACAAACACACTTTCTCTGCTTAAAATTACAGCAGGAACCAAAGCATGCTGTGTGAATGTCCACTATGTTGTGCTGTTTTGGCTCAACACTGTGGCTTTCATATAAGACCAGGTGTCTGAAAAATGAGGGGATGCAACTCTTGAATCCTTGGTGATGGAGTCTTAAAATGTATGAAAAGGATCTTAAATTAGGCCTTAAATGGTAATTAATTTCACTTCAGGTTTACTGAATATTCCCTGGTTTAACACTGCGCTACTTTGTAGCCTTGACTAACAACAAGGCTCCCTTGTTGGAATCCTTTTCCTCTGGTTCTGTTGTACGCTTTGAAAGAAGAGTCATGCCAATTATAGAACTAGGAGCTTGATATAATTAGTGATGAAGCTTAGTAGTTGGATACACACCACTCACCCTTGTCTCTGTAAGTCTGGCCCTTTGATGTAAGGGCAGATTTGTCTGAATATTTTTCAAAGATGAAAGGACATTGGTTGTGCTCGCAGTCAGCTGTGTAATATGTATTTGTCAATCAGTTCCTTATGACATTTTCAGATGTGTTCTTAATTGATCTGTTGTCTTCTATTTTGACTATATATTTTACTTCATGTTACTGTTTTCTTGTTTTTATAACATGAAAACATACTGTGCCTAAAATCCAGGATGTTTTCATTGTTCTGATATAATAAAATGTATTTTGCTTTATAATATTTGTTTATGTTTGTCTTGTGTGGGACCTACAGGAAGATGTTCTATGATATTAGCTAAATACATTTAGCTGACCAATGCACTTGTACAATGTAACTGTTGCTATGCATGAGGTCCATTGTTTTGTTTTGTGGTGTTGAGCTGCTTAAATTATTATTATTACCAAGTAATGTTACATTCAGGTCAATATGGCCATCGGATGTTACTTGATGGGCTTTGAGTTAGCCATATTATGTTTTTCATTACAGCAGGAACTGTATTATGCTTGTGTGTGTGTGTGTATATGTATGTATGTATGTATGTATGTATGTATGTGTGTGTATGTATGTATGTATGTATATATATATATATATATATATATATATATATATATATATATATATATATATATATATATATATATATATATATATATATATATATATATATATATATATATATATAGCATAAAGCAAGTCAGGGTTTCGCCCAGAAAATTGTTAGTTAAGGTGGTACGTCCGTTTCGATACCCCAGTTTTGATGCCGGTTACTTAACGAGATTTTTTTTTATACCATAAGTTTTAAAATACATTTCTACATCAACAAAAATACATTAAACACAAAACTTTAATTTTCCACCGTAATTGTAAATCAAAACAAAATCAATTCAAAATTTAAAAAAATTCTGGTAACATTAACATTAATAACACTGGTTGTGCTTTTGGATAGGGATGCGTCAGTCAGATACTCAGGACTGGTATCAATCCCAACATTAAAAATTAACAAAAAAAGAGAAACCTTTTTGCCACAATGTGAACATGTTATAAATAATAAATGAATAAATAAACAAATTACATTGTGCACAGGCTAATATTGAACTAACTAAAATGAAAATGAATGTAAACAACAAAAACTTTTTAGTACAAACTGTATAATAACACAAACTTTTAATAACTGCCCAGCTGTCAACATTGAACTAATGGAGAACTAACTTAAGCGCAAAGGAATGTAATTGAGTTGCTTTGTTGTTGAAAAGTGCTGTAGAAATAAAGCTGCCTTGCCTTACAACCTCAGCCTGTCAGTCAGTCATCAGGTCATAGGAACTACTGTCTCAGAGGAAGTGTAACCGCAACCGCTTTTACCTCGCCATCAATATATTATTGATGGCTAACGCTAACGCTGTCTGCATCAAGTTTTGAAAAACTGTAAACACACTTGAAACCACTTTATCGACATTACCGTGACTCACTGTGACTTCAACAAAACTGCAGAGCCGACCTAGTTTGCCCGCACCTCTGCGCGCACGTGTGTCTGTGTCGGAGCTCCGCTCTCTGTCAATATGCAGACGGGACAGATAAGCTTGCCCTTACACGCTCAGGCGCTTTTGGAACCAATATTTGGCACAGAGAGAAATAAATAAAAACAATTGACTGTACGTAGTAAGGCGGTAGGCTGTTGTTGGTAAGGCGGACGCCTCAACTGCATAGCGCTGTGGGAAACCCTGCAAGCACTGCTCCCATTAAAAACTTGAAAAATATCCCTTTCAAAGTACATTTAGAACAGATAAAATATGTGCAATAAATTTGCATTTAATCAGGTGTTAACTATGGACAATCACGCCATCAATTGCAATTAAATATTTTTAAATTAATTAATCGATTGACAGCCCTAGTAATAATACATAAAAAGCTTCATCTTAGTATTTGACTTTTGATTTTTTTCTGTCCGTCTCCAGGTTTTATCCCAGTGTCCAGTCTGGGTGTGTGTCAGGTGGGGAAAATGAACTACGGTAAAGACGTCAGCACTCTGAAGTACTTCACCATCTGCGGCCTGCAGGAAGGCTACGAACCGTTTGCTGTCAACATGAACCGGGACGTCACCATGTGGCTCAGCAAGAGGCTGCCTCAGTTTGTTCCTGTCCCCCCCAACCACCAGCACATAGAGGTGAGGGGAGTCACCTGCAATACAGATCCACCTGCAAGAATTTTTAGTGAGACTGGCCTGAGACCTAGACTGAAATGTAATCTCTTCAACACATTTTAAGACATTTCTTAATAAAAAATTGTCTGAAAGGACAGAAAATTTGAGACCTGCTGAAACATTGACAGTACACACAGAACTAATGTTTTTTGATTTTGCCTTCTTTTTTAGGTGACGAGAATAGATGGGACAGTGGAGTCCTGTCCTTGCCTAAAGGTCACTCAGAGGTCCTTTGGCTCCCAGAACAGTTACACTGACATTACCTTCTACAGACTGAGCATGCCCATAGAGTGTGCAGAGTCCTTTTCCAGATCCACACCTAACGACAGCCTCTTCTCATCAAAGAGGGTAACAGTACCACAAACACACAGACATATACTCATACATACAGTATGTCAGACATTTGGATATACTGACATTGACCCACAGATCCACACTCAATGCAATCCCTGTGCTGGGTAACAGGTCCCTCCATTGCCCAAGCACAATTTATTGTATGTTCATTTATTTATTATTATTTTTTTTTTTAAAGATTCGATTTGGGCATTTTAGACCTGTATTAGATAGGACAGCTGAAGACATGAAAGGGGTAGAGAGAGGGAGATATTGAGCTTCAGGTGTGCCCCTTTAGTGTATATTTACTGCTCACATTTACCTGCAAGTGTATGTGTGTTGGGTTGGATGTATGATTGAGGATATGTGTGGTGTGTTCACTGTCTGTTTCTGCAGGAACTGGAAGACTTTGAAACTGTGTCAGACTTTGAGGTCCTGATGAAGTCTTCTCACGGTCCCAATGGACCAGAGAGAGACGAATTCAACAACCACAAAGATCACAACCAGGAGAAGCCCTCCAAACTTAAGCAACGGTAAACCTCGTTTTCTCATACCAACAGTTTAAAATAATCTTTTGCACACTAATAATTTCACCCTTCTGTCACTGTGTTTGATCACTATTTTAAAACGTTATAAACCTAAACCAAGCATCTGATCTACCAGGTTCATGTTGAAGAGAAACAAGCCAGACAACAGCTGTCCATCATCCGCTCGTCTGTCAGAGGAAGTGATGGCTGATGACAGAGATGAATATGAATTCCTCATGCAAGCCTCTACTGTAAGAGAATACATACACAAAATAAAATTCACAAAACACTCACATGCAATATACATGTTACTGATGCAGCTCCAAGAGAGCCAGTAAGGTAAAAGATGCACAAGTAAGGTTGGGTACCGAATCCGGTACTCTTCAGGCAGGACTGATTCACATTAAATTAAACGGTGCCAAATGTTGGTACCTGTAAGTGCAAGCGTATCTGTCCTCTCTGCAAGTTTACGCTCTAATCCACACTTTAAATCACACACACACTCAGAGGTGCGGATGCAATTAGAAAATACAAACTAAAATAGAATAAGCTACTGTCATAACCTGGCTCAAAGGTATGACAAAGGTGGAGAACACACGTTTGCTCAATTAAATCCAATTTATTGAATTAAACAAAGATAAACGTGGAATCAGTTAATCAGTAATGTGCGTAATGTATGACCCAATCCTATTTATAGCTCGCTCACCAACCATTTTCTTCCTAACCTTTAGTGCAGTTAGAAGTCCTGACCGCAGGGAGCGCAGCAACCGTGCAGGCACATAAGAATTTAAAAGATCGGACAGATATAATGGTGTAAGGCCATTCACTATTTTGTACTTTAACAGCAAAACCCTAGAATCTGCTCTAACCTGAACAGGGAGCCAATGCAGTGAGGCCAGCACAAGAGTTATATGTACTGTATGTATTTAGATGATGCAGTCAGAATACGTGCTGCAGCATTCTGGACCATCTGCAGACCGCGCACACTTTTCTTAGGCAGCCCCGAGTACAGTACATCACAATAGTCCAGCCTAGATGTAACAAAGGCATGAATAAGGGCCTCAGCATCTTTAACTGCCAATATTGATCTAATCTTTGCGATTCTTCAGCGATGAAAGAAGGCTACTTTTGTCACCTGTTTAATATGCAAATCAAATTAAAGTGACCGATCAAAAACTACCCCAAGATTCTTTACTCTATCTAGGACCAAATCATCAATGGACAGCGTACAAATGACCTAATCTCGCTGGTCCAATAACTGTCATCTCAGTTTTTGCTGAGTTGAGTAGCAGGAAGCCAAGCAAGTCGATAACTTAACTGAATCAGATGCAGTTCCTGCAATAGCTGGCATAAATATTTGTAAATCATCAGCATAGCAATGAAAAGCAATCCCAAAAGAACGAATGATCTGACGCAATGGCACTAAGTATAACGAAAGAATACAGTGGTCCACAGTATCAAAAGCCACGCTAAGATCTAACGAAAGGACAGATGTTAAGTCTGAGTCAGCAGCCAGTAACAGATCGTTTACCACCTTTGTAAGTGCTGTTTCAGTAGAATGTTTTGCTCGAAAAGCAGACTGCAGCGGCTCAAAAAGATTATTGCATAACAGATATTTTAAAAGCTGATTTGAGACTGCTGGTCTCAGAGGGAAAGGACCGAAAAAAGGTACCGTTAAGTACCAGCATTAGAAAATTTAAGTACTGGTATCGTACTAAAAAAAAGTGAACGGTACCCAACCCTATGCACAAGAGGGTTTTGTAATTAAACATTATACATATATTAAAAACAGTTAGAATGAACACATGGTACATGTCCTAGAAAAGTGTTCAGTTCAGTCAATACATTTGTTGGGATAATGCACAGCGAGGAGGTTGTTGTTGTTGCGAATTCAACCCTGACAGGGTGATCAGGACCCCAACGAGAAGCAGAAGGGTCTTGAATCGGCCTGAACGGGGTGGTATTCGCTATAACAACCGCCTTGCTTAACATTATCCTGCTTATTACATGGCTACTTACCAAATAAATCAATAATTTGACACAAAATATTGATTTAAACATGATTGTATTTTTTCCGCAAAAGAAAATAGTCATAGTAATAGTTTGGTCTTTACGGTTGGAATCCTGCGTCCATAGCAACGTAGCTAAACTCTGTAGCTAGCTGTTTAATGCAGCCCTTGGTTGGTAACTCAACACCACCTTACGGGCTGTGGTAGTAGCCATATATTTTTGGGGTGCTGCCGTGGTGGACAAATGACCCAGCTGCTGTTTTCATCACTGAAGGAATTGACAAAACATTAGCTGAAGCTTTATAGTCAGCGTTGTAGTTAGCGTTGCCAGCAGGCTATCAGCTGCTCTAATTCACATTAAACTGAACATTTCCGTTGACGATAAAGTAAGACACGGTGAATGGCTTCTTTGGGAATATTCATGTTGGCGTTTATGTCATCATTCATCTTGTTTCCTTTTTGCACAGCCGCTGCACGTTGACCCACCTGTACGTTAGCGTTAAACATGTTGCTAAGCTAACGCATTAGTGTCACTGTGTCCACGTTTGGAAGCCACTCAACTGATAAATTATCCGGACTTCTTTCAGCGGATTGATAGCTGTCCTCCAGAGTGAACAGAACTGCGTCTATGGCAACGGTGTGTCATTCTTAGCAGTGGTATGTTATCAAGAAAATAACAGACCGCATTCTACATTAGAATTCAAATAAGCCATGTAATAAATTATATGAATGTACAGTTGTGTTCAGAATAATAGCAGTGTGTTTAAAAAAGTGAATAATGCTTGACACCTGTTTCTTCACTGAACCAATCACCTCACTAATTGAACACAACACTGCTATTATTTTGAACGAGCCCCTTTCAATTACAGATTCAATTACACAGAGTGAGCAGCATAAATGTCATGACTGTTGGGTCTGTTGGTTTTCTATGACTACAACACTTACTAGTACATTTTTTGCCATGTAGAAATATCACTTCTACCAAAAAATAGGATTGAACTGTATTTGCATTTTTAAATTGTCATTCAGGTCTCTGGTTTCTAGAAAATTATGTTTATCCACTGCACCTGAAAAAGGTTTCCCCCCCCCCAATTACATGCATTAATTTTGTGTTTCATAATATGTGTGTTGTGAAGCTCTTTGGGAACAGAACTGGGATCAGGGGCAATGCAGTTAAGCCCAAATTGATTACACCTCTCTTCCTGTGCAGCACTACTACTCTGTGCGGATCTTCCCCGGTCAGGAGCCCAGCAGTGTTTGGGTGGGCTGGGTGACCTCCGACTTTCATCAGTATGACCCAGGATTTGACCTGCACAATGTCCAAACTGTCACAGTTACCCTCGGAGATGAGAAGGGCAAAGTTCATGAGAGGTAAGTCAAGTTGGAGCCAACCCATGGCTTGGGCTAAATTTATTGAATATAATTTTTTTTGTTGGGCTGGGTTGTGTGTGTGTGTGTGCGTGTGTGTGTGTGTGATGAAGCCAACTCATTCCAGCTTCAAACTACATCATTTGAATGCAATGACTAGCACCCATTAAACCCGAGGAACTAATCTTTGCAAATAATGGTATTGTAGTGCTTCAGTGAAATCTTTACTGCACATTTTGGTTAAAAGACTGAGCATGGTGTGTGCTCTTTTTCAGTATTAAGCGCAGTAATTGTTACATGGTGTGGGCTGGAGAGAGCAGCAGTCCTGGTCAGGGGAGGAACAACAATGGCTTAGAGATCGGCTGTCTGGTCGACACAACAAACGGATTGCTGACATTTACAGCAAACGGCAAAGAACTCAGCACATATTACCAGGTAAACATTCAATATGGTGTTACAAGTTTGTGAATGGTCTTTTTCTTCAACACCTGCTTCTTTCGTCTTCTCCCTTCCTGATTTATGTTTCTTCTTTCTTTTCATTTTGCTTCATACACCAAAATGTTCCTCCTTACTTTTTTTCTTTGTTTTTATGTATTTGGTTGCTTCTAACATTAATCCCTCTCACTATAACAGTCTGGCACCAGTTATTAAACTTAGCATCTGAACTGATTGACCCCATGGTCTGTTGTGGTCTTCGACACCACTGCTACCAGGATAAAACAAAACCCTGCCTGTTCTTGAACTGAGGTTCTTGGCTTGTATATTAAATTTACCAAAGAAAGTTTTTTTTAATTGCATATTTGTGCCACTGTCTGTTCAGCTTCCAGTTGATCACTCAGAGGCTTAAGCAACATTTCTGAAAAAGACATTTTTTTCTTCCTTACAATAACCAAACTAATACCAATTGATTTACAAATTATTTTAACTTTTAATGTTGGACTGCAAAAAATAAATAACTAATTGTGATTCCAGTTGGGCTTAAAGTGATACTTTGCCAATTTTAATCCAGCTTTGTGACATCTTTGTGTGTGTGTGGCGTCCCTCCACGGCTCCAGTGCACAGAGCTCAGAACAGCCGGGGTCGGCTGAAATCTCAGCGGACCCCCGTGACGCCTTTCACACTCTCTCATCTCAACAGGTGGAGCCCAGTACCAAGCTGTTCCCGGCCGTCTTTGCCAAGGCCACCAGCCCCAATGTCTTTCAGTTTGAACTGGGGCGTATTAAGGTGATAAAGACACAGACACACACACACACACACACACACACACACACACCCCTACAGCTTCATTTAAAAAAAAAAAAGTAACTGAGGTTTGGGTGGTTGCCTTTAACATCAGAGACAAATAACCTGCATTTCCTGTTGCTGCTTCATAATAAAAGCCTTCTAGTGGTACACAGATAGAGAGATTTGAATGATTTATGGAGAAACAAAAACACAACATAAATGACTTAGAATGGTTTGTTTAGACTTGGTTTTTAAATTGTCCTGTTACAATTCATCTTTAGCATTTGTAACATCCTTTTGGTTTGATCTCAGTTTAGTAACACTCTAGATCAAAATACTCAAAATGGAAACAGAAAATATCTTCAACAAGCCATTAACTCATGACTACAGTCTCTCTTGTCATGTCGGTTTGGGATGAAATTACGTCTTATACATAACCAGACTAATGAGCACTATATAGGAAAGCCAACTCTTGGTTGACAGAGAAAACTGCCCAAAGAGTATGTCCACAGTATCCATTTTGGTCTGTCCAGCTTTGTCCTATCTGATGTTGTATCATTGTCAACATGCCTGTTTTCCTGTCAGAATGCGATGCCTCTGTCAGCAGGCCTGTTTAAGAGTGAGAGGAAGAATCCAGTACCTCAGTGTCCTCCACGGCTGCATGTCCAATTTCTCACTCCTGTATTATGGAGTCGTGTTCCCAACCACTTCCTCGAGGTACAGTAACTACTCTTACCTATCGATAGTAGGTGTGCATGTCCTGGCTTTTTTGTGGGTCTGCTTAGGTTGATATAAAATAGAGAAAGGGGTAGCATGGCAAATGACTAATTGTTGAATGAACAAAGGGACGTAAAAGCCGACAGTTCTGGAAAACAATTGAGAAATTCGTCGTTAATATCGTAAGTTTATCTGAAACTCTGGTCACTGTTCCTGGTTTTGAACAGGAAAACTGATGCTTGTCTCTATAAACACAGTAGCCAAATGATGCTGGGTCATATGACTTCCATACTGTACTGCATATGGGCAGTATGCTAGGTAAACTGTCTGCTGTGCCACACGGTGGGTGAAAAGCAACATAAATGTATTGCATGCTTTCTGTAAAGTGCTAAGAGATATTATTTGTTCCTTTCAGGTGTCGGCATCCAGAGTGAATGACAGACACGGCTGGCTGGTCCAGTGTAACCAACCTCTGCAGTTCATGACCCTGCACATACCTGAGGAGAACAAGTGAGGGACACACACACACACATACACACCGTTTTATTCTCCTGCTCTCTCCTTCTTCATGCAGTGTCTCTCTGTGTGTTGTCCAGGTCGGTGGATATCCTGGAGCTCTCAGAGCAAAGGGACTTATTGAAGTTTCACTACCATACCCTCCGACTGTATTCAGCAATCTGTGCTCTGGGAAACAACCGGGTGGCACATGCCCTCTGCTCACACGTAGACGAGGCACAGCTCCTGCAGGCTATAGAGAATAAGTACATGCCAGGTAACACCCACAGCATTTAGAAAGCATAACTGCATGCAAGGTCCAAGAGCCTGTCAAAGTAGAAGTCAGGTAATAGCCCTCATAACCCTGATGGGACCCGCCAGTACCCGACGGGCCGGGTTACTGCTCTGTCGGACACGGGCCAGGCTAGGACGGAAAAATGCGGTCCGATCCGCACTCTCAGTAGTTTATTCTTTAATAAGAAGTCAGTTAACCCTCTGAACCCAAGAGACTCAAAAACAGCACCTCTGATTCATAGTTTAATCATCTAAAAACCATAAATGCTACAGACTTACCGAAAATTGCACCTAAAAGCTAACGAGTTAGCGGTTACGGAGGTCTCTTCCGCGTCTCTCTAGCCTCTACAGGTGATTTTCTATCCAGCCTGGAACGTGCCTTTTTCGGGGTCGTTGAGCATTAAATCCATACCGTTACATCCAAGATTTATCCACTTTATGTCCATAATTCATTGCATTTTCGCTCATTACTGCTGCTAGCTCCTGGCTCTGTGTCTGCTCTGTTTGTTTACGGAAATATTATGCCCATATATGGGAGACAACGTCACCCAAAGTGTATGAGTGGGGACAACGTCACCCAACGAGTATGGGGGCTGAAAGAGCTCAATCCCCCCCCAGTCAAACTAGTCTAGCGTGCGATCAAAGATGTTATAGCAAACAAGATAGATATCTACTGTTTTATAGAGGAAAATGGCCCCACTGGTTTGAGATTTGGCATATATTTGGGCCTTTTTTGAAGAATTGTAAATAGTATGTGCTTTATATGAGTTATAATGTTTATTATGTTTATTTTTGCATATAGAAGAACGGTTTTAGACACACAAATGCTTGTGTAGCATTGCTGTGTGATAATATCAATAAATATGACATTATGTTGAATATTGGCATAAGTAAATGTCATGAGGGCAAAAGTGTCTGGACTTTCTTTGAAAAAATGTATATATTTTGTCAACTGTATAAGTTATGATTATTTCTTAACAGTGTGACTCCCAAGACATATGAGAAGTGTTTTAGAGAGTAAAATGGCTTAGGTTTTAATGCTCTGTGTGGGATATCAATACATATCTGGAAGATTCATGTTCCGTTAAGGTCCTACAACCATTTTTAACATTCAAGTGACCTCACTGCAGCCCAAATATCCTAATAACTTTTTTGTGTCGAAAAAATGCCTTGATTACCTTGTTTCAAGCCATTCTAGCGTTGTATAGAAAGCCTGCAGGAAGACTCAGCGCAATTTGTGCCAGTGCTCATTAATATTCAACGAGCTAAGCTGCTTGACTCTGATTGACTAACAGCTAGCCAATGAGAGCCTGGCTATCAGCAACCTTTACCCAGCGCAACTGGGCGAGCTCATGAATAGTAATGAGCTCAGGCAACATGACATCAGACTGACCAGCTCTTGTGATTGGTCTGATTTCTCCTCTTATTTCTTTACAGTGGCTAGAGCAGACAGAGGAGGTAGTAGTTCATCTTCACATTCACCACACAACACAAACACATATGGACTTAAGATATTTAAAAAAAAATGCTAATAAAAACAGTTTTGTGTGGCAGGGCAGCTTTAAAAAACAGAAGAGGCTCAGTCATTACCTAAAACAGCTGTCCACTGTAGTTTGTTATGTTTGTTAGTTAGTAACAAACACAACTCAAACAGGAGGAAATATATTTCATGTAATGGGGACTATTTTTATTTTTTTAAGATTATTTTTTGGGCATTTTAGGCCTTTATGTAGGACAGCTGAAGATGTTAAGGGGGTGAGAAGGGGGAATAACATGCAGCAAAGGGCTGCAAGGCGGAGCCGCTGTATCATGAAGTAAACCACTATATATGGGTTCCTGCTCTACCAGGTGACCCACGGGAACATTTTTATTTATTTTTTTTTTTTTATTTATTTTTTTTTTACTTTAGTTTTTATTGAATATTCAGTACATTGTCATACATGACATGAAAAACATTAAAAAGGGAGAACGAGGGAACTCCTGTGGGAAAAAGGTGATGTTGGCTAAAAAAAAAAATAAATTTCAAGTCAATGCTTTATCCACTGAGTCCAAGCTGTGAACCAATGTCCTTATGCTTTATTTAAGTAAAGTGTCCACTTCTGCCATCTTTTGGTATACAGACCTTCTCTCAAACCAAGCACAAAAGTCAACCTTTCCATTGCCCTTATTTCTTGTATGACCTCAAACCATTGTTGCCGTTTAGGACAATAGGGCTTATACCAGTTTCTGGTTATCACTTTCCTCGCTGCTGTGAGGAGTATCTTGACTAGGTACCTGTCCCTCTGTACTATTACAGGTGAAATATGACCCAGGTATAAGACTATGCACGTGAAAGGAACCTTAGATCCAAGTACATTACTTAAAACTAAAGGTATATCCTCCCAAAATGGCTTCAGTTTTTCACAACTCCAAAAAATATGTGTGTGATGTGCTACTAAGCAGCCACATTGTCTCCAGCAGTGCTGGTGTGTTGAAAAGGTTTTACTGCTGATCTGAGGTGTAATAAAAAAAACACACCAAATTCTTCCAGTTAAACACCCTCAGTTGTTGTGAGCTTGTGGAAGTATGTTGAGTTTCACACATATCGTGCCGTACATCTGATGGAATTTCTACTTTTAGTTCCTTATCCCGTCTTGCTTTCAAATATAATTTTGAGTTGCCCCTACTTTCCATAATTCTTTCATAGAACATAGAAATGATTTTAACGCAGTTTCCATTTGGTCCATAAGCACTCATCATATATCCTATAACTAGATTGAGTTCTTGAGAGTTCTCCATTTTCAATTCTTTGTTGTAGTAATCCCTAAATTGTATATACCTAAATATGTCCCGATTATGAAGGGAGAATTTTTCTTTTAATGTTTGGAAAGTCTGTAATTCCTTGTTGTCCATTATCATACACACTGCCTTAATACCTTTTCCTGCCCAATCCTTGAATATGGCATCACTAACTCCTGGCTTAAACTGGGTGTCGTAGGCTATCCATCTAAGAACTCTCTGATCTTTCCTTAGTTTTAGCTGCCTCACAAAGTTAAACCAGAACTCTAGAGCGTCAGAAGTTATAAAGCCTACTTTACACTTGACTAATGAGGGGATTTCCTTTTCTCCCAACACGGACTGGATCTGATAGCCTTCAACATATGTCTCGATTTCCTTCCATCTGGCAAAATAGTTGTCTTTACACCATAAAAAATAAGGGGCGGAATTAAGCTGCATGAAAGTAATCTTTGAGATTGGCGAACGCCTTCCTCCTTTTATGTTTGGCCAACTGAAATGTTGTATATTTTATTCTAGGCTCCTTTCCGTCCCAGATAAATCTAGAAAAAAGTTTATCCCAGGCTTGGAACTGGTGTTGAGGGACCTCTACAGGTAAGGCCTGGAATAGATATAGCAATCTAGGAAAATGTTCATCTTAATTACGTTAATCTTACTACTAAAGTCCAATGGGTGAGTGGACCATCTTTCAATATCTTTTTTAATATTTTGGTTACTTGGATTATAGTTTACCTCATATAAATGAAGATTTTTAACTATGTTCACTCCTAAATACTTTATTGATTCTATGTCCCATCATATGAACCAAAATATTGTCTGCAAATAAACTAATCAGGTGGTCTGTGTGTCCAATCTTAATGACTCGTATTTTTTCATGTTGGCGAATTGCCTGGGCCAGGGGTTCAATGTAAAACGCAAATAGTGTGGGACTGAGACAACAACCTTGTCTGGTGCCTCGCTCCAATGTAAAAAATGGAGACAATGATCAATTGATTTTTATTCTTGCTGTTGGTTGTTGATAAAGTGTTCTAATGATCCCTACTGATTGTTCGTTAAAACCAAATCTATGCAAAGTTTTACATAGGAAATGCCAATTAACCCTATCAAAGGCCTTTTCGGCGTCGAGGCTTAGTAGTATTGCAGCTTTATTTTCCTTTTCTATCCTATCTATCAAATGCAGTGTCCTTCTGATATTATCATGTGTTTGCCGATTTTTAACAAATCCTGTTTGGTCTTCGTCAATTAATTCCGGGAGAAGGTTCTCAAGTCTTTTGGCATTTATTGCTGTGTACAATTTTTATAATCTACGTTAAGAATGGAAATGGGTCTAAAGTTACTGCAATATTCCCTGTTTTTTCCCTCCTTAGGGAGTACTGTAATAAGTGCCTCTTTCCATGATGGTGGGAGTTTACCTTCTCCTTTAATCCAATTAAATGCTTTCAGCAGGAGGGGACTTGCTCTTCTTTAAAAGTTTTGTACCATTACCCAGTGTCTTGCTTGACTTTAAGTTGGTTATTGCTTTATTTATTTCTCCCAGTGAAAAAATCTGCTATGATGCAATCATTCTGCCTCTTGCCAATACTAGGTAGATCTAGATCGTTAAGAAAGTGTTGCATCGCTTCTACTTTAGTATTAGAGGTTTCGGGATATAGGTTTTTGTAGTAATTTAGGAAAATGGCCTATATATCTTTTGGATGGTATTTTAGATGATTTGTTTCTGGATCCCGTATCTTATGTATGGTACTATCCACTTGTTGTTAATTACGCAAGCGTCGGGCAAGTAATTTAGCTGCCTTGGGGCCTGATTCATAATATTCCTGTTTGTAAAATCTTGCTTTCTTCTCTACATCTTGTTTTAACAGATCATTGATCTGTTTTTTTAATTGTCGTATTTGCGCTAATAGTTTTGGGTCTCTGTTATTTTTATATTGCTGTTCCACTTTAGATAGATCTGATACAAGGTTATTATATTTCACGACATTCCTCTTTTTATTCGATGCTGTTAAGGCAATCAATTTGCCACAAGTCACTGCCTTCAATGTGTCCCATATTATAGATGGATCAACACAGCGTAACGTTAGTTTACTGGTAGCCTGCGGCATCACTTTTCAAGACACCATGGCCACTTACAGAGTTTGCAAAAGAAAAAAGAAAACTTCCCTGTAGTTACCGGTGTGGCAACATTTAGCGTGCATGCATGCATTGTACACAGTGTGTGCGGTGTCTGAAATAAACCCCAGACTGAAAGCCAAGTTCATTCATTTGCTCACCGGAAACGTGACTTTAACCCCGACGTGGAGGTATCGAGTCTCCCCTGGTTTTCTGACCACGGTCGGAAACCAAGCAATCAGGAAAGATTAAGCACATTGAACATTTTAAATTAAACAGCTTATTAACATGCGCTTGTTACCCCGTGTGCGCTGATGCGTTCATCTATTGACATTTCCGAATGCCTTCCTACAGTTGCTTAATAAAAGCGGTCTTTCTACACAAACAAACGTACATGTGTCATTAGTATGAGAAAACAGTATGGAACTCGGGTCGGGCTCATAATTATCTCAATGCCTGTCAGGCTTGGGTCAGGTTTACTTACTGCTCTGCTGGACATGGGCCGGGCTCGGACAGAAAAATGCGGCGCGATCAGCAACCTAAACCAGAGGCCACAAAACGGTTGCCAATTGACTTAATCTGGTTGCCAAGGCGTTACTGTTGAGCCTTGCAGTTCTCTCGATAATAAATAGGGTCTTAGAGAATAAGAACAATGGCTATATTACACCTATATAGAGTATAAATTCATGTTATTTGTACTACCAGGTAATGGCTGTAATCTGTTCATTAAAAAGAACATAAATGGTATGTATAATGATTCATATTTGATCGTATGTGTATAACTATCTTTCCATCTGTCTTTGACAGGTTTGCTTCGTGCAGGCTACTACAACCTCCTCATTGATATCCACCTGAGCAGCTACACCACGGCTCGCCTCATGATGAACAACGAGTACATTGTTCCCATGACAGACGAAACCAAGAGCATCACTCTGTTTCCAGATGAGAAGAAAAAGCATGGCCTGCCAGGCATCGGCCTCAGCACCTCCCTGAGACCCAGAATGCACTTCTCATCCCCGAGTTTTGTCTGTGGGACTGGCCCACTGTCTCGTAACAACGGATCAGGAGACTGTTTCCAGTACAGCCCTGAATTTCCCTTAGATGTACTGAAAATGAAAACCATCGAGATGCTAACAGAGGCGGTGCGGGAGGGAAGCATGCACGTACGGGATCCAATAGGAGGCAGCACTGAGTTTCTCTTTGTCCCCCTCATTAAGCTGTTCTACACCCTGCTCATTATGGGAGTGTTCCAAAGTGGAGATCTAAAGAACATCCTCAGACTGATTGAGCCGTCTGTGTTCTCTGAAAGACGCGAAGGGCAGGTGGACATTGAGCCGGAGGTGGTGAAGGAAGGGGAAACTGATGGAGGGAGGAACATGCCTAAAGAAGGACTGTTACAGATGAAGCTACCCGAGCCTGTAAAACTCCAGGTGACACCCTCTCAGTTTGTAAATGTACTTTTTTGTCAGATTAGTTAGATATTTACAGACATAGTGATGATAATAATTTAAAATTTAACAGTGTGTTGTTTTTCGTCATATTTCACTTTTTGTTTTATGTTGGACAGTATGAAATACCTTATACAGAATTAGTAGTTTTAACTTTTTTTTTTTTACTGTGGTTTCATTTTAAAATGTTAAAGCTCTCCTTAGAATTATGGAAAATATTTTTTTCTTTTTCTTATTTTTTATATATTCAAAAATGAACAAATACAAACAATTACAAAAAAAGACAGTGGAACGCGTCCCAGAGCCAAAAAAAACAGAGGAAAGTTGGGAGCGAGGGAGACAAAATAACACATGCAGAAAGAGACACACACAAACATAAACAGGCACACACACAGACAGACACAAGACAAGGGACCAATCACTTGTGCAGGTTGAGGTAAAGGCTGTAGCACAAGTCTACAGCCCAGACCTCAAGGAGCCAGCGATGCTGCGCCAAGTGTCCAGAGTCCTTTCTGGCGCTCCATGGATGTGCGCCGCCAACAGTTCCATGTACACGACATCCAAGAAGAAAAGGGTCCAAACACGGCTAGACATGTCATGAGGTGGCTTCCAACGGGTTGCAATCATTCTCTTAGCAGCTGTAAGTCCAGCAAACACAGCACATTTTAGAGCTTTAGAGAGCTGGAAGGTTGACAGGTCATTCAGAATCAAAACATTGACAGTAACGGGTACAGTAACATCAAAAACGCAGACATTTTTGATGCAATATTGTTCCAGAACTGACCAACAGGAGAACACTCCCAGAACATGTGACAATATGTACCTTGAGCTTTTATTGGGCAGAAAATGCACAAAGGAATGTTAATTAATTTCATGTGGTGCATTTTCACGGGGTTGAGATATGTCCTATGATTGAAATTGTAGTGAATCTGCAGATGGTCTGGATTGCGTGATACATCTGGAATGTTAGACCATACATCATGCCAGTCGAGATCAACACTCAGTCCTGGGCAATCGCGCGCCCAGATCCTCTCAATAGGAAGGCCAACACGGCCAGATATCACCAAGAACTGATAAAGCCTGGCTACCATACCACAGTTTTTAGCCTGCACAGTAAATAACTTCCAAATCGGATGGATGGGCAAAGTCCTCTGCCAGGGGACACCGTATGCCTTGAGTGCCGATCTTAACTGAAGGTAAAAGGAAAAAAGAAGAACATGGTAGACTGAATGCATTTTTAAGTCAGAGAAGGGTAACAAGCCAACCTCACCAAAAATGTCTTAGACGATGAACTCCCCTTATTTTCCATTGTGGAGCTGTTCGGCCTACCACCAATCAGAAGTGCTGTATTATTGAATAATGGGGAAAAAGTGTGCCACTTACAAGCTACAGTATATGGCAGTATGTTTCAGTTAATCTCCCAAGGACCAGAAATAATGATTAAAGTTGGGAGCTGATAGGCCACCATCCTCTTTCCTCCTCTGTAGAGTGGACATCTTGAGTTGCAGCCGCTTGCCTTTCCAGATAAATTTGGATACCGCTGATGTAATATGCCAGTAACCAGCAGGAGGGGAGAGAGGTAGCATAGAGCTCACAAAATATTCAGTTCAGAAATTCAAACACAAAACATTCATTTTTAACCACTGAGATACAGGCTTGAATCAACATGGGGAATAGAGCTGCTCGATTATGGAAAAAATAATAATCACGATTATTTTGGTCAATATTGAAATCACAATTATTTAACATGATTACTCATTAATCTTTGGATATAATGTCCAGAGTGGTGTCTTTTAGTGTCCTTTATCTCCCAGAAAGAATCTTTGGATGAGAATAAAATCTGTTTTACTACTGTTCATCTTTACAGATATTACACGTAACTTTACACAGTTAATGAACAATTCCAGATACTTAACACAATATTGCATCACACGTCAGATTTTCACTCACTATGACCACTACTACTGTCATTACTAAATGTGCCTAAATATGAAAATATTGTCGCCCTCAGTGGGCTTATTACTTGCTACCTGCTAGCACCCAGCTGGAAAAAGTTTTAACAGTAAGGGAATACAGCGTTACAGCAGATGTGTGCATGCAAATGTGCATACATACATTTTGTCTTGTGTCCTTCAGAACACAAGACAAAATAAGAGTGTTCTTGCAAAACAAAACAGGGCAAAATAATCGTTTTTTCTTGATTGTACTATTTTGGTGATCGTTGGGAGCCAAAATTGAAATCGAAATTCAATTAATCCATTTTTGCTTATCTTTCAAAACGGTGTTTAGAGTAACAAAATAGTTATGTTTAATAATCTTGTTTAAGCAGGGGAAGACCTCAGTGCCTAAATATTTAAACTGCTTAACAATGGGGACGTTGGCAGAGATGGTTGAGTTGCAGGCAGAATCATTTAAATTAAGCAGTGCAGATTTTGACCAGTTCATTTTAAAGCCTGATGAGCTTCCATACTTGTCGCATAGTGATAGAAGGGGAGGAAGAGAGTGAGAGGGGTTTTCTAAAAAAAAAAAAATTTAAAAAAAGAAACTGACCGTAAAAATGACCACTCAAGTCTGTCAAAGGCTTTCAGTGCGTCAAGAGAAAGAAGTCTTTTTCTTTCTGACTGTAGTCCTTGTTTTAAAACTAAGTAGCATGTCAACATTCTCTTTATCCTACAAGCCTCTTACACCTTATTCATCATAGTGTGTAGTTGACCCTGTGTGTGTGTGTGTGTGTGTGTGTGTGTGTGTGTGTGCGCAGATGTGCCATGTGCTTCAGTACCTGTGCGACTGCCAGGTGCGTCATCGCATCGAGGCGGTGGTGGCCTTCTCTGATGACTTTGTTGCTTGTCTCCAAGACAACCAGCGGTTCCGCTACAATGAGGTGATGCTGGCACTCAACATGTCTGCAGCCCTCACTGCCAAGAAGACGAAAGAGTTCAGATCTCCTCCACAAGAACAGGTAGGAACACCACTGAAGAAGAGAGGGCATGGCTGGAGGACAGGACAGTAGAGAGAGAACACGTTGTACAAGAGTAAAGCAGACTGGAGGATAATCAGGCAGTGTAGAAGAACAATATGAAGTGTGTTAGATAAGAACAGCAAACAATCAAGATGAAAGCTGGACTTTTGGTGACACTTAAGACACACAGTAATTAAGATCAGGGACATTCTGTATCACCTAAATACTCATATTCAGCTGACGCTTCTTAACGCTGGACACCAGGTAGTTCACTTCCATTTTACAGTGAACGGACGCACTCGTGCAGTGTATGAATTAGGGCTGATATGAATTATGAAAAAGCATAGTTTGTTTTTTTAATTGAAATGTCTGGAAGAGCATAGTAATGAAATTAAAATAAAATTGTAGTTGCTTTTTGTAAATGTATATAAGATTGTGTAAAATGGGCTCATGTAACGTCTCGTATCTGTCACAGGCCCCTGAATTTAATCGAGTCAAAATCGTTTTGTGGCAGACATTGTGATATCAGTAAATATTGTATTGCTGTTCCTACAATTGAAATACAGTGAACCCTCGCTATATCACGGTTCACCTTTCACGGTCTCGCTGCTTCACGGATTTGCATTGTGTTCTGCATTCTGCAAACATAATCAATGGTGGCATGTCGGTTTATAAGAATCTTTTTGCCCAGAAGAAAAAAGAGCGACAACAACTACCGATAACTATGTTCTTCTCTCGAAAAAACACACCCGCACCGCGGGCTTTAGAAGAAAAAAACGCTACAGAGCGGAGTCAGGATGCAGCGGCTCAGTCAGAAGAGCAGTGAAATACACAAGTCACTATTTTTCCTACTGTACTTTGTATTTTTTTCATAATCATTTTTCATTTTCTCCCGTTCCAATGACTCTGGTCGCGGGGGGGCGGTGCTGATCTCCGCAATTTGAAGCCTTCAGTTCGTATTGATGATTAAAATTATTATTTTACAGTACAGTAGTTATTTGTAAAAAAAACCGTTGATACAGTACTTTTATTTGTTAAACAAATGCTTGGGCCTGTAAAAAGGTTTTGTTCTTTGGTTAATGGAGTATTTCATTGTATAATAATTGTAAAAAAAAATAAAGGTTACTACTTCACGGATTTCGCCCTTCACGGGTTCTTTTTGGAACGTAACCCCCGTGACAAACGAGGGTTCACTGTAATATTGTATTGTGATAAAACGTGTAACTTACAACCCTAGTGTGAAACTAGTCACAGAGAAACTTTCTGTTGCTGGATCCATTGCAGACTCCATGTAAGATAGCATCTTTCTAATACACTGGTGGGAACACGCTCCCAACATCCAAACCTATGAACGAATGATTGTTGGATTTATGTACGCCTGTGATCCCAGTGGTTGAAGTATTTAATAAACAGGACTTGTAACAACTGCGTGTTTCTGCAGATCAACATGCTGCTAAACTTTAAGGATGAGAAGCAGGAGTGTCCCTGTCCTGAATACATCCGAGAACAGCTGCTCGACTTCCACGAGGACCTGATGAGACACTGTGGTAAACTATCCATCAGCTTCACCTAGACAGTAACACAAATGTATTTCAATATCCAGGTTCCACACAGATATCAATAACACAATCATCCATCCATCCATCTTCATCCGCTTATCCGGTATCGGGTCGCGGGGGCAGCAGCTCCAGTAGGGGACCCCAAACTTCACTTTCCCAAGCCACATCATCCAGCTCCGGCTGGGGGACCCCGAGGCGTTCCCAGGCCAGGTTGGAGATATAATCTGTCCACCTAGTCCTGGGTCTTCCCCGAGGCCTCCTCCCAGCTGGACGTGCCTGGAACATCTCCCTAGGGAGGCGCCCAGGAGGCATCCTCACCAGATGCCCCAACCACCTCAACTGGCTCCTTTCGACGCGAAGGAGCAGCGGCTCTACTCCGAGCTCCTCTCGGATGACTGAGCTTCTCACCCTATCTCTAAGGGAGACGCCAGCCACCCTCCTGAGGAAACCCATTTTGGCCGCTTGTACCCTTGATCTCGTTCTTTCGGTCATGACCCAGCCTTCATGACCATAGGTGAGGGTAGGAACGAGAATTGTCCGGTAGATCAAGAGCTTTGCCTTCTGGCTCAGCTCTCTTTTCGTCACAACGGTGCAATAAACTGAATGTAATACTGCACCAGCTGCTCCAATTCTCCGACCAATCTCACGCTCCATGGTCCCCTCAAAAAGCAGCGATGAGATCCCGAGCCCACCGAACTGCAACCCTTCCCCGCCCCGACTACGCCTCGATATCCTGTCCATAAATATTACAAACAGGATTGGTGACAAAGCGCAGCCCTGGCGAAGGCCAACCCTTCCCCGCCCCGACTACGCCTCGATATCCTGTCCATAAATATTACAAACAGGATTGGTGACAAAGCGCAGCCCTGGCGAAGGCCAACCCTCACCTTGAACAAGTCCGACTTACTGCCGAAAACCTTGCGAGAGTGAAGATCTGATCCGTTGTTCCACGGCCAGGACCAAATCCGCATTGTTCCTCTTCAATCTGAGGTTCGACTATCGGCCGAACCCTCCTTTCCAGCACCTTGGAGTAGACTTTACCAGGGAGGCTGGGAAGTGTGATACCCCTGTAATTGGCACACACGCTCTGGTCCCCCTTTTTGAAGAGGGGAACCACCACCCCTGTCTGCCACTCCTTGGGCACCGTCCCAGACTTCCACGCAATGTTGAAGAGGCGTGTCAACCAAGACATCCCCTCCACACCCAGAGCTTTCAGCATTTCTGGACGGATCTCATCAATCCCTGGGGCTTTGCCCCTTTTTTGACTACCTCAACAACTTCCACCAGGGAAATTGACGACAATCCCCCATCATCCTCCAGCTCTGCCTCTACCACAGAGGGTGTGTCAGCTGGATTTAGGAGTTCCTCAAAGTGCTCCTTTGACTGCTCTATTACCTCCCCAGTTGAGGTCAACAACGTCCCATGCTTACTGTATACAGCTTGGATGATTCCTCGCTTCCCCCTCCTGAGGTGGCGAACGATTTTCCAGAAGCACCTTGGGGCCGACCGAAAGTCCTTCTCCATGTCTTCTCCGAACTTCTCCCACACCCGTTGCTTTGCCTCTGTCACGGCAGAGGCTGCAGCCCTTCGGGCCCGTTGGTACCTTGCAACTGCCTCCGGAGTCCTCCGGGATAACATATCCCGGAAAGACTCCTTCTTCAGTCGGACGGCTTTCCTGACCACCGGTGTCCACCAGGGTGTCCGTGGGTTACCGCCCCTTGAGGCACCCAAGACCCTAAGACCACAGCTTTCCACCGCAGCTTCAGCAATGGAAACTTTGAACATTGTCCACTCAAGTTCAATGCCCCCAGCCTCCACAGGGATGCCTGAAAAGCTCCGCCGGAGGTGTGAATTGAACGTCCGTCGGACAGGGGCCTCCTCCGGACGTTCCCAATTTACCCGCACTACGCGTTTGGGCTTACCAGGTCTGTTCAAAGTCCTCCCCAATCCCCTGACCCAACTCACCACCAGATGGTGATCAGTTGACAGCTCCGCCCCTCTCTTCACCCGAGTGTCCAAAACATACGGCCTCAGATTAGATGAGACGATTATAAAATCGATCATTGACCTTTGGCCTAGGGTGCTCTGGTACCACGTACACTTATGAGCATCCCTATGTTCGAACATGGTGTTTGTGATGGACAATCCATGACTAGCACAGAAGTCCAACAACAGACAACTACTCTGGTTTAGATCAGGGAGGCCGTTCCTCCCAATCACGCCTCTCCAAGTATCTCCATCATCACCCACGTGTGCGTTGAAGTCCCCCAGCAGAACTATGGAGTCCCCTACTGGAGCCCCATACAGGACTCCATTCAAGGTCTCCAAGAAGGCCGAATACTTTGAACTCCTGTTTAGTTCATATGCACAAACAACAGTCAGAGTTCCCCCATCACCCGCAGTCGTAGGGAGGCGACCCTCTCGTCCACCGGTGTAAACTCCAACGCAGCGGCACTCAGCCGGGGGCTTGTGAGTATCCCCACACCCGCCCGGCGCCTCACACCCTGGGCTACTCCGGAGTAGGACAAAGTCCAACCCCTATCCAGGAATATGGTTCCAGAACCGAGACTGTGCGTAGAGATCTAACTGGTAGCGCTCCACCTCCCGCACAAGTTCCGGCTCCTTCCCCCACAGAGAGGTGACATTCCACGTCCCCAGAGCCAGCCTCTGCCGCCCGGGTCTGGTCTGTCGAAGCCCCTGAACTTCACCCAACCCCAGCGGTTCCTCCCACAGCTGGTGGGCCCATGGGATGGAGAGAGAGAGGAGCCACGTAGCTTCTTTGGGCTGTGCCCGACCAGGCTCCGTGGCAAACCCGGTCACCAGGCGCTCGCTGACGAGCCCGCCATCTGGGCCTGGCTCCCTCAATCTCTTCCTCGTTTTATCATAGGATTTTTTAACCATTCTTTGTCAGGCCCCTCCCCTGAGACCACTTTGCCAAGGGAGACCCTACCAGGAGCACAAAGCTCCAGACAACACAGCCCTCAGGTTCATAGGGACACACAAACCTCTCCACCACAATAAGGTGATGGTTCCCGGTGAGATAACACAATCATGGATCGCCAATATCTGTATATTCATGGGACTACAGTATGGAATGTACACTGAATTCTCTATTCTGTCAGGTATAGAGTTGGACGAGGATGGAGGGATAGATGGGGACAGTGACTTCACCATCCGAGGTCGACTCCTCATTGGTGGAGAAAGTGGCTCACCTGAAGAACAAGATGGCCAACCGGCCAAAGGAGAAAAAAGAAAGGAAACCCAGTAAGTCCTTTGCACCTTTGCACGCACACACACACACACACACACACACACAGAGCAGGGGGTTACATGTAAACAGTTGACAATTTGTTACAGAAAATATTATATTTAGATTGTGGAAAAATAATGAGATCACACACAAGATATCCCATTATGGAATTTCCATAAACTGCATGAGGTACAATCAGGTTTTGGATGATAATTGGAATCAGGCCATGAACTGTCTTCTAGCAGTACCCACAGCTTTTACATGTTAATGTTACAATAAGAAAATTATTAGTATGTTGTACATACATCAGACACTTCAGGGTTGTGGGAAGTTATAAACAGCCTCCAGCATCACTTTAAGATCCCCATTGGAAATGTAAAAATTGATACGTTCCTTTTTTCACCTGCAGCCTTGTTCTGTTGTGTTGGGTGCTATTCCCGAAGGCTTCTTTATGATCTACTCTGCTTGGATTGTGTCTTTGGACAAAAGCGTCAAACACATGAATTAAATGTAGTCAAAATATATCAGGAGAGTGCTCTAATGGGTCTGTTATTTCCTGCTTGTTTCACTTAGTTGTATGAGCGGTTGATATTTCCCGATGACAGGAAAAAATATACAAAAATAATAATAATGAGATTTTTCTGATTATGGACCCACAATCCCCTTACTCACTCCTTCTGTCTCTCTCTCTCTCTCTCTCTCTCTCTCTCTCTCTCTCTGATTCTGCAGATACGTTACAGCAGTTGATTTCAGATACAATGGTCCGCTGGGCTCAGGAGTCAGTTATTGAGGATCCCGAGCTGGTCAGAGCCATGTTTGTCCTGCTGCACCGCCAATATGATGGCATTGGAGGACAGGTATGTTTGGGCCTGTGTGTGTGTGTTTGTTTTAGTAGATACACAATACCATTGAAGACCCTATTTACATTAGAATATGACAGATGCATGGGTTCCTACTGGTTAAAGTCCATAAACCCACCACGGCAACATCCACGGTTTGATTTCCAGCTATCAAATAAGACAGGAAAAAAACAACCTAGATGTCAAGACTTGAATGTGCAAATACAATTAACGAACATTATATATAGGGAGAGGTAAGTTAATTTAACAATGCAGACAAGCTTAACATTACAGCTGTAATAATACAACAAATATATAACTTTGCCATTTTAAAACCTTTTGTCAAGTCTCTCTTAAATTCTTGCTAAAATTAAAGCTGCACACAAATTTCCATTTTCTTTCTGACGTAGAATAAGCACGTTGGAAGTTTCATGGTGAAAAGTGTCCCCATTTTTCCTGTAATAGTCCTTGCTTTGAAGCTAAGTAGCATGTCAACATTCTCTTATTTATCCTACAAACATCTTACACCTTATTCATCATATTGTGTAGTTGACCCTGTGTGTGTGTGTGTGTGTGTGTGTGTGTGTGTGTGTGTGTGTGTGTGTGTGTGTGTGTGTGTGTGTGTGCAGGCTGTAGTTGCAGCCTTACTACTGTGGCTTCATGTACAGTCTCATGACAAAGCATGCTCCTCAGAGCTTCATTTTATAAAGCCAACAGTTTAAACATCCATGCAATTATTTTATTAATATAAAAAAAGATGTATCATCTGTTACAAGTTTGCTCAGAAAGCCTGGACGGTAGTGTACGATATCTACAGTGGGGCCAAAAAGTATTTAGTCAGCCACTGATTGTGCAAGTTCTTCTACTTAGAAAGATGAGAGAGGTCTGTAATTTTCAGGTACACTTCAACTATGAGAGACAAAATGAGGAAAAGAAATCCAGGCAATCACATTGGAGGATTTTAAAAGAATGTATTTGTAAATTATGGTGGAAATTAAGTATTTGGTCAATAACAAAAGTTCAGCATAATACTTTGTAACATAACCTTTGTTGGCAATGACAGAGGTCAAACATTTCCTGTAAGTCTTCACCAGGGTTGCACACTGTAGTTGGTATTTTGGCCCATTCCTCCATGCAGATCTCCTCTAGAGCAGAGATGTTTTGGGGCTGTCGCTAGGCAACACAGACACAGACCTCCACACATTTTCTATGGGGTTGAGGTCTGGAGACTGGCTAGGCCACTCCTGGACCTTGAAATGCTTTTTACGGAGCCACTCCTTCGTTCCCCGAGCGGTGCGTTTGGGACGGGTTTGGGACGGTTTTGGGATCATTGTCATGCTGGAAGACCCAGCCACGTTCCATCTTCAAGGCTCTCACTGATGGATGGAGGTTTTGTCTTAAAATCTCACAATACATGGTCCCGTTTATTCTTCCCACGGATCAGTTTTCCTGTCCCCTTTGCAAAAAACAGCCCCAAAGCAGGATGTTTCCTCCCCCATGCTACACAGTAGGTATGCTGTTCTTGGGATGCAACTCTGCATTCTTCTTCCTCCAAACACGACGAGTTGAGTTTTTACCAAAAAAGTTCCATTTTGGTTTTATCTGACCACATGATATTCTCCCAATCCTCTTCTGGATCATCGGGCCTGGACATGTACTGGCTTAAGCAGGGGGACACGCCTGGCACTGCAGGATTTGAGTCCCTCTCGGTGTAGTGTGTTACTGATGGTAGCTTTTGTTGCTTTGGTCCCAGCTCTCTGCAGGTCATTCATCAGGTCCCTCCGTGTAGTTCTAGGATTTTTGCTTACCGCTCTCATGATCATTTTGACCCCATGGCATGAGCTCTTGCGTGGACCCCCAGATCGAGGGAGATTATCAATGGTCTTGTATTTTCTTACAGTTGCATCCACAGTTGATTTATTCACATCAACCTGCTTGCCTATTGTAGATTCACTTTTCCCAGCCTGGTGCAGGTCTACAATTTTCTTCCTGGTGTACTTCGACAGCTCTTTGGTCTTGGTCATGGTTGAGTTTGGAGTCTGACTGTTTGAGGCTGTGGACAGGTGTCTTTTATACAGATAACAAGTTCAAACAGGTGCCATTAATACAGGTAATGAGTGGAGGACAGAAGAGCCTCTTAAAGAAGAAGTTACAGGTCTGTGACAGCCAGAAATCTTGCTTGTTTGTGCGTGACCAAATACTTATTTTCTACCATAATTTACAAATGAATTCTTTAAAAATCCTACAATGTGATTTCCTGGATTTCTTTTCCTCATTTTGTTTCTCATAGTTGAAGTGTACCTATGATGAAATCCTGCTCTGCCTTTGAGAAAATGAAAGCTCAGATGGGCCGATCTGGAATCTTGCTCCTTATGACATCATAAGGGGCAAGGTTACCTTCCCTTTCTCTGCTTTGCCCGCCCAGAGAATTTGGCCCACACATGAGAGAGAGAGAGAGAGAGAGACACATTATGACTTTCAAACGAGCAAAGTGGCAGTTGGTCAAGGCCCCCCTCTCTTCCTCAAAAGCTACAGACTCAGAAATGGCACTTACTAAGGAAAGCTCATTGTGGGCTATAGTGGCTGTAATTCAGCACCAAGGCTTCAGATACGGTATTAGGGGACCACTAATACATTAAAAGAGATGATATGTATGATATGACTGTTTTTATCTGTTCAGGTGCGGGCCCTTCCTAAGACCTACACTATAAACTCTGTATCAATCGAGGACACTATCAACCTGTTGGCTGCTCTGGGTCAGATCAGATCTCTGCTGAGTGTCCGAATGGGAAGAGAGGAGGAGAAACTGATGATCAGAGGGCTGGGGTGAGAACACACTCATCTGTCAAGCTCCTCAACAAACTCCTAGGGTTGGGTATCATTTGTTTTTTTTGCTAAAACAATACTTTTAAGCCGGTGCCTGAACCGAAATATATATATAATATATTTATAATGTATATAATTTAAAATATAATAAAAGAGCACAAAATGACAGTTGGCGACATTAAAGAACGGCTGGTATATTGCTAAGGCCATATGGTCAAAATGAAATGATTGATTAATAATGTATTAAGAATAACTTATAACAATGACTTAGTTTACCAGTAAATCGCTGGTAAACGACAAAAACAAGCACCAGATGGGAAAAGGGTATTTTACAATAACGTAAAGTGCACCACAAGGCTGACAAGTTTTAAGTAAACGCACCGTTAGTGTTTTTCCGACCAGTGGCAGCTGCAGAGTGCAGACTGTTATGTCCCGGTGTGGGAATCCTCTACAGGGAAGTACAGTCACATTTTACACCGCTTAATGTAAGCTGTCAGCATTTTAACCAGCGTGTATAATCCAGCTACTAGCTAACGGTAACGTAAAAAAAAGTTAGGCACCGAAGTCTTCATTCGTATTCGGTCTCAGTACTACCATTTATGTCGGAACCGGTGCCCCATTGGCACCGCGTTTCGATACCCATCCCTACTCATAGGGCACTGGGCCGCTGGAAAGATGTATATACCGATCTGAAAATGATAATGACTAATAAATAATATGTTCATGTTATGTGAAGACATGTTTCCTAAATGGTGCATGTGGGAGCATTATTATTATGTAATTCTCTCTCCTTTCTAAAAGCCAGTCAAATGTGGTCTAGTCTAATTTAAATTTATAGCAATGCAGACTAACTACATTGAATTCAAAAGTACTTCTGAATGTACTTGCTAGTGTTGTCACGGAAGCAATCATTTGATACCAATGGGTACACAGTCCATGGAAAGGATATGTAGGCCTGAGTAGAACATTAATTTTTCGAAGAGAAGAATATAATTTTGGAGAGGGGTCATAGGGAATGTTTTTGTTGTTCAACGTACGGATGTCACAATACCAAAAATCTAGTGGTTGGTACCGATACCACCAAAAGTACACGATAGTCAATACCAAAGTCAATACCACGGTGTATAAAAACACATTCAGTCAGTGCTTACTCTATACACCTGGTTAGAAACCTAATGATGAAAAACTTTACTGAGCTTTTTAACTTGCCCCCCCCCCTTTCTCTGCAGTGATATCATGAACAACAAGGTGTTCTACCAACATCCTAATTTGATGAGAGCTCTGGGGATGCACGAGACTGTCATGGAGGTCATGGTCAACGTACTCAGTGGAGGAGACTCTAAGGTATGAAGTGTTTCTAATGTTTTATCAGCAGGGCTGACTAGTAGCCATTTAGTTTTCATTAGTCAAAATGACATTTTGACTAGGGTTGCACGATATTGACAAAATGTGATATTGCAATATTGATATTAATTTTGATATTTTTGAATGTGTAAAATTACAAAAGTTACGAGAAAACGCATCACAATAGATTCTTAAATTAAAGTTTTCTTACAACACAAGGTTTATTTCAACAAACTGTCATATTGGACATAACATGACTAAATAAATAACAACCAGGTCTACAGAACTGGACATGTTTTACTGGTCGGACAGTATAAAACAAATAAATAAAGAGAACAGGACACAACTTTTCTGTCTCTTCTCTGATTCGTTCAGTTTTGTTGTCTCTATCTATTTTGTCACTTACACTGTCACTCTGTTGAAATATCCACACACGTATGTTCATAGACGAGTCAAAGACGAATGATGTTAACGTTTAATATAGACTATAAAGTTCACGATAAGACCGATTCATAACGGTGCAGTACGGAGTTTATATAAGATGATACTCTGACGTCCCTTTCCCAAGAAGGCCGCACGGAGCTGCACCACACAAAAAAAGCACTAAAGAGAAGAAGAGTTGCAATACACTGTCTCGTCCAGCCGCAGTGGCGTAAACTGGCAGGTTTTAATGTTGCAGACCACTGTTTTATGCAAGTAGTTTAAAGTGTAAACTCATATTGTTGTGAACTTTTGGTGTAAACTCCCCCTGGGGTGCTTTACCACTCCCGTTGAGAAACACTGATTTAACTTAACTGTTAAAAAATGTTGACATGCTACAAATCACATGTGGAAATTACATTTTGACTGTTCGAAACTGATTGACAGATATCTGTCATTTAATTATAGATTTCAGTAATTAATTTTCCACTAGCAAGAATGACGATTACCGATATCTTCAATTGAATTTCCACATTTTTAACAGATGGTGACTTGTGGAAATGTACTTTCCCATTTCAGAAATCTGGGGGTCATATCATTACATATCAACTTTTTAAATTACCATAGTCATTTTGGAAATGTCGGCCAAATTACCATATTAGTTTTGTATGTATGCCTTTGAAGATCTCTACAATTACATTTTGACTAGTGTAAATTCCTTTTATGATATCTTGTAGATATTTCAAATACTAGTACGAATAATCTTTTTGTATTTTAAATATCTGAAATGCAATTTGACATATCTGAAATTATATTTGTACTAGGTACAATTACAAGTTGACAAATCATACATTTAATTTTGACTTCAGAAATACATCTAGAATTCCATTTAAATCTGTATTGCAAAACAGTTGTAGATATCAACAATTGAGAGTTCCGCTAGTTAGACATTAGTATGATCAGTCAACAAAACATTTGTTAATATCTACAATTGCTATTACTGCTGCTGATTAAAATAAATCTCAAAACTGGCTTTTTTATCTGAAACAGACTTTACCATTTAATAAATACAGTGATAGTAAAATTGTATGGACGGTGTACCATTTATAATATTGCTGCCTGAGTTTTGTCTGACAGGAAGTCTGTGTTTTTGCAGGAAATCACCTTTCCTAAAATGGTGGCCAACTGCTGTCGTTTTCTCTGTTACTTCTGTCGAATCAGCCGTCAGAACCAGAAAGCCATGTTTGACCATCTCAGCTACCTGCTGGAGAACAGCAGTGTTGGCCTAGGTGAGTATGTGTGATGTTGTCTTGTTTTTACTTCTCCGCTGTTTAGTTCATTCCTGACCTCGGCAAGAATAGGTTTCTCGTGATCTCACGCACGTCTAAAATCACTCCCTTGTACACACATTACTCCCTACAATAGACACTCAACAGTTAACCCAACAGAGAGCCGTAAATTGAGTTTGGACACTAATCATTCATCCTCTTTTGCGTCATTTCTAACAATTGTAGATTCGCACAACAGTAATTTTTGCATCCATAAAATGCAGTGCGGTGCACATGTCATGGACGATACTTTTTTCATTACAGTGTGAAATTTTGGAGGGCACTCTGACTCTCAATCAGAATTAAAAAATAACATGACAAACAGTAAATATAGCACACTAGATACTCAAAAGAGGGTATTTTCATCGGTATATAGAATTAGTTGTTACTATGCAGCATACTTATGGAGCCTATGGGCCCTATCTTGCACCCGGCGCAGCACGGTAAAGTCCGACGCAAGTGTCTTTGCTATTTTAAGACTGACGCAGTTTTTAATTTCCCGTCCCGCGCCTAGGTCGTTTAAATAGCAAATGCACCTGCTCCCATCTGTGCGCCCCTGATGGTCTTACAGGGAGGTGTGTTAAGGTCCATTCTGGGCATATTGCTATCTTAAGGCAGCGGGAAGCAATCATGCCATTGGCCAAACAAACCTGGTCTAAAGTCAACAACACAGCATTTCATTGTTATTTTAACAACACATTAGTAAAATGCGCCTAGGCTTGTGCACAGCGTGTGCACACTATGCTTGTTACACACACACAGGGCAGCACACAAACATGCAAAAGATTGCATGTAAAAATATTACGGTGCAAATTCACCATCATAATAGCAATGTGCCACGGTACAAACGCACCTGGCTGTTAAAAGAAATGGGAAATGACCTCTGATTGGTTGATTGCATGTTACGCCCAAAACACACCTATGAATTAATAAAGACACTAAGTACAACCCATTTGAACCTGGCGCCCGGCACACGGACCCTTTTTTCTGCCATCAAATTAGCAAAAGTGGATTTGGAGATGCCCTAAACGCACCTGCGCCAGGCGCTATACGCCGTGCGCTTAGATCGATAAAACAGTGCCCTAAGTACTAAAGTGCCATACTTTGTGAACAAACTAAGCCATTTCCATGATAACTGAGCAAACTTCCTTCACTGATGAAGACCATGAGGTCCAGCTGAAAGTTCCTAAAAAAGAAATACTAGTGGTCCTTGAGTTAGGATTATTTTCAACTGAATGTATCGATTCTCAAAACATTTACATATGATGGTGTTCTCTTCCTCTGAAATACATACTACAATATGAAATGCATGTAATTATATATTATAAAATAATAATGATTTGATTCACTTATATTTCACACAATCAAACCAGTACAATGTGCAGTGAAAAGCTTTCTTTCTAACATAAATTGTAAAGAGACAAGATCTGATACAGTGGCCACTTGTAATCTACAACAACACGTTAGTCATGCAGTAAATTTCGCAGATGTGTATCCAGACTAAAGGGCTTTTCACACGGCGGGCAACACTTTGCCTGCATAGTTGTGTGTATCCGCGGGGTCTACTACGCTCTTCACGTGAAGGACAACGCTCCGTGGAGATTCATGCACTACTGTATCCCTACAATTTACAACTGAATGATATTAGCTGACTGTGGTGTCATATATCGCTAACCACAAGTCGATTTATTATAATAATGTATACTTTATTAATCCCACAAGGGGAAATTACAATTTACACTCTGTTGTTATTACACATATTACACACTGACCTGAATTACACACACATACTCAGTACCTATACATGCACTAATGGAGTGGTCAAATTGGGGGGGCTACACAAGGAAAGGCACCCCGAGCAGTTGGGGGTTTGGTGCCTTGCTCTCGAGCATCTTGGCAGTGTCCTGGAGGTGAACTGGCACCTCTCTACCTACCAGTCCACACTCCATACCATAAAGTCCGTATGTGGACTTGAACCAGCAACCCTCCGGTTCCCTACGGACTGAGCTACTGCCACTCCATTATAACAAACAGTGGTAATCCTGACTGTTACTGTTGATAGCTAAAGTTAGCTAACTTAGCATAGTCATAATTACTGACGTTACCTGATAAATCTCATCTTGTGCCGATGCTCTGCGCTGTCTATGTTCTGATAACTCTTTAGACAACAGGTGTATATTTGAGGGAATTTGCAAACTTCAAGAATCAGTCTCTCTTTCATTGATTTGCGCTGAGCATCGCTCACGTAGGAAAAAAGTTCAACACAATTTGACTGTGTCTGTTGATTGTGTCCACTTTGGCGTCGGCTATCAAACTGCCCGCGCCCCCTTACCTGCCCGCTCACCGCTCATTGAAAATTAACTACAAGGCGCGACAATCGCTCCCTGTTTGAAAAGCCCTTGAGGCTGCATATACACAGACAGGTGTGACAGGTACTGGAGACAAGAAGATGAATGCAGACAGTATGTGACACAAGCACAAGAAATCCTCATATGTTTGAAAATGGAGATCCTCTGCTTGCTCTTTCCTCACTGCTTTCACCAGTGGGGGTGGTTGCTTACAGGCGGGGAGTTTTTTTCTCCCAGTATGTTCATGTGTGCACAAAGAGAAGCTGTGTGCTGTTTTCTGATGAGGGTTTGGGTACTTTGTGAAACCTAATTTGTTTTACAGCTCCATCTCTTATTACTCACATGGCTCACACATTGGCTGTCTGAACCGTGCTGTGTATCCAACAGTGCTGTATCCAGGCACAGATACACCTCTGTTCTTATTGTCAGTAGACTCCCTATTCTCCTAGGTGTATTTATATGATTATCTTCCCCTCTCCCCTTCCCTCTCCTCCCCTTCTCTCCTCAGCCTCTCCTTCCATGCGAGGTTCTACTCCTCTGGATGTTGCTGCAGCATCGGTCATGGATAATAATGAATTGGCCCTAGCTTTAAGAGAGCCAGACCTGGAGAAGGTGAGGATGACAAACATTAACACGTTTGAGTCTAATGTAAAGTTTTGTCAAAAAGATTGAATTAATTCAGATTTTATTTATCGGTTATTTTGGGGGCAACGGTTTGTGCTTGTGTGGATTTGTATTGTGTTATAAAGAGAGGTGGTTACATTCAGCATACATCAATTATACAAATGTGGGTGGACTACATATTAGAAACACAACTTTTTTTTTGCTTAGATTTTTAATTTTTTAATTAATTATCTAGCGAATCACACGTGGTATAAAAACATTTCACTTTGTGCCTGTGCAGGTGGTGCAGTACCTGGCCGGCTGTGGGCTGCAGAGCTGTGTGATGCTGGTGCGTAATGGATACCCCGACATTGGCTGGAACCCTGTGGAGGGTGAACGCTACCTTGACTTCCTGCGCTTTGCTGTCTTCTGTAATGGTGAAAATTTGAGCGATCATCAATTCTCTTTCCTCATCGCTGACTAATATATTGGCGGTCAAATCTGATATTTTTAGCAATAAACTGTTGTCCCTCTTTGTCAATGTACAAACCCCAATCTCAATGAAATTAAAATGGAATACAGTGATTTGCAAATCCTTTTCAACCCTTCATCAATTGAATACACTACAAAGACAATATATTTGTTGTTCAAATTGATACATTTTATTGTTATATTATATTTCTTTTGCAAATATTCACTCATTTTGAATTTGAATATGGTTTGGCATTGTCTAGCTGAAATTAGCAGAGATGTCCCTAAAAGGCTTTGCTTGGATGGCAGTATATGTTCCTTCAAAACCTGTGTGTACCTTTCAGCATTAATGTTACAGATGTGCATGTAACGGGCACTAACACACCCCATACAATCACAGATTCTGGCTTTTGACCTTTGCGCTGATAACAATCTGGATGGTCCTTCTCCTCTTTGGCTCAAAGGATATAAGGTCCATGATTTCCAAAAACAATTTGAAATGTAAACTCATCAGACCACAGCACACTTTTCCATTTTGCGTCAGTCCATCACAAATGACCCAGAGAAGCTGGCGGTGTTTCTATATGTCTTTCGCATTGCATGCATGAGTTTTAACTTGCACTTGTAGCTGTAGTGACGAAATGTGTTAACTGACAATGGAAGTGTTCCCTTGCCCATGTGGTAATGTCCTTTAATGTTGTTTTTTTAATGCAGTGCCGTCTGAGGGATTGAAGGTCACGGGCATTCAGTGTTGGTTTGGACCTTGTCCCTTACATGCAGAGATTTCTCCAGATTCTCTGAATCTGTTGACGATATTATGGAAAATATGGAAAAGACGAAATCTCTAAATTCCTTCCAATCGTACATTGAGAAACGTTACTCTTAAACTGTTGGACTATTTGTTCACGCAGTATTTCACAAAGTGGAGTACCTCGCCCCATCCTTGCTTGTGAACGTCTAAGCCTTTTTGTGATGCTCCTTTAATACCCAATCGTGACTCTCACCTGTTTCCAATTAAGCTGTTCACCTGTGGAATGTTCCAAAAAGGTGTTTTTTGAGGTTGTCTTTTGTTTTCCCTGTCCCAGGTTTTTGGAACATGTTGCAGGTTTCAAATTTAAAATAAGTGAAGATTTGCAATAAAAAACCAAGTATCAGTTTGACCATTAAATATCTTGTCATTGAAGTGTATTCACTTGAGTATAGATTGAAAAGGATTTGCAAATTAATGTATTCTGTTTTTATTTACATTTTACACAACATCCCAACTTCATTGGAATTGGGGTTTGTATATATATGTGTGTGTGTAGTATGTGTTTGGCCTACAGTATGTTGTCATGAACACCTGTACTGTTCTGTGGCCAGGTGAAAGCGTGGAGGAGAACGCCAATGTTGTGGTGAGGCTTCTGATTCGCCGACCAGAATGTTTTGGCCCCGCCCTTCGGGGTGAAGGTGGGGATGGGTTGTTGGCAGCGATGGAGGAAGCCATTAAGATCTCTCAGGATCTCTCCAGGGATGGTCCCTCTCCTACATCTGAGAGCAGCAAGACACTGTAAGACAACATCCTTGCTTCTCTTTTATTTGATCTTATAGTATTAGATCATAAGGTTTTTAGAAAAATAACATCCTGTTTTCACAGTTACACTGTGTCTTGTTATTTACTATGTACTAGCTTTACTCTTTTAGAAGTAATTTATAGTTCAATAGAAAAGTGCTATTATAAATACCCACATGATATCTGTTCCAACCCAAACACATGTATTATTAATTTCCGATTTGTGTATTTAAAGTCACTGAATGGAGACAAATGAGTTGTAATTTGTGTGTGTGTGTGTGTGTGTGTGTGTGTGTGTGTGTGTGTGTGTGTGTGTGTGTGTGTGTGTGTGTGTGTGTGTGTGTGTGTGTGTGTGTGTGTGTGTGTGTGTGTGTGTGTGTGTGTGTGTGTGTGTGTGTGTGTGTGTGTGTGTGTGTGTGTGTGTGTGTGTGTGTAGTAGTGACATGCTTGAAGAAGAGGAAGATGATACCATCCACATGGGGAATGCAATCATGACCTTCTATGCTGCTCTCATTGACCTGCTAGGCCGCTGTGCTCCAGAGATGCATGTGAGTGACAACACACAAACACACACACAGACTCATAGATACTCACACTAACCTTATCCATTTTCTATCAGTTAATCCATGCTGGTAAAGGTGAAGCAATCCGTATCAGAGCCATTCTGAGGTCTCTGATTCCTATTGAAGACCTGGTGGGTGTCATCAGCATTCCTTTCTCCATGCCCAACGTGGCTAAAGGTAAGCAGACCCCCTCTAGCACCTTCGGTATCTGACATGCATTACACAGTAATCCTGATTTAAAAAAGGTAAAATGTGCCAACAGATATAAAAAGCAGTCACTTGGTTGATAGTAAAATCTTGACTTTGCTTGTGTGTGTGTTGTGCGTTATATGTTATGTATTTGCCTCTGCATGTATAGATGGGTTGGTGGTGGAGCCAGACATGTCAGCAGGTTTTTGTCCGGACCATAAAGCAGCCATGGTCCTGTTCCTGGACAGAGTCTATGGTATAGAAGACCAAAATTTCCTGCTACACCTGCTGGAAGTCGGTTTCTTACCAGACCTGAGAGCTGCTGCCTCTCTGGACACCGTAAGAGAGAGAGAGAAAACACTGTTTCTTTGTTCTTTGATATTTTTTAAAAATAGCTCTAATTTATATTTTTTTGTTAAAAGTGGGTAAGATTACGGTGTAATATGAAAGGTGCCACAAATAGATATGAACCCAGTTATCACTGCACTTAGCTTTTTGGTTTCTGGGCCCTATTTTAACGATCTGAGCGCACGGCATGAAGAACATGACACAGGTGCGTTAAGGGCATGTCCAAAACCACTTTTGCTAATATGACGGTATAAAAAACGGTCCACGGTCGGGCGCATGGTTCTAAAGGGTTGTACTTAGTTTCTTCATTAATTCATAGGTGTGTTTTGGACATAACATGCAATAAACCAATCAGTGTGTCATCTCCCATTCCCTTTAAAAGCCAAGCGCATTTTGACCATGGAGCATTGTTATTATGATGGAGGATTTGCACCATCATATTTTTATTTGTAATCTTTTGCATGTTTATGTGCTGCTGCGTTTCTGAGGGCATTTTTACCTAATTTATGCATCCATTTAATAAAAGTCAAGACACTAAGTAAAACCCATTTGAACCATGCGCCTGGGACACAGCCCCTTTTTTCCATCTTCAAACCAGCAAAAGTGAAATCCCTAACACTCCCTAAACGTAACTGTGCCAGGCGCTTCACACCATGTAGATTGTAGATAGAGCCCTTGAAGTCCAACTAGAATGTGGGTTGTTGTGCTGGATGTGCGAATTCTCTTGGAAAGACCTGTAGTCTTTCTCAGCCACAAACACACATTGCTCATCTTCAACACACATATTTTACCCATTTTTCTCTATCAAATCTGACTGTTCACTAAAATATAGTTTTTTTTCATCCTCTCCTCTCTTCTTCTGTCTCTGTATTTGTGTCAGGTTGCTCTTAGTGCCACAGACATGGCACTTGCCCTCAACAGGTATCTGTGTACAGCCGTGTTGCCTCTCCTGACTAAATGTGCTCCACTGTTTGCGGGGACGGAGCCGTTCGCCTCACTGATCGACTCCCTCCTCCACACGGTTTACCGCCTGTCCAAAGGTTGCTGCCTCACCAAGGCCCAGAGGGATGCCATAGAGGAGTGTCTGCTCGCTGTTTGTGGGTAAGACTGGAATGAAAACCCAAAAGCAAAACAAACGTGCATGTGAGAAAGTAAGTTAATGTAAAAACTCATGGGAGGGGTTCAAAAGAAAGCATTGTAAGATTCTGACAAGTGGTGTTGATTTGGTATCTAATGTAATAAATAATATAAAACATATAAAAATAAAAATAAAACCAAACATGGTAGATATAATCATTAATTAAGCTTCAGTTTAGAACTCACACACCCATGATGGACTTCAGCCAAACTAATAATTTGAGTTTAATCATTTCAACTACAGTTACTTTTAAGAGCATCACCATCTCCTTCCCATTTTAAGTTTGCTTCACTGTTAACAGCTCTGGCTTCAGCTTGACTATTGCTGCTAATCAATGTATTTTCATGTATTTAATTTCCATACTCATTCATTTTTCATTTTGTTCATGTATCTTTGTGAAACAGTTCCCCTTTGTGTTTTTGTTTGTCAGTCATTTGGTTTTTCTTGTGTTTTGTCTAATGTGATCCAATCTGTCTGCACAGTTGTTGGATACTGTTTCTGTGTGGCAGTGGAAATAACCAACTAATGTACGTCATCTTATTAATGTGCAGTAAGCTGAGGCCTTCAATGATGCAGCATCTGCTGAGGAGGCTTGTGTTTGACGTTCCTCTGCTTAATGAACACACCAAGATGCCTCTGAAGGTGAGAAACAATGTGCAGTTATGTCTGTGCCCGGATAGCTTTTCAAATGAATCTACTGGAACTATACTTCAGCACTAATAGTAATGAGAATATTCATTGTACACTACAATGTGCAATGTACACATTTTTTACTGTTCTGCAGCCTCAGCTCACACAAAATTCACAAAGAGCAAAAACTCTCCACTATAACATGAAATTGTGATATGTCATTGTAATATAGGAGAAGTTCAGTTGTGTACTGTATAATAAAAGTTACCTTCTACAACACACTCAAAACAAATATTTATTCTAATACATTTGTTAACCGTACAATCCTTTTACACTAACTTTGAATCAGCATCTCTGATTTCTGACTACTAAAAATATGATTATGGATAAGTGATCTTGCTCTGTGAATTTGTACAGCATCATTAGCTGCACTGTTTTATTAAAAATGGTTCTTAAAGGCAGCAGACAGATGATGAATGTCCTCTTGACTTTACCCAGCTGTTGACCAATCACTATGAGCGTTGCTGGAAGTATTACTGCCTGGCAGGAGGCTGGGGCAGCTTTGGAGCTGCATCAGATGAAGAGCTGCACCTCTCCAGGAAACTGTTCTGGGGAATATTTGATGCTCTCTCACGCAAGGTAAGGCTCTACTTTTTTGTTTTTATAAAACATTAAAGGAAAACAAAATGAATGCGGTGATAGATAAAATCTGTGAAATTGTAAGGGGTACTCCTAGTTTAGTTTTGCACTTCCATAAAGTTTAGGCACTCACAAGGGACAGATCAAAGCAGTAGAGGATGAGTCATCATGAATGTTTGTGCCCACTAGGGGTCGAGCTGATCCTACATTTCCCATGATGCAAGCATACTGTAGCATCTTTAAGTTAGACCTTCCCTAGCTGGTAAAACCGTTCCTTTTTAAAATAGTTGACAGTAGTTGTGGTTGCTAAACGTTTTGTGTTTTTATGTTGTAGCGGTATGACCAGGAGCTGTTCAAACTGGCGTTACCATGTCTCAGTGCTGTGGCTGGAGCTCTTCCTCCAGACTACATGGAGTCCAACTACATGGCCATGATGGAGAAACAGTCGTCCATGGACTCAGAGGGAAACTTCACTCCACAGCCTGCAGATACTACCAAGTATATACAACATATTTATTAGAAAGTTAATAAAGTTATTCCTGGTGCAGATACACATTCAGATTTTTATAAAGTTGCAATTAGGAAAATAGAAAATTTGTCCAATTTAATGATGTACTGTAATTAATTAATAATTAATGAATATTGACAGCAGGTGACCCCACATACATGAATGTTTTTTTTCCCCTGTCTTCATCAGTGTGACTGTCCCAGAGAAACTGGACTATTTCATAACCAGATATGCAGAGCACAGCCATGAGAAGTGGTGTATAGAAAAGGTAAGGAGGCAGCAGGTAGGGCTGCACAAGTATGGCCAAAATGATAATCACAATTATTTTGATCAATATTGTGATCACGATTAATTATCACAATTATTTGTTGATTTTAACGAAAACAAATTTTATTGTCATATAGGCTATTTATAACTGCTTTCACATCTATATTATGTTACATTTTTCTTATGTTGAAGTTGTATGTTATATAGACATACAGCTGCAACACATGTAAATGAAAATTAGCTATCTGAAATAAATAGCGTAGGATATTTTTTTTTTTTTATGTATCTCTGAGAAAGCTCCTTCACTTGTTTTCAACATTAACTGATTAAAAGAGCTAGAGAGAGAGAGGGAGTGCGATGGACGTACTCACAGAGTGATGGCTGACTTATTATGAATGGGTCCAGCACGGGTCGAATGGGGGTCAGCAGAGTTACACACGTCGTGTGTATGAAATGTCTGTATGGTCATTGCGCTGCTTTTTATGAACTATGATATTCTGGCCATGGGTCACATCTCTGGCCCAGGTCCAGTAGGCTCCGTCTCACACGCTATTACTCTACGAACTGAAGTTAGTTGCATTCAATAACTTCTTCTGTGTTTTTCGCCGTGGCGGCCACAATAGCAGAGTTACCAGCGGAAACACTGGTACAAATACAGTTTTGCCCCTCCTGCTTAACAATATACAGCTGTGTTGATAACAATTAAAACTGTAGACAAATGTCAGAAGTGTGGACCGGCGGCCTCTGTGTTGCGGGGCTGCGTGGAGAGTAAGAGGAGAGAGAGTAGAGGAGAGATCCAACACAGGCACGGCTTTACAGAAGAAATGGGTCATGTAACGCAAAAATTAACCATATCGATATTTATAAACAACATTGCAGCGGATGGACATAAGGTGCACCGGTGTGAGCTAGAGGAAAAATATTACTCGCACCCTAGAGCCCTGAGAGCTAACAGACACTAACTACCACCGACTAGCACTGGTCACTGCTGTTGTCTGAAAAACAACACAGACGGGACAAAATGTTGCGTTTACTGGTAAACTGGTAAACCTTGAGACCGGCGTATAACCAACTGCTATCTGTTGAATTTTCCTCACGTTACTCTATTCTCTGATTGTCTACATCTAGAAACTAAGCTGAGAACAACTCTGACTGGCACATGATCAGACAGTGGTGTACTGAGCAGTAGATTGGCTTTGCAAAAAACAATCGCGATTACATTTCTATTAATTGTGCAGCCCTAGCGGCAGGTCACATAAGGTCCTCAAGTCAAGTGTAAAATTATGGTAGTCCTGTTACTGATTTGTTTAAAGGTGCAATAAACGTCTGAGTAGTTATATTATGATAAGTAAATGGATTTTAAAATATCTCTTATGTATGTTTTATAGTTTTCCAATGGCTGGTCATATGGGGAACAGATATGTGAAATCTCCAAGAGCCACCCTTTACTGAAGCCATACAAAGGCATCTCCGAGAAGGTAGTCTGCATGCAGCTGTCTGAGTCTGGCTTCTTTTTCTCACTGTTTTGCAAAATTGTCATATTTTAACTTTTCACTTAGCCAGATATCTGAATATTCAGCTGTGTCACAGCGAAGTACCACCAGATGTGCTCCAGATCTGGCCAAAATGTGACTGCACTATTTGGATAGGTTCCATGATTGCCAGTTTTGGGCCAGATTCTGGTGTATCACTAGCCTGGCATGAGTCTGAATAGCCAGTGTTAGGGTACACTAGGCAAGTCAGATTGAGGCCAAGCAGTGGCCTACCATGGCTGTAATCTCACTAAAGGTAACCTGTGAAGTTTCTGAACCCTAGTAGTGCTATGGAGAAGTTGTTGTATGTTTGAGTCCCTGTTATGTCTGTTCCACAAGGACACAGGTGATACAACACGCATTCCTGGCAATAGTTTCATACTATTCCACTGGTCAAAGGGTGGCCGTAACGTGCCACAATATGTAGCAATGCGCCAGCAAAGACAAGAATGCAAGATAGTTAACATGGATGCAAATAATGCAGGGTTGAAACTTAAGAAAAATTGGCTTTGAAAATGTTGTACAAGCAAGGGAATACATTCAACTTGTTTGTGAGAGCTCAAGGATACACATGCCGTGTTTTGGCAAGTAACACTGAATGTAAACCTTTGTTTGTTTACGAGACATGATGAGATGACAGGGCGACATCATTTCGATTTGTTTGCCAAAAGACCAAACCTAACCTTAAACTGACTCTTCGAAGAAAGGGTGATAATTGAAGAACAAGGCATTTTAAAATTATTATTTCACCCTTACCCCCTTTATAGGCATCAATTGTGCACAGGTCTTTTCAATGACTTGCAGTGCTGGTAGAGGACTCTATTACTCCACAGAAAGCAGCCGCATGCCACTGAAAACGTCCTGGAAATCATTTGTTTGAAATCATGGCAAGAAAATGGTGTAGCTTGGCGACATTGCACTCACCTATATTTTGATAGGTTACCGTATCTCGTGGTGTATTGCATTTTTCGTAAAAGTACTGACTCACTGTCAGTTTTTGTCTAAAGTTTGGGTGTAATCTTGCAGGATAAGGAGGCGTACTGCTGGCCAGTCAGAGAGTCTCTAAAGACCATGCTGTCGTGGGGCTGGAGCATCGACAGGATCAGAGAGGGCGACCCTGCCAGCCTCCACAACAAGTCCAGGAGGATATCACAGGCCAGCCAGGTACACACACATATTTATTTATATATATATATATATATATATATATATATATATATATATATATATATATACATACATACATACATACATACATACATACATACATACATACATACATACATTCATATATTGTCTTCCACAGCAGTCTTTTGAAGGAGCTCCAGCTTTCAGCCCCAGACCCATTGATATGAGCAATGTTACCCTGTCCAGAGACATGCAGGTAGGTTACTGCATACACAAAAGATAAAACAAGTAAATATGAAACTTGTTAGATCCCTGGACTGTTGTAGCACAAAGGAAGAGTATTGATACCAGTATAGAAACTTAAAGATATTATGGATTGATGGATAAATTGATATGTGCAGTGTTCAACATTGTGTTTTTCCAGTCTATGGCAGAGCTACTTGCAGAGAATTATCATAATACCTGGGCCAGGAAAAAGAAAATGGAGCTAGAAGCCAAAGGTGAACATAGAACAACACTTACACACTGTGTATCCCAAAACCTTTTCTTTTATGCCATCACCACCAACTTTATTTTGTGGTGTATCTTTGTTTTCCATTCTGCTGTGTTGCTGTTGTCTCCAGGTGGAGGAAACCATCCTCTGCTGGTTCCCTACGATACACTGACTGCCAAAGAGAAATCCAAAGACAGAGAAAAAGCACAAGACATCCTCAAGTTCCTCCAGATCAATGGTTACACTGTGTCCAGGTAGGAAGTAGGCTCTATGACACACTTTACAGTCTTTGGGGTGTGTTTAGCCTGACATTCCACACAGAGTGTAAGAAGAGGGAAACTGCTAGTCTAGCTTGTCAAATATATAAAAATGCACTCCAACAACTCTATAGGCATGTTATATCATGTTGTATAATAATGGATAGCATCAATGCTTTTGAGATTTTGTGTGCACTCAATGCACTCTTCTGTTGTTGGTCAAGAAATGGTACCAATTATCTAAAAATGGTAAATAAACAAGACAGCTGTTAAATCAGGCATATTTACAGTTGCTGGAAGGTATGTTTTCACCTTTGACAAAGAGAAAGGCCTGAAATGTGTTTAGCTTAATAGGAAAAAAATCCCAAAATGGCACATCATTCCTTTAAGAGTGTGTATGTTGTTTCCAGAGGTGTGCAGTCGCAGGAGCTGGACACTCCAGCTATAGAAAAACGATTTGCCTACACCTTCCTCCAGCAGCTCATCACATACGTAGACCAGGCACACCAACACATGACGGAGTTTGGTAAGACTTTTCTGTTATTTAGTCAATAAAACAAAACAACTACTGTATGTACTGTAACTGGGGGGTCTTGAACACTACAGTAGGCTAAATGCCAATGATGTTTTCAATAAAAAAACATTTGCAGAAAGCGAGTCAAGCCACTTTTCTATGTTAAGAGCATTAAAATGAGAAAAAACTAATGGGATAAAAAGAAATCAAAGGACATTTGGAATAGATAAAAATGTGAGATTAATTGCAAGTTAACTGACTTTAATCACGATTAAATATTTTGATCGTTTGACAGCACTAATGTGTGTGTGTGTGTGTGTGTGTGTGTGTGTGTGTGTGTGTGTGTGTATATATATATAAATACAATACAATAAACACAACAAGACAATCAACAAAAACAAACAAAAGCACAGAAATTCATATACACGCACACACTGCAGAGTGGTTAGCTACCTGATAGTCCTATAATGAGCACAGTATATACTGTAGTCGTTTTAATTTGGTGACACAAGCCATTCGTGCCCACTCCAGTGTGAAAATGACAGTACTTCCGTGTTCAATAAGTGGTTATGGCTGCCACACTGAAAATCCTTTTAATGGACTCTGCACCACAAATTGAACTGAATAAATATTTAGGTGAATGAGATAAAATTCTTGCTAGTGCACTCCTGTAGTGCATTTGCATCAGGAGAAATGTAAAGAGCAGTATCAAAAATTATCTAGGTAGATAATATGGTGGATTTCTTAAAGGGGAATTCTGGTCAATTTCAACATTTCATGCTGTTTTTTTTAAAATTTGTAGTGCTGTCAGTAGCGAGACAAATTAAAACAATCGGTGCTGCCTACACCGCGTTATCCTCCTGCTAGAGTTAGAACCCAACAGGCTTAAACAGGGCAAGTTTTAGCCTATAAACTTGCTTAAAATATCATTAGCAGTGCCTCCACATGTGCAGTGATTCCTTCTAAGTGAACACAGTGAATCTGACTGCAGTAGATGTGACAGAAAAGCATAAAAGTTGTGACAATACACTAGTGTGGACTTCACCGGAAAACAGGACATAAACAGAGGTATGGTTATGCCTTTTTGTCACATCTACTGCAGTCAGATTTACTGTGTTCCCTCAGAAGGAATCACTGCACATGGGTAGGCACTGGTAATAACATTTTGTTTAGAGGCTAAAAACAAGTTTAAAACTCTCCCTGTTTAAGCCTGTTGGGTGCATAACCTTGCAGGAGGATAACTCGGTGTAGTCAGCACCGAATGTTTTCATTTGTCTCGCTAATGACACTACAAATTTGAAAAAAAACCCAGAGTAATTGAAATTTAATTGAAATAAACCGTAATTGTTCTTTTAACAAACATTGACTATGTTTTAAACACTAAGTGTATCTGATGCAAACACAGAGTCCGCTTCCCCGTACTCCCACCAGAGTCAGTCACAACAGGCACAACAGTCTCCAATTACCGTTGCTGGGCCAGCTCGAGTCCTAGTTCATCCATTCCATTTTCCTGTGACTTGACATCAGCCGGCCGTACATGCTTGAGTAACGAAGCCGAAAAGACAACTTATTAAAAGGAAAATGTAGTACAGTTCATGGGAGCTACTGGCCACTGCATCAGCATGCACTGCTGTCAACTAGACATCAGACTTCATTGTTTTTGATTGTGTTGTTTCCATCATTTAGATCTTGGAACAAGACCGATGGGCGAGAAGATTCCTCATGAACAGCAGATTAAGTTCTTTGGAAAGGTCAGAACTCATCATTTTATTCGATTCATCCATCAGTTGGGTATTTGGGTATGTTTACTTTGAGCTTGGAGTTTGTTTTTGAGAAAAGCTTTGCCTAATAACAATGTGCAATATAAACAAAATGATGTTATCCAACAGTAATCATCAATCCTATCTGTAACAGTACTCCAGATCATCTTCTTCCAAACTGTGCATGCAGTATAAGCCCTACTCAATGCAGACACATTTTAGCAACTGGAAACAATCAAAACAGTTCTATTAACCGGCTATAGTGTTTCCTCACCTAATCATTTCAGCTCTTATTGTAGGCTGTTATATTGTTGGGTAGTTTAATTTATAATAAAACATTGTATTTTATGAACTACTATGTGTATTGTGGGCAGTATTTTTTTATTTTGTAACTAATAGGGATGCGCAAAAAATCATTGTTTGATATTTTCACATCCTGTGTGTATATTGTGTGTGATATATACATACACACACACTCACACACTACTGGTCAAAAGTTTGTGGTCACTTACACATTTCCATATCACTCTATTATAGACATAGTACTAGCTGATCTGAGTGGGGGTCTGATCTTTAATGCAATATCTACATTGCCCGTTATCAGCAACCATTCCTTCAATGTTCCAAAGGCACAGCCTGTTTACTAATCTGTTATCATTTTTTAAAAAAACAACTGAGAAAACAGAGAACCCTTTTGCAATTATGTAAGCACATAATGTCATCTGAGCTGCTGCCCTGGTTAAAAAAACAATGCAACTGATCTCAGCTGTTATTCTGTCTACAATGGAGTACAATGGAAATTTCGAAGTGATCCCAAACCTTTGACCAGTAGTGTGATACATACATACATACATACATACATACATACATACATACATACATACATTGGAAAAGTAACTACATTTACATACTGTCAATTTTAAATGGAGAATCGTTTTTTAATCAAAAATCGTACACCCCCAGCAGCTAAAGCTGTCAGATGAATGAAGTGGAGTAAAAAGCACAATATTTCTCTCTGAAATGTAGGGGGATAGAAGTAGAAAGTGTCATGAAAAGAAAAGAGTACAAGAACTTTAACATTTGTACTTCAATATAGTACTTAGTAACATTCCACCACTGGGGACAGGAGCCTGTTTGTAACAATCGTGTGAACAGGGTTTCTGAGAAATTAAAACAAAGAAATGTATTTTTAATGTATTTCTTTTTATTCATTTTTTATTACAGCTTTAATGTGTCTTGTCTTGGTCAATGTTCTTTTCCCACTCACCGGTGGGGAAATTAAACACATTCTGTTTGTTTGACATGAGTTTTTATAAAAGGTGTGGTGTGGTCTCTTTTCTTCTATTTTGAACGACAGACAGAAGTATTAATTTTGTATCTGTGCCATTTACCTGTAGGTCGTCTTGCCATTGGTGGATCAGTACTTTAAAAACCACAGGCTATACTTCCTGTCCACAGCCATCCATCCAATCAGCAGCGGAGGCCACGCCTCCAACAAGGAGAAAGAGATGGTGACAAGGTGAGAGTGGCAAATTACACAATAGAAAGATAGAAAGCCAATGATGCCAGCATTGCAGGGTATTTGTTGAATAAGATCTTGACTGTATTATGTTGGAGCCTGTTTCTAATCGGCTGTATGTGTATGAAAGGCCATGAGCCTTTATATTTTCCTGATCTTTCTTTTGCTACATCTACACTAATAAATGTTTTTGTTTAAAAGTCTGTTGCTACGATTACGTTTTTTGTCCCCACTACTCTGACATTTTTGAGACTCTAAAACAGATATTTGGAAACTATGCTGATGCCGTTTAAAGGCGCCCTGCCACACAAAACCGTTTTTACTTGCATTTTTTAAAATATCTTAGGTCCATATGTGTGTGTGTGTGTGTGTGTGTGTGTGTGTTATGTGGTGAATGTGAAGATGAACTACTACGTTCTCTGTCATCTAGCCACTGAAAAGAAATAAGAGCAGAAATCAGACCAATCACAACAGCTGGTCAGTCTGACATCATGTTGCCTCATTACTATTCATGAGCTCTCCCAGTTGCACTGGGTAAAGGATACTGATAGCCATGCTCTCATTGGCTAGCTGTTAGTCAATCAGAGTCAAACTGCTTAGCTCGTTGAGTATTAATGAGAACTGGCCCAAATGGAGCTGAGTCTTCCTGCAGGCTTTATATACCATGCTAGAATGGCTTGAAACAAGGTAACCAGGTTACAGAGTCAATGGTAGAACTTCAGATATTACCACAAAGTGATGAAATACGTGTGGCAGGGCCCCTTTAAGTTTGGAAACTCAAAGGTTGCGTTGCAGACAATGAGACCTTTGGAAACGACGACACAGCCATCAGTTGGCTCGAGTCGAGCTGAGACGGTTCATCAGACCGCTGCGACTTTTCCTTGCAAATTCTAAAATGGCTTTGTCTTGTTGCGAATCTTTGGTCTGATGGCTTTACATACCTTTCAGTAACAGTTCCACCTTATTGTCGGTCTAAGCTAATAAATCCCTGGTCTTACTTTTCACCATTGTTGTGTATTTTCAACTTGTACATACATCATTTTTATCCGCAGAGTAACGTTAGACAATCTGCTTCCTGTTTACACCGGCATACACATGTCCAGTGTATGCGAATGGTCATAGGATATGCGTTGTCAGATGTGTAGACACAGATCATTTCTGACACGGAGCCTAAACGCTTTTCTGAACGGAGATTGTTTTTGTTCCCAAATGCCTTTTAAAAATTCAAACCTAGTAGGGTGGATGTAGCCTTTGTCTTTGTCTGGGTTGATTGTCTCACATCTTTCTTTATAACTTTCTCTGCTTCCCTCTCTACCTCCTCCTCTCTCCTTTCATTTGATCTTTTCAGTCTTTTCTGCAAACTGGGAGTTCTTGTCAGACATAGGATATCCTTATTTGGTAAGGACCTTTATGCCTAATGCTTCCACCTCTGCTTTTCTCTGCTGTTGTTCTGAGTGAATATGAGTGCAGTATGAATGGTTTCATACAATCTTGACCCAGGAGTTATGGCCATACCACAGATGTGTTCCAATGACAAAATGTAAGATTAACAGGGAAGTCTCCCCTATCTTTCCAGTATTTATGGTGAAACAAATGAAACCTTTTCTCTAGCTGTAACTGGTTTTTGGGAAAGATTCTATAATCTCAATACATTTGGAATACATTAGTGGATGACCCACTCTAACTGCCATGTCAGCCAATGCAACTTAAAAGGGTGATAAAAGGTGATATGTCAGTGTTGTGTCACAGCCTGTTATTGTCGGTAGTTGGTCACTACATAGTGCTTTAACAAAACCAAGATCCAGTTCAAAGGTTCCTCTAAATGCTGTTGAGAAAGTGCCCAATGCTGGTAAAAAGTGACCAGTCATATTTTTACTGGCACATTCTGGTTCTATCACATCATCATTTCAAATTCCCATATATTTGCACTCAGGTGGGTATGTGTCACTGATAAGGGCTCGGTATCAATTAAATTTTTTTTTTTCCATACTAGTGCTGATACCAGACCCAAAGTATCTCGTAACTTTTTTCTGTGCTGATACCAGACCCAAAGTATCTCGTAACTTTTTCTGTTTACCTTTTTGCTTACTTGCTAGCAGTCCTCGCTTTCCTGTCTTTGTTGGCACATTGCTGTGTTTCTTGCCTGTCACTGCCATCTGTAAATCAGTAGAACAGCGTGAGACCATTGGGAAGAATGTGGATTGCATCACCTGTGTGCATGTGTGTGTCTGTGTGCACAAGAACAAACAAAACAGGGACCTGCATGGCTACATGGCTCCATAGTACTACTAGTGGTCAAAACGTCACAGTTGAATTCAGACCCCAGGGATTTGATAAGTCTGTACAACGTTGAACAATTTCTTAAACCAATATATACTTCTGCGATCAATATTAAGGACTAAGTGAAGTCTAAACTCACTGTACAATATAGAATAAATTATCATGTAGAGGTTTGCATTGATAAATACTGTGTGAGCAGAAATGACAGTAACTTGTGGAAACAAAGATAGAGGTTGAACATGAGAAAGCTTGAGAACATCCTTAAATTTTGTGTATGCGTGTGTGTAATATAGTGCGTGAATGTGCCATTGACTGCAAAAAAAAAAAAGGACGTGGCATCAGCCGTTGGTTTGCGGGCTGCCCTGCCTGGTGGCAGGACCTGTACAGGAGAGGTTAGATAGACTTTATTGATCCCAAATTGGAAAATTTCAGTTCTGCAACAGCAACAGACAAACAGCCCACATACAGAATATACAAGAAATAATAAATAGGATAGAATATGTGAACTATTCAAAAATACAAAAAACAAAGGAAAGAATATAGAAACGTATATAAAAAAAGTATAAAAATACTACTTACTACTTAAATAGTATTTATAAGATGTATGTAAAAAAGAAAGACATTTTTAAAAGTCTCGTAAAAGTCTCGTTTAAAAGTACGTTTGTAGCTTCATTAACATGAAAAAATACTTTGACTGAGCAGGTAGTTCCGCTCATAGCTGAGCAGGCAGTCCTTAATGTGACTCAGGACACAAACCCAAACACGCTGCATAAGAATGTGGTCACGTGGCTTAGACCAACTCCAAATGTAGTTTTAGTGATCGGATCTTAATGCGTCCTTAATGCATCCTGAGAGTGTTCCAATAGTTATCTGATCACTCAGATGTGATACTTCAATAGAAACTGACTTATTTTTTTGAGCCGGTGGGTCTCCCCCTGCTTGAAATTAGTAGATAGAACTCAGGGTTAAGACACTTTGGCATTGGCTTCACTTTTCAGACATGAAAGTTGCCACCTGGTGTGTGCATGCATGATATTGCAGATGTGTGTATAATTATCCTCTGCTCAGAAGCTGTGTTGTATGGTATGTATTGTTGTATCATATCCAAATTCTGAGATAATTTCCCCATGTCATTCTCCTCAAAGTAAAAAGTTGTTCCATTTTTGCCTACTAAAGGTGATAAAACTGGAAACAGACAGACACATTTGGGCAAATTAAAGATTTGTTATTGGTAATTATTAGGCTGTCAGGATTTTTGCTTTCAGTACCGTTGACAGCGTAGGGTCTCGGATTTAATAGGCTTATAATATCTGCAATTTTGAATCTTTAATTTCTAAAGGAACATCTTTTTTCTTTATATCTGATACTGTGTTGTTATTAGTTACTAAAGCCCATACATGACACATGTGATTCCTTAGATTTGTTTTCCACAGACACAGAAACGCAGACAGATAGTTGTCATTGGTTTTATCAGGGCTGTTGCTGTGCTATAGTGCTTGATTTCTCACATCCTTGACAGATAGGAACCTCGAACCCTACCTAGTATGTACACAGTGTTTACCGATTAATATGTGATACTGTCTGCTTTTCAGGTAACAATGCCACATCCATAGTCAACTGTCTGCAGATTCTGGGACAAAGCCTGGATGCCAGGTAAGGAAAGACATGGTGTGTGTGTGTGTGTGTGTGTGTGTGTGTGTGTGTGTGTGTGTGTGTGTGTGTGTGTGTGTGTGTGTGTGTGTGTGTGTGTTGGGTCCATTCAAGTTTATGATGCTTCACTTCCTGTTCATGCAGAAATGTATATTGTGCGCGTACAGTATGTTGAAAGAACAACTCTGAAAGCAAATCAGTTTAAAGCTGATTTTGAACAATAGTCAAAATGGAAGAGAAAACATCTTTATGCAAGTTAGAACCAAAGTCTTCTTAATTTAGCGGCTTGCAAAATGTTGCATTTCAGTATTTAAAGTACATGCTGTGTGGTATACACTCAGTTAGGTTATGTTGAAATTTGTTTCCACAGCATGCTTACTGTATGTCAAAAGTATTCTTAGCCACATAATGCAGGTAAGGTATGCGATTGTATGCCATTACAGTTTAGCCTTTGCTCTTCCCTTAAAGCTTTAGTGCGTAACTTTTTGACATCAATGAACATCCGTTACATTCAAGCCATTGCCAGATGAGCTGCTACAAAGTTAATTAAGACTACCAGCTCCACACAACTCTCTCTGGATTTCTCAGTATGACTATGTAGATAAAGGCTCTGAAGATAATTACCTCTTCATCATGTTTTTTTAATCCTCTGTGTCCTCCTTGGCTACTAACAACTGCGTGGAGGAAGGGTGGGGGGAGCGCGATCACGGAAGGCTTGTGTCATGTGGACGCGCCGACAGTTTTGTTGTCATTACTTAGAATTCCTCATGGGGGAGACAGAAACTATGCACTGTAGCTTTAAGGTCCTGAAAGAATATGCCACTGATAGCTAGTTGACAGTGCTGGGCTCTCCCTTTCTAAGCCCGTTGGAAATACTGGCTGTGTCATTAACAGATTAGTTATTTTTGTCTTTTAGCACAAAATCAGCCAGATAGCTAAGACAACCTAGTCTGGCTAGATTGAACATTGGTCTGGGGAGTCTGCTCTGCATTTTCTATTGCACAAGATGCGTGATCAACGGCCATAGTTAAAATGACTCTGTACGCAATTGGATAATCCTTCAACCAATCAGACCAACCATCCAGGTGACGTACTTTTGGGGCTAGCTGGTAAATTAGGCTTTTACCAAAGTTGGTCGGTAGTAAGGAAAACACATTCTTCTTTTGTAGGTAGTATTCCAGGGCAAGTTTCTGTTATGATTTCAGAGAAAACTTGCCTTTGAAATCTTTTAAAACAGCAGCGACAGCGGCATCAACAGGTTGCTGCGCTTCTGTGGCCGCCATGTTGAATGTAAACAAAAAGCTGCTCGACCAAATAGTGCGCCAGGTGGCTAAGCCAGTTTGTGATAGGTCCCTACCGATTTGCAATGGAAGCAGGATAGCTGAATGTACAGGTTTCCAGCCTGAGCTGCAGGGAGAAATCAAATCACCAGCAGATCAGGCTGGGTTTACCCAGTCTAATGACAACCCTTATTTAATCAGAATCAGAATAGGATTTATTGCAAAGTTAGTAACACTTACAAGGAATCTTTTTTAGCGGTTTGTGCTTATATAAACATATAAACATAAATATGAAATAAACAATAAATACAGAAACAAATATATACAAAATAGCTGTTTAATAAAGGAAAACCAGGCCTAGAATGTCTAACAAACCACTGTTTAACTGAGGCACTCTATTTACTCTTTCAGTCTGTGTATTTTAAGTCTGCTCTACTAATGCAGCAGCTAATCATGCAATCAGCACCTAGGATTGCCTTCTACATGGATTCTGCAAGTAACTGAGGTAGTTCAGTTCGGTGGGGGAACACTTTTACTCTCTAAGCATCATATTGTTCCTAGGGGAACCTTGCTATTTTCCCATGTTTTTGTGCCATGTGTACTTTATGTACTCAAACACAAACATTATTCTTCTGTTACAGTGACTGTGATGGGTCCAGTGTATGTAATCTTTAATTCACAATAAGCCACACTTTTTCTCCACAATCCATTCATTCCCTGCTCTGTCAGTTGAGGGTCCCACTTAAAACAACATTATTGTCTATTTTACCTTACAACACAGCTACAAAATCGTTGTGATGCCACACTGACTTTTTAAAGGGAGAATGGTTTCTCTGTCATTCCCACTCTTCTCCCCAAACACCTACACAATGTCACTCTGGCGGGTGGGTAAGACGTCCTAGGAGTGCTTTAACAGTCTACAGCACTACCACTACTTTTTGGAAAGCTGGGTCACAACTGGATCATATTTAATAGAGAAAATGTTTTCTTATTTTCCCTCAAATGCTCCTGTACAGCTGTCCATATTTACGACAGCAGTGTAGACGTGATTTGCACTCTGAAACTGTAGGGGTGCCAAAGCACAAAAACATCCAATGTTACGAAATGTTGCTTAAAGAAGACACCTCCTCTGAATTGTTCTCCCCTCTGGTTTTACTCGTGGAAGTGTTTATCTCTGTTAGGCTAGCTCATGTTTCTGATCACAAAGCTATTATTTTTAAGGCCCTTCTACCTTCTGCTCTCACCAGAATGTCTACTTATTTTTCTTTTTGTTTCCTCAATACCAACTCAGCTCACAGCTTTCCTAAAGCCTTTACCACTGTATCTACACATAGTGTCACGGCACAACCAACCCTGGGAACTTGATTGCTTTCGCTAGGTCTAGGATTTTACCAGAACTTGGTTTAAGTCGCAGATTTGAAACTAGAAACTGAAAGATTAGTGGCCGACTGAAAAGGAAAAAGTGGGGCCTACCTGGTTTTCCTTGCCTCGGCACATCCTCAGTCCCAGCTCTACCGCCGGCGAGCCTGCTAATCCTTCTTCGTCAAACTGTGTCACAGTATCCCACGGCGATGCCACTTACTTGACAGTTCATTTGGTAAACATGGAAGACACGGACATAACAATACATGAACTTTGAAAGGGGAAACATGGCACGACAAGACCAAAACAAACCTTTTCAGTAGTCTCAGCTTCCCATTGTCTGCTCCACACGTACTTTTTAGCCCCTGGTGGCACAGGTAGGCCACACCCACCCTAGCCAGGCAGCCAATGAACAAACAGTTCTGGACTACGATCTACATTTTTGTCAGCCAGACGTGAAATTCTTTTTGAATCCCTGGGTAGCTCATATAAAAAGAGGACATAGCCATACATACAAACATACATAAGATGAATAAAGCCAAAGGACATACTGTACATGAAACATTACCACAAATAACATAAACACCTAAGTAAGGAAACTAAGCATACATGTATAACAACAGAGACTTGTAACCCTGAATAACTGGAATTTAATGTTCCTGGTTTAGCAATAGGATAGATTGATTTATGAAAGAGTTTTTAAGTCTGTTGCGATTAAAAGCATGAACTCTAAAGCGTTTATTTGAAGGCAGAAGCTGATATTCTCTGTGCAAAACATGTGAGGAGTGATAATAGCAACAACCAAAACCCAAATAGGTCAACAGATGACTTACTTATGTAAAGTTCTACCTTAGTATATATACTCAATATACAACTATAGCACTTGGTCAGGCCAGTGAAACCAAAAACCTACTCGCAGCACACTGAACAACAACACTATAGAAATAAAGAGAATGCAGAAATCTGGTTGTGTCATATTAAATGAACTAATTATCTATCTACCTCTAACCATATATCAGGACAGTGATGAAGACTGGTCTGGAGTCAGTGAAGGCAGCACTGCGGTTGTACTTCGACAGTGCAGCAGAGGACCTGGAGAAGACGCAGGAGAACCTGAAGCTCGGGCAGTTCACCCACAGCAGAGAGCAGCCGCGAGGTGTCACTCAGATCATTAACTACACCACCTTCGCCCTGCTGCCCGTCCTCTCCTCCCTGTTTGAACACATCGGACAGAACGTTTTTGGAGAAGACCTCATATGTGCGTACTGACTTGGGGTACTCATATTGTGTTTAAAGAGTGGAATGGGGAAATTGTAAAAATTATCTGAGTGATTATGTCAGATTTCCAATTTTAAATACATTCCTATATTATTCTGATGCAAAACATGATAGTTTGTAATTTACAGGGGAAAAAAACTAATTTCTTTTTTCCCGTCAATAAAATAGGACAGGCCTCCATGTACAGTGGCTTGCATAAGGAATTAAAAAAACATCTTTTGGAAATTGATTTTAAAGCCTTAATTAAAAAAATGAAGGAAAGTCCAACCTTTTAAGGACACCAATTTTCTTTGTGAATAAATAATGTATTGTAAATAAATAAATGTTCTTCCTTAAAATACAGGGGGCATAAGTATACACCTCCCTATGTTAAATTCCTATAGAGGCAGAAAGGGTTTTATTTTACAGGCCAGTTATTTCATGGATCAGGATACTATGCATCCTGATAAAGTTCCCTTGGCCTTTGGAATTAAAATAGCCCCCCCACATCATCACATACCCTTCACCATACCTAGAGATTGGCATGAGGAACTTTCCATAAGGTCATCTCTCAATGCAAATCAAACCAGCTATTAGGCTAACTGAAATAACACCATGCCAATCTCTAGGTATGCATAGTATCCTGATCCATGAAATAACTGGCCTTAAAAAATAAAAATATGCCTGCCTCTATGGGAATTTAACAGGGGGGTGTATTCTTATGCATTTTTTATTCTTCTTTTTAATCAACTTTAGCATGGGTGTGTAAACTTATGCAAGCCACTATAATTTAAACTGAAAACTTTTTGGTTAACCTCTCTTCTTCCAGTGGATGATGTCCAGGTGTCCTGCTACAGAATCCTCAACAGCCTCTACTGTCTGGGAACTAATAAAAGCATCTACGTAGAGAGGTACAGTATACACAACCAGGGGTAAAAGTGGGCCAGAATGATCCGGAACTGCGTTCCAGCACCTTCGATTAACAAGTAATGTAATATAATTGGCCGTATTATACACCACTGTTGCCTGTTTGTTTAAAATAACGCCAAATTTTATTAAAGACTTTTTCACTCTGACCAGTGCACCGCCATAAGGCCATGAACAAGGCAACTGTCAGTGGTGATTCCACATGTGATAATGTGATGTAATAATAGCAGGACAGACACGTAATTCAAATCTTTTTGAAATTTTTTTTATTTATTTCACCTTTTATTTTTTGCAGGCAGGTCATTAAGAACAGGTTCTTATTTACCATGGCAGACTGACAAGTGACAAACCCACTTAGGGAAAGGGAAGGAGAAAATGAAATGCATTAGAAATACATCCAGTTTAAGTGACATGAAATACAACACAGACAGCAGTAAATATGTATACCGAGAGGAACACACAGGTACATTGTTGAGTAAGAGAGGTAGAAACCTACAAATATTTAGCTGGGAAATTGTGATGTGGAAAAGCAACTGCATATGTCTGTGAACAAGGAAGTTATGACGGTTTTGAAGGATTAAATGGATATTAGTTTGTCCAGTTTGGCAATCTTTTGCAGAGCTTTCTAGAAAGCCAAAGAATCAGTTGAACAGGTGAAGATTATGTTGTAGGTAGCCCACCGGTTACAAACAGGCTCAGTAGAGAGCGACACAGTAACGTGCTGCAGATCCAGTGTTTTTAGCTGAGCTGGACCAGAGTATTTGGTTAAAACAGACCGGTGATGCTGTTCTGGTCTCATTGTTCTCTGTAAAGTAAGCTGGAAGTGAATGTAGCCCCGGTGTGTTTTATGTGTAGTGACTCTGTTTAAAAATAGCCTTTGCAATGTGGTTACTTAGCTACTTAGGCTATTTGGCCTTGTGTGCTCTGATTAATTTAGCATGTAGTTATCACACCAGTCATATTTATGTTTTAATGAAAACTCAACTCCTGTTTTGGAAGAAGAAAATAACTAGAGCAACTAGCTGTGTAGTGGATAGAGACTTTTTTTAAAGTAGTAGTAGAGATAACATTAAAATTTGAGAATTTGAGGTGTGGTTTCATTGATAATGAAAATAATAATAATGAAATCATTATTCTCTCCTCTCCAGACAGCGTCCAGCATTAGGACAGTGTTTAGCTGCCTTCTCAGCAGCCTTTCCTGTTGCATTCCTTGAGCCTCACATCAACAAGTTCAACAGCTTTTCCATCTACAACAGCAAAGGAACTAAAGACAGAGCGGGTACTAATGGGTTTTGTTGAAATGTGTAGCTGCTCTGTGTACTTGAATTTTACAAATATGCATGGGGGCGGGATTACAGCACGATAAGCCCTAAGGTAGTCTTATCGCCTGAGAGTGACATTCCTTACACTCTGTGTGCAATTGAGCACATTGTATGTGTGTGTTTATTACCCTGAGAATTTACAACCCTGAAAGAAAGACATATAACTGTAGAGAGATCCTTAATGTGCAGACGTTACCAACGACTCAGCAGGTGTGTATATATATATACACACACACACACACACTGGCCATGACCAGCAACAGTCTAACATATGCCGATATTATGCTGATTTACATTGCGCAACATCAGCACCACATGTGTGCATGCAGGGTTTCGCTATATGCATGTAGCAGCGGCACACTGCCGCCCAATCAGCTGTTTAGGAAATGTCGTAAAGTAATAAATATACACGGCTCTGCATAGCCGTCTAATTATTTCAGGCAAACAGTCAGCCGCTCGCTCTCCCCTCTGAGGCTGAAAAACTGGAACATGAAAACCGGACTCATGCGGGTCCCTTGAAATATGACAGCTACAGTTTATCAGAAAATAGCATTGGGCACACTGACTTTGATGAATTTACTGTTTATCAGACCCCAGATAAGACAAAAAGCTAACTTTAGCCAACGCTGCGGTCCCTCTGCCTCTGACTATAGATAGATAGTTAATATTAATAAATATACAGTCTACCGTTTAAAACGCTTTCCAGGTCATTGGGGATGATACCGTTCAAAACCAACATTAAAAACGTAATAATCTTCCCTCAGCGTTTGGTTTTGTTACTAAATTGTGTGAAAAATAAACGGTGACGTTAAATCATCTGTTTCAGGCAACGCATCTAGGGTACCGTCTATTTGCTGGATTGTTCCGAGGTAACCGTTCGGTAGCTAATGTTAGCAGATAAGCCTGTTGACAGCATTGTTCATATTTATGCACAAAGAGAAATAACTAAAAAAAAAGCTGCTGCACACTGTTCAGATAAAATTACTGTTGACGTTCAAACAGGCCTGTGTGTGTGTGTTTTGAGAAATATTATTATATTGCAAGGCTATATTTTTTTTTTATTTATATATTATTTTATTGCCATTACCCGTTTTCTCTGTTTTCATACATAGGCATACAGAAATTTAGTTTGCTAAATATATCATATTTTTTTTAGTTATTGGATGTGAAAAGAAGGAAATGATTCTTCCATAACAGTATGTGTGTGAATTTTCCACACCAGGAGTAATTTATATAGTTCTATTTTACAGTAATCAATTATCTATTCAAAATGGTCTATGTAAAATTTTCTTTTAAAGAAAAGATAGAAAATAAATATTTGTGTGTGCTGTGGATTGGTTAGAAAAAATTAAATCGTAATTGGCTAAAATCGATATTGGCAGGTCAGACTCAATGAAAAATCGGAATCGGCCTATAAATTGTAATCGGCGCATCTCTACTGTATTTATCTTTTAAGTGCATTCTCTTTCCACCCAGCTCTAGGTCTTCCAGGGCAGGTAGGGGAAGCTTGCCCTCTGATCCCAAACTTAGAGAAGTGTCTGGAGGAGATCATGGAATTGGCAGAGGCTGGCATGAGATACACTCAGATGCCCCATGTCATGGAGGTGAGATATATAGATAACAAATGTATACCAACCTTGTGTGTGTTGTACCCATATCCATGTGGGTTTCTCTTCCTCAGGGTGCTCTGGTTTATTCGCATCTCAAAATCATCCATGTTAGGTATTAGAAATACTCTCTCCATTGTCTCTTAACCCAAGTTTCCACACTGGTGTGGTCCATCAGCGATGCAGTGTTAGCTGCCCATTGTATTTAAATAGGTCAAACCCAGAGGATTGATTTACCCATATTGATTAAAACTCAACTAAAGCATACCCTATCAGTCTATTCATTTTTACTCACTGAATCTACAGCTAGACCTTCATTATGATATGGAGTACTTCAGTGACTGTCCCAAAAAAAAGCCAGACATTGCTGATAGGAAATTTGAGTTGTTAAGCCTCTGTTGATTGAGACCAACTAGCTCATATAATGTTTGTATCTGTGTGGGTTTATTATAAAACTGTTAACAAGAACTGTACATAGTAAGTGGGTGGTCTCATGATAGTTTAACCTGAAACATGTATTTTTCCTTTTTCTGTAGGTGGTGTTGCCGATGTTGTGCAGCTACATGTCTCACTGGTGGGAACATGGACCAGAGAGCAACCCAGACAAAGCGGACAGCTGCTGCACCTCTGTGACTTCTGAACACATGAACAATCTGCTGGGAAACATTCTCAAGATCATCTACAACAACCTGGGAATAGATGAAGGGGCCTGGATGAAAAGACTAGCTGGTAAACATGGCTCTGTGTGTGTGTGTGTAGGTGTAGGTGTGAGTTTAATGTTCTGTCTCTATGACTTTACCACAGTATCTTCTATATCTAGAGACTTCAGATACAGTATTAGGGGACCACTAAGGTCTCTATAAAAGAGACTTCAGATACAGTATTAGGGGACCACTAAGGTCTATATAAAAGAGACTTCAGATACAGTATTATGGGGCCACAAAGGTCTATATAAAAGAGACTTCAGATACAGTATTATGGGACCACTAAGGTCTATATAAAAGAGACTTCAGATACAGTATTAGGGGACCACTAAGGTCTTTATAAAAGAGACTTCAGATACAGTATTATGGGACCACTAAGGTCTATACAAAAGATACTTCAGATACAGTATTAGGGGACCACTAAGGTCTATACAAAAGATACTTCAGATACAGTATTAGGGGACCACTAAGGTCTTTTATAAAAGAGACTTCAGATACAGTATTAGGGGACCACTAAGGTCTATATAAAAGAGACTTCAGATACAGTATTAGGGGACCACTAAGGTCTATATAAAAGAGACTTCAGATACAGTATTATGGGACCACTAAGGTCTATGTAAAAGAGACTTCAGATACAGTATTAGGGGACCACTAAGGTCTTTATAAAAGAGACTTCAGATACAGTATTAGGGGACCACTAAGGTCTATATAAAAGAGACTTCAGGTACAGTATTAGGGACCACTAAGGTCTATATAAAAGAGCACCGCAACTCCCTTAACAAACTGTGTCGCTTTTGGATCAGAGCCAACAGAGTGGAGGTGCTCAGGGTCCTCCACACGGTGATTAGACACCAGGCTTATAATGTGAATGAGAAAATCAGGGAGTTGTTTTAGACTTTTTTGAAATCTGAAATCTGACAGTTTTTATTTTTTTTATTGTTTTTTTTAATGTTGTGATATAGATATTTAATTTAATTCATAATGGTCTTAAAAAAAGCAATGCAAAAAAAAATTGCATTTGATGAAAGTCTTTATATATTCTTTTGTTCATAAATCTGTTTTTAAATATTATTCCAGTTAGCATTACAATGTTCTAGAAAGTTTGGAATTGCCACCATTTGTCAGTCACCTTGACACACACAGGCACAAACTGAACAATATAGCTAAAGGAAAATTCATTGTTTAATGCTTAATCATTGGACCACATCTCTGTCCCTGCTATAAAGTCTTCTCTCAGCCAATCATCAGCAAGGCCAAACCCCAGCTGCTCAAGACCCACTTCCTGCCTTTGATGGAGAAACTAAAAAAAGTGAGTCGTCATTTTATTATGTAATATAGATTGTTATGAAGCTCAATAGAATATTGGTGGACTTAAATAACACTTACATCGTATCCATATTTAGTGTTTAAATGAAGAAAAAGCTGTCTATTGCTGTGTCCTGTAGAAAGCAGCAGTCGTGCTGATGGATGAGGAACACAGCAAGGCAGAGGGGAGGGGTGAGATGTCAGAGACAGAGCTTCTCATCATGGACCAGTTCACCATACTGGTCAGAGACCTGTATGCCTTCTACCCGCTCCTCATACGATTTGTTGACTACAACAGGTACACTGCGCTGATTGGATGGCTCCACACATTCTTGAGCACTGCTTTTGAAAGAACAAATATGAATTGAAAATGACCTCCATCACTTTCAGTCTGATTAACTACAATAGCTTGCGGTCTTCTTCTTCCCTGCCTCAGTTGGCACATTGCTGCATATCTTTGCAGGTTACCACCACCTGTTGATTAGGGTTGGGTACCGAGACCCGGTGCTAATAGGGCACCGGTATCTAAGCGACTGGTTACTACCTGACCTGCCTCATTTCGGTGCCACTAAAATGCCTCCGCTGCACTCTGATGCTCCGAAACAGACAAGACAGGAAACAGAAGCATCGCTGCATGTGACGCTAAATAACACTACACTAGGCTGCAGTCAACGTTAGCCTACCGTTAGCTAGTCACTGGCTTGAACACGGTTAAAACGGCAGGTAAAGGGTGTAAAGTGTGCCTGCCATTGTGGGAACAACGTGGATGGGTCAACGGTGCGTTTTCTTCAGACTGGTAAGCCTAGTGGTGCATTCAAAGGTCTGGTAAAAAAAAAATTTTTTTTGTGGTTTACCAGCAATTGTGGTTTACCAGCAATACTAGTGAAATAACTTATTGTTATATGTTATTGAACATATGGCCTTAGCAATAAACAAGCTGGTCTTTGATTGACTGAGCTATACAGGCACCCTTTTATTTTTTAAAGTATCAGTTTAGTCACTGTTTTAGCCCAGTTGATATCCAACCCTAATGTTGATCAGTAGGATTTTGTGATACCATTGGTAGGACTGTGTGTTGCGTTACCTGCGTATGCGTGTGTGTGTGTGTGTGTGTGTGTGTGTGTGTGTGTGTGTGTGTGTGTGTGTGTGTGTGTGTGTACAAGAGACAAACTGGGCACTCTCATGGAAAAATGGCTGCATAGAGCTATTAGAGGTCTGAAACTCCACCTTTAAGTAGTGGTACTATCACTAAACTGCCTTGCTATCTTGACAGGGCCAGATGGCTGAGGGAGTCCAACCCAGCAGCTGAGGAGCTGTTCCGTATGGTGGCCGAGGTTTTCATCTTCTGGGCCAAGTCTCATGTAAGAAATCACTGAGGAGGATGCAAAGAAACACAATAACATGCTGCTGATTTAAAATGTCACTGTGAGAGGTAGACAAGGTAGCACTGGACCAGATCTAATGGTACGTGAAACCGAGACATTTTTTGGAATTGGGATTTTAAAACTGCACTTATTTGTGTTTTTAATAATTAATATGGCCTCCCTGAAGAGGACTGGTTGTGCTGCTGTACCCACTGAGAATCACCAGTCTAGACTCGTGGAAGTGCAGATCACACATTGTCCCTAGGCCCAGAAATATATACCATAAATATATACCATAAATCTCAACAGTAGAAGAGAAAACGTCCGGAGTGCTCAAAAGTTAAAACAAATAATAAAGGGGCTCTTTGGAAGGGAACACAAGATATCGGTAAAGAAGGTCCTTGGCTATTTCTGAAATAGCTATCTAAATAAAGGCTTTTTTAACTTTTTGCAAGAAAAAATGTACCTATGACCTTAACAATATTAAAAGTCTACAGCCATGCTAGCAACTCTTTTTTTAGCTTTTTTTTCTCTATTTTTAGCCGTTACAATGTTTACCATCTTCACCATTTTAGCTTGGCATGATTGTGATATAATGTAATTTTATTTAGACAGGGACAATGTACAATTAAACATTAACTTTGTATAAAAGAAGGAGAGATGCATTGTTTCAGGTTTTAGTAAAATTTTTATTTTCCATCCGTAGTCCTTGGTCAGGTAGAGCACATGCTAACATTTGCCAATAAGCATGAAAGTTACAGTACAGCTGAGGCTGAATGGGAAATTTTTACCTGATGATGGCGCTAGACGAAAAGTCAAAGTCAAATCATCCTGAAGGTAATGGTACGAAACTATACCAGATTTCATGGCATTCCATTCAAAAGTTACTGAGACATTTCACCTAAAACCATAAATTCCCGACCTACCGATTGTGCTAGAGGAAAAGTCAGGTGAGCACCCAAGTCAGTAGTTTTTCTTTATTTTTTTAAAGATAATTTTTTGGGCATTTTAGGCCGTTATTGACAGGACAACTGAAGACATAAAAGGGAAGAGAGAGGGGAAATGACATGCAGCAAAGGGCCGAAGCTCGGAGTTGAGCCCGCCGCGTTGAGGAATAAACCTCTATTCTGCTCTACCAACTGAGCTATCCTGGCGCCTGAGTCAGTAGGTTTATTCTTCTGGAGATCATAAATGTCGGTACAATATAGCATGGCCATCATATATTTGTTGAGATATTTCAGACTGGACCAAAGTGGTTTACCACTCAACTAACAGACCGTCAGACTTTGCCATAAAGCCACCAAGGGTTGTAGTAAAGGTCCGATATGGTAGGGAGATTTCAATGTCTTATTTGATTATAATATGATTATACACTGTAAGCAAGTTGAGGTGCTGTATAAATACTGTATCAAAATGCTATGGAGAAATGCTCACAGCCCATGTTTAGAAACTGTGCCTTTAAACGAGATGTCAGGACTTTCGTAAGGTTGTGGTGTCACAGGCATTTTTGTTATTCATTTGAACAGCTATCCAGAATATGAAGTCACAAAAAAGTGGCAGCCTAAACACGCCAAAAATGGCAGCCTATTTGAATGTTAAGGGATTAAATATGTTATCAATGAGTATGTAAGTCAGGATTACTATACTATATCAGTCACCCGCAGAGGGTTTTCTAAGGCGAGAGGAAAAGGTTAAACTCATATTCAGTAGCTGCTTTGCAGAACTAAACCTCACTAAAAAAAACAACAAGTTACACTTGTGTACAGCATGTGATCTCAAATGAACAGGATGTGGAAGGTCATAGATTTTCACTTGTCACTGACCATCACAATGTATTTACAAATCTTATTTTCAACCCAAGGCTCTGAAGCTAACACAGAATCCGACGGCACAACAGTATGAGCGTGGAGTGATGAATGGTTTCCATTTGGTTTTTTCTTGCTGCAGAACTTCAAGAGAGAAGAGCAGAACTTTGTGGTCCAAAATGAAATCAACAACATGTCCTTCCTCATCACTGACACAAAGTGTAAGATGTCAAAGGTATGGACACATGGATAGGAATGAGTCTAGGTTTACATATCAGAAGTTTCCTGTCCATTGCTTGTAAACGTGTTTGTGTCAGTGCACATTTAGACATTAGGAGGAGCATAACGTGACACTTGGTAGACCCGTGTGTGCATTTCTTGTCTTCTGATGTTTGACTTTGCCTCAGGGAATAGTTTCGGACCAGGAGAGGAAGAAGATGAAGAGGAAGGGAGATCGATACTCGATGCAGACGAGTCTTATTGTTGCCACACTGAAGCGCCTGCTGCCTGTGGGACTCAACATCTGTGCCCCCGGGGAACACGAGCTCATCGCACTGGCTAAAAACCGCTTCAACCAGGTAGGAGAAACAGCACTTCAGTCTATTAGAGTATGGAAAGTGTTGTTTTCTCACATAATACACTACAAAGCAGGGTCAACATGCCCTGGATTTATTTCTGTTATCCAGCTTCGCCAAACCTAACAACCGCAGTCCCGCACAAGGTGTGACACGATGGTGTTTAATAATAATATTGTATACTTTATTAGTCCCGCAAGGGGAAATTACAATTTACACTCTGTTATTACACACAGGCCTGAATTACACACACATGCTAATGATGCTAATGGTGAGATGTCAGGTGAGGACAATGTGCAATGTGCAGTACAACAAAAATGTTTTTTTTTGTAAATTAAACCATGTAAACCTATTCTGATATATCCTCTAAATACAATTATGAACTTAAAGATGAACATGTGCACTTTAAAGTATTGTTCCGGAGTATTAAGCTTTTGTGTAGATTTTACTTTCTTCAGACCTAAAGTTGCCTCGGTAACTCTGAATCTTGCTTCATTGTATAGGCTTCAGGCTGCTTCAGAAAAACACAGCCTCAAAATATGTATCTGCCAAGCATGTAGTACATGTTTGTGTACATGGCAACACTTAATTTCATTAAATCTTTTAAAGTATTTCCAATCCCTTTTTAAATTTCAAAATATCCGTAAAGCACTTTGAAACTGTGTCATGTATAACTTGTGCAGATTGTGATAATTTAATATAGCGGCCAAATTACTGGATATATATTTTTTGCTTATATAATTGCAAATGTTTTATGTCATGTTATGTTATGTTAAAAATGTTATGGTTATCTTTGACTCACAATGGAGCGTACATTTACTCTGTTCACAGAAAGACACAGAGCATGAAGTACGAGAGATCATCAGGAACAATCTCCATTTACAAGGAAAGGTAAGAATACTTTGAGTTTTAATAACACAATCAATGTACTGCAACTAAGATAAACTGAACATGACATCATGCTTTAAATTTACACAACAGATGAATTTAACAGGGTTGGTACTAGGGATGTCACAAGAATCAATACCTTCTGGTTTTACAATGACAAAACGCAGACAATGCCCATTTCTTTGGCATTTTTAGGCACCATTAGAGACAATGCCAACGTTAGCAGCATCGGTGTTGCACCTCTTCCAGAACTGATGGGGGCAGTATACGCTTCAGAGTGTTACATTCGCTACATTCAGAAGTAGAAGGTCAAGAACAAGTGGCCGAAGTCACCCCCTTCTACTTCCAGTACATGAATGAGAGTCTGTGGAGATCAGATTCTACCCAACCTAAAAAACAGCATGTTCACTGCACACCCACGGTCCTCTCTTCCCAATTTACAGCCCCCCCCGCCCCCTCCCCCTTGGCTTCAAATAACTCACCGATGTCGGCTATGGCCGCTGAACAGGCTATACATTCATCCCTTTTTTACCGTGGTATCGAAATCGGCATTGAGAATTGTGTTATTTTACTGGTATTGGCACAGACTACTGAAAGTGAAAGAGATGAGGCAGGATATAGATCTATTAGTTGTTTTCTTTAACATTTTTATTTGCAGACTTTTCAGAATAAGCACGGGCTACAAGAAAGACTGCTTTGTATTGATGATTCTCTGTCTGAAAATGACATTCCCTGTTATTTACTTATTTATTTATGTTTCTGTGGCTTTTGTTTATGTATGACATGTTTAGTTCTATTTCTGGGTTACAATAGTGTTGTAACTTCTGTAATATGTTTTCTTTATTCTTTCTTCTTTTATTTCTTTTGTGCAAAGTAGAGTATGTTGTGTGTGGACATTGGAGCGGAAGCTGGTGATGAAATGACTTCGGTGTTGGTGTATCATTCATTCATTCATCTCGTAACAGCTCCAACATTTGGTTCACAATCTAGCTCAAATCCACCAAATATATATTTGACCTGAGTGCTCATAGAAGTGCACAGCCATGTGGCCGTTGAGCTCAGTTGGTAGAGTAGGCGCACATGTACAGAGGTTTATTCCTCATTGCAGAAAGTCCAGGATTCAAATCCAACCTGTGACGGTTTTCCTGCGTGTCTTCCCCGTCTTGCTCCCCTTTCATGCCTGGGCTGTCCTATCATTAAAGGCAGAAATGCCCATCAAAATCTTAAAAAAAAACATACATACATTTGAATAGATGTCCTCAGTGACTGTATCTGTGTGTCTTGTACAGCTGGAGGACCCAGCTATTCGTTGGCAGATGGCTCTATACAGAGACCTCCCTAATTACTATGAGGACACCTCGGACCCAGAGAAGACTGTGGAGAGAGTCCTGGAGATTGCTCATGTCCTCTTCCACCTAGATCAGGTGTGTGTCTTTGTTTGTTTGTTTGTTTGTTTGTGTATGTATGTTATCATATTTGAGTTGATTTACTGTACATATGTACTTTCAAAATAGCAAAAAATGGCATCTGCAAAAGTTTGGGCACCCTGCAGAGTTAATACCTTGTACTGCCCCCCCCCTTTGGCAAGTATCCCAGCATCAAGTTAGCGTCCAAAATTTGCTGAAATTTTATTGAATCCCTTTTTCCTTCAATTTGTGAAATGTTCCCTGTGCCACTGGCTGCAATACAACCCCAAAGCATGATTGATCCTCTCCCCCATGCTTAACAGCTGGACAGTGGTTCTTTTTATTAAATTCTGTGCCCTATCTTTTCCAAACGTACCTTTGCTCATTGCGGCCAAAAAATTCTATTTTAACATCATCGGTCCACAGAACTTGTTCCCACAATGCATCAGGCTTTTCTATATGTTCATAAGGCAAACTTTGAACGCTGATTTTTGTGCTGAGGACGTAGAAGAGGTTTTCTTCTGATGACTCTTCCATGAAGACCATATTTGTACGAGTATCTCTTTATAGTGGAATGGTGTACCACAACTCCAGTGTCTGCCAGGTCTTTCTGGATGGATCGTGCAGTCAAACCTGGGTTTTGACTTGCTTTTCTTACAATCCTGCGAGCTGTTCTGTCTCATATTTTTATTGGTCTTCCAGATCTTGCTTTTATTTCCACTGTTCCAGATGATGGCCATTTCTTAATTACATTCTGAGCCGAGGATATTGGCATCTGAAAACCCTTTGCTATCTTCTTATCTTATCTCGATGATTGAGAACAATCCATGACACGGTCAGGTCTCAGCTTTCCAAAAGGGAATGCATGCTAGAAACTCTGCAGGGTGCCCAAACTTTTGCAGACGCCATGTTTTTGTTTTCTGTTATTTTGAAAGTGTAAAAGATGGAAATAAAATCTAACTTTTTGTGACATATTATATGAATGTCTAATCTGTCATTTGATGCCTTTTGGAGATTTTTCCATCTTTTCTTGGCTTCTTTATGCACATTAATACAAATTTTCACCTGGGGTGCCCAAACTTTCGCGCCCCACTGTATAGTCCAGTTCAACTTATATGTTTTCTACCCCCATTTGAAAATGAAATTCTTTTGTCACATCGTAGAGAGAGAGTGACAAGCTGCGGCTAGGAATTAAAAAGAGGATGGAATACTGATTCAACACAAATTTAATATTGACATCCACCGAGTCAAAATGCTTTAGCTGTTATCATTAATTATCTCATTCTTGTGTCCCAACTGCGTTGCGAGTTATGGGAGCCCAGCTAGGAGCTTCATGGAGACAAATGATGTTAGCTGCCCCACACCTGTCAGAGTCCGCTTTGACTGCATAATAACCTCTAGCAACTGTAACAATCTGCCAGAAACACTTAACCACTTAGCCAATAAACCACTAAAAAAGTAGAACCATTTGCCATAGTTATCAATGCCATTAGCATGGTGGCTAACGCCAATGTTACTCTGTTTGTGACATCTCGGCTGTGTTTTCTAACATGTCAGTGTGCTAACCGAGCCCTTTAGCCTTTACAACAGCACAATTGCACTACACTTGTTAGATAATGTTTAATTCCAGAGTTCTCTGTTGATTTGTGTTTTTGCCGCTGTGTGTGCTTTGTTGAATATGAACATATAAAAGCAATTTGCCAGAAATGATATGCGCCATGAAGTAGATGTCCATTTGTCTGTCAGACCTCCAGTGGACAGAAAGTATAACAACAACCACATATTGATAGTGGCATTGGCAATGAATAAGCCTGAGCAGGCTAGTAAATATTAATAATTTGCTGGATGTAAGCAATACATTTTCAAATATAATTTGAATATTAACAGTTTTCTTATAGAGGAAGATTGTAAAGCTTAAGTACTGAGTGGTTCAGTCTGTGTGTTTAGGTTGAACATCCTCAGCGCAGTAAGAAGGCGGTGTGGCACAAACTGCTGTCTAAACAGAGGAAGAGAGCAGTGGTTGCTTGCTTCAGGATGGCACCGCTCTATAACCTGCCCAGGTATATTAACTCCCCCCACACACACATACACACACACACCACAACACAACACCCACGTACAGTGTATACAGTGGGCTCATGTGTATACTGTGCATGTGCTATATCTAATAAGAAAGAGGTAGTTTTTATTGCCACTGTATCTCCCCCAAACTAGGCACCGGGCTGTCAACTTGTTCCTGCAGGGCTATGAGAAGACCTGGATTGAGGCAGAGGAACACTACTTTGAGGATAAACTGATAGAGGACCTTGCAGTAAGGTTTTTTTTTTTTTTTTTTAAGTTGTCCTTAAGAGTCCTTAAGGCTGTTGTTTTTTCAGTGTTTACCGTAGAGTCTTTGTCATTGCGAATGTTTGTTTATTTCAGAAACCAGGGGTCCAGGAGCCATCAGAGGAAGAGGAGGGGCTAAAACACATTGATCCGCTGCATCAGCTCATTCAGCTGTTCAGCAGAACAGCCCTCACAGAGAAGTGGTGGGTTCTTGTAGATGGATGTAAAATACAAGGTTGTAGCTCATGTTTATGCTCCAACATAGCCCTGCAGAAAGTGGTTGGGAACCGCTGGCATACTGCATCCTTACTAGTAAAATAAGGCCGTCCTCTATATGTCCAGTCAGACTTTATCTCTGCCAAAAAAGTATGTGGAACTGTCTGACTGTTGACTGATGTTCAGCTCACTTGTTTATATCTGCTCTTTGCTGTTTCACAGTCAGGAGGTTTGGGAACTGTCGGGAAAGGGAGAGGTTGTTTGTGATTTGCTTTCGGCCAGCATGTTTTAAATCAAAAAGATTAGTCTAAAGTGACTAAAAGTTACAGCTGGACTTGATTGTCAGTGGGATCAGGAGTACCACTGGACCCCTCACATAACCTGAGTCATTTGAGTCAATGCTATAATAATAATAATAATAATAATAATAATAACGTGTGTGGGCGTGCGTGTGTGTGTCTTGTGTTGCAGTAAACTGGATGAGGATATCCTCTACATGGCCTATGCTGACATCATGGCTAAGGTACGAGCTACTGAATACCAGCCTTAGAAACCTTTTCATTACTGTCCTTAGAAGTGAATTAGCTGGATTATTAAAGGATGACGATAGTCCTTTTGCAACACATTTTCCATCTGCTGTCCATGTGTAACTCTCATTTTTATCACTCTTCCCTCCTTCAGAGTTGTCATGATGAAGAAGATGAGGATGGAGAGGAAGTGAAGAGTTTTGAAGTAGGTGATCAGCCGCTCACGCCGTCTATCTGTCAGTCCCCGGGATGGTCTTGGCTGTAAACGCGTATGCTGCTGCCTGTCAAAGGTGTGTCTTGTTTCACATACATAGGAGAAGGAGATGGAGAAGCAGAAGCTGTTGTATCAGCAGGCTCGGCTGCATGACCGAGGAGCTGCGGAGATGGTGCTACAAACCATCAGCGCTAGCAAAGGTAAGTCCTGCCTCCCACTGTAACTACTGTACTGTAACACTACTATTCAAATGATTGTGCTATCCTTTCAGTGCTCATGTTCATGCATGTGGGTGTAAGCTGAAATGTTAACGTGCTACTTTGCACAACTCCAAAACCTCTTAACAAGTATTTACAAATTAAACAGTCAGCGTCCATTACAACTATGGGCTATTTAAACGTTTACGGATATATTTTTACAGGATTAATATTGATAATAACTAATCAGTAACAGTGTTAAGGTTTCATTGAATCGTTATGACCACTAGTCAGACTGACTGCTAGTTTGGGTGGTGTAATTTTCTTTAGTCTGTGGCCCAATAGGTTAATTAGCTCTTGGTCCAGCTGTTGACATATGAAAGCATCAAACAGATTTTTTAAATGAATGAGATTATGAGAGTATATCCAGTTGTGCATCGTCTCCATTTGATCAGTGCTGTTCAGTTGTATGTGCGGAACGCAGGAGTTTTCTATCCAGATGTTATTGTAAACCGACATTGTGATTGGGTCTGTAGGCTGGTTGTATTGCCATATGTATCAGACTTCTCTGCATGAGAGTGGGGCTAAATTATTACATGTAAAAGTACATTCGTTCTTCATTGGGTGAGACGGACATTGGAATGACCCTAATACCTGGTAAGTGAAGAACCTGTGTCCAGTTGTTTTCTCTGTGTGTGGTTTCCTCTTCACCAGGTGAGATGGGTCCCATGGTGGCCTCTACTCTAAAGCTGGGCATAGCTATTCTCAATGGAGGAAACTCTACTGTACAGCAGGTATTTCAGTGTCCAGTTACTTTAGTTTCTGTCATGTATATGGCAGTGTTATTAGGAATCTTTCATTGTTGCTGTTTCCATTGTTTCCATTTCATTTGCATGTCATTCAGCTGACCCTTTTATCCAAAGTGATAATTTTGCTATATATGTCAGAGGGTGCACGCCTTGTGTCTTGCTTAGGGACACATTGGTGGATATATCGCAGTGGGAATCGAACCCTGATCTCCCACACCAAAGGCATGTGTCATATCCACTGTTTGTTTGTTGTTTGTTTATTTCATACGTCACCATTGTATATTTAAACACAATTTCATGAGGAACAATGATCATATACAGGCCTCATGAAATGGGAAACCCCAAATAAGCTACTAAAAGCTTTTTGGAGGGGGCCCGGAAACAATAAACATACAACAAATAACATACCAACCAAAAACTCAATTTACATTTTCATGCACTGTGCCACCCCCATCCTGCCAAAGTTGTCACTTTTATTAGGCAAACTTGTAAATTATAATGCAATAGAGTCATAATATCCACCTTTATAGAGCTGTTAATTTGTGTGTTTTAGTTCTGAGGTCATAGTAAATTATGGTGTTATACTGGACTGTATAATCTTCAAAGGGGTTCCTAATATTATGTCCTCTCAATGTATGTAAATAAGGAAGACAAGAACAATCTCACCTCTCAGTATAATGTGATCCAGTACAACACCACATTTACTGTAATTATGAGAATAATAAACCTATAATTAAATTTACACATTTCTGTCAACAAACCAGGACATTGTGAGCTTGGTAAAGGTATTGTCCATGTTTTGGCAGGCCCGTTGCATTGGACTGAATATCAGGAACACGTGTATAATAAATGCAAACAAATCCAGTATTCTTGTGAAGTGTATTGTGTTTGTTGAGACCCTGTTCTTAATGTGGAATTAAGACCATACCGTATAGTTGTTCGTATTATTGTGTCCATCTCCTCTACTTGTTTCAAAGCGTATTTTGGTCTGAAATATAACTCCTCTGTCTCATTGTCCTTTGTGGTTTTCTCTGTCTCTTTGACAGAAAATGTTGGATTATCTGAAAGACAAAAAGGATGTGGGCTTTTTTCAGAGTCTGGCTGGTCTGATGCAGTCATGCAGGTAACACTACAAGCTCTTCCTGTTTTAAGACTGAAACACATATAGTTACAATGTCTTTACAGCATAGGTGGGTTGTTCACTGGGTTCTGACTGTGGGGTTTTGACAGGCTCACTTAAAATGCAGTCAAGTCTATTTAGCTAAACATTTATAGTGCCCATATTATGAAAAAATCACTTTTTCTGGGTTTATTTGGGGTGTTATTTTGTCTCTGGTGCTTCCACACGCATACTATCCCTCCTGTTCTGAGTAAGATACGGTTTCTGAATGTCCTCTGCCTTTAGTCTCTGGGTGAGCTGTCGAACATCTGCACGGCTTTCTACGTCACTAGCCGAGACGAGGTGGCTAACTAGTTGACCATAATCTCCAAAAGAACTGGAGTGGCCCTAGTCTAGAAGAATTCTCCCAGCTAATCCTGCCCTGGACTGACCAAAGCTGGAGAAAGAGTTATCTAGCTGATGGGATCTTACCGAGCTACTGAGCAAGTGCGACTACCAACAAAGATAGTATATAAGTAAGATGTCGCACTCTGTAGCTAAAACAGAGACCCAAACACACAGGGTGAAAACAGGATCTGCAGCAATGTGCAGTACAACAAAAATATGGTGTTTTTTGAAAATGAAAACCTTGTAAACCTCCATCCATCCATCTTCGACTGCTTATCCGGTATCGGGTCGCGGGGGCAACAGCTCCAGCAGGGGAACCCAAACTTCCCTTTCCCGAGCCACATCAACCAGCTCCGACTGGGGGATCCCGAGGCGTTCCCAGGCCAGGTTGGAGATATAATCTCTCCACCTAGTCCTGGGTCTTCCCCGAGGCCTCCTCCCAGCTGGACGTGCCTGGAACACCTCCCTAGGGAGGCGCACAGGAGGCATCCTCACCAGATGCCCCAACCACCTCAACTGGCTCCTTTCGACGCGAAGGAGCAGCGGCTCTACTCCGAGCTCCTCTCGGATGACTGAGCTTCTCACCCTATCTCTAAGGGAGACACCAGCCACCCTCCTGAGGAAACCCATTTCGGCCGCTTGTACCCTTGATCTCGTTCTTTCGGTCATGACCCAGCCTTCATGACCATTGGTGAGGGTAGGAACGAAAATTGCCCGTTAGATCGAGAGCTTTGCCTTCTGGCTCAGCTCTCTTTTCGTCACAACGGTGCGATAAACTGAATGTAATACCGCACCGGCTGCTCCGATTCTCCAACCAATCTCACCCTCCATTGTCCCCTCACTCGCGAACAAGACCCCAAGGTACTTAAACTCCTTCACTTGGGGTAAGGACTCATTCCCTACCCGAAGAAAGCATTCCATCGGTTTCCTGCTGAGAACCATGGCCTCAGATTTAGAGGTGCTGATCCTCATCCCAGCAACTTCACACTCGGCTGCGAACAGATCCAGTGAGTGCTGAAGGTCACAGACCGATGACGCCATCAGGACCACATCATCTGCAAAAAGCAGCAATGAGATCCCCAGCCCACCGAACTGCAACCCCTCCCCGCCCCGACTACGCCTTGATATCCTGTCCATAAATATTACAAACAGGATTGGTGACAAAGCGCAGCCCTGGCGGAGGCCAACCCTCACCTGGAACGAGTTCAACTTACTGCCGAGAATCCGGACACAGCTCTCGCTTTGGTCATACAGAGATTGGATGGCCCTGAGAAGGGACCCCCTCACCCCGTACTCCCGCAGCACCTCCCACAATTTCTCCCGGGGGACCCGGTCATACGCCTTCTCCAGATCCACAAAACACATGTAGACTGGTTGGGAATACTCCCAGGCCCCCTCCAAGATCCTTGCGAGAGTGAAGATCTGATCCGTTGTTCCATGGCCAGGACGGAATCCACATTGTTCCTCTTCAATCTGAGGTTCGACTATCGGCCGAACCCTCCTTTCCAGCACCCTGGAGTAGACTTTACCAGGGAGGCTGAGAAGTGTGATACCCCTGTAATTGGCGCACACCCTCTGGTCCTACTTTTTGAATAGGGGAACCACCACCCCGGTCTGCCACTCTGTAAAACCTGTAAACCTATTCTGGTATAACCTCAAAATACAATTATAAACCTGAAAATGTGCATAATATGGGCACTTTAAAAGAATCCAAAAAATCCAAGTCACAGTAACTATATTGACATGCACACTTCAGACATCATCTGGGTATGACCAATAATGAGAGTTGGGTATAAATCAGATTATTTGAATTTCTTTATGGACCATCTCATTTATATCCTTGTTTCATTGTGAAGAAACCCAACACTAGGGGGGTGCAGGAGAGTTGAAGAGGAGAGGTGAAAAAGACTGGGGCATGCCAGAGTTCTAAAAACAATGGGAAGTTAGCCAGTGTTGGTTGACTGCTTTAGCCTAGCAGATGCAATGGATGACTTACATCGGCATTATTTGGAGAAAAAAAAAAAAATTTGCCTGTTACTTTCGTTATTTCCTTACAAGCAGTGTAGCATTTCAAGGCTTTTTTTAAAAACACAGTCCGGTACAGTGCTCACACCACATAAAGCACACATCAGCACATCACTTTCAACAAACAATGAGGGCAAAACAGCATCATCCAATCTTTTTTAACTGAATATTAGTTTGGTTTTTACTAATGAGCCTGTTTGTAACCAGTTCAGCTGCCAACAACGTCTTCATCCTAACCCTAACTGACTTTAGCAGTTTAGATAAAACACTTGAATGTCCTGCTGTAACAGGCACAAACTAACCACAGTTACCATGTTGCCTTGTTTATGGTGTTGTTTTGACATTAAAAAAGATTTTTCTGGCCTGGCGGGGGTTCCCGTTGGGCCCATTACAGGGAAACACTGTTAGTGATTGTAGTTTAGACAGCTGATAAGACCCCTCTCCATCATGCTCAGTATTTGAAGCTTCAGCAGGGCCTGTGATACAGCTCATGGAGGCGCTTAAGGTACTTTTACAATAACATAAACAACTCCAGAGCCAGATTGCGTCAAAAATAAAAAATAAATGTTCAGTCATATCATGGTCAAATCTGAATACAAAAATATGATGCACATATTTCTAGATTCAGTCTGACTTTGCGGAAGATCATTATTACATCCATTGCAGATAAACGTCCACATCACCTTAAGTTTTTCTTCAGCATCAATGTAATCCAGCAATATTTGTCTGTAGAGCCCGAACAATATATTGGCGGGCCGATATTGACTGATATTAAGCATTTCCCAATCTATCGGTATCGGCAGTTATAATGGCTGTTTTTTTTTTTTTTAAATATTCATTCATCAGAATCATTCATAATGACAAATGATTCTGATGAATGAATATTTAAAAAATAAAAATGGACTATCAACCATTTTCTGAGTGTTGGCGTTGCATTGTCTGGCCACCAGAGGGCGCTCTACAACGTCCTTGTTGGCAGTGCTGATTTAAAAAAAATATATATCTTAAGTTTGTAAAATAAGTCTGTATTTTTATACATTTACACTTTAATATACTTTGATGTTCCTCTGTTATGTTGTGACAATAAAACCAATTATCATATTTTAGTGAAAACTCTAAATAACTACAAATAACAAATGTTAGGAAAATCTGTTTATGTTTTGTAATGTGTTTCTGGATTTATTTTTAAAATGCATATTGGCCGATGTATCGGCATATCGAATTTTTAAATAACCAAATATTCGTATTGGTATCGGCCCTAAAGATCCTTTATCGGTCGGGCTCTATTTTTCTGTACAATTATGTCTTCGCTGCAAACAGGAACTGTTAATATTCAACATAGTTTTAATGGTTAATAACAACAGGGCTTAATCAGGACCAAGGTCAGGGAAGAGAGCACAACATGACAGATTCACCATTGATTTCTTTTTTTTTCTTTTTTTAGTGTTTTGGATCTAAATGCATTTGAGAGGCAGAACAAAGCAGAAGGACTGGGAATGGTGACAGAGGAGGGATCAGGTAAGCTTTGGTTTATATTTTTGAATAGTCATAGAAATGAAGGTTTTATGAATATTTCTTTTTCCCGACAACATATAGTCTGTTGATGTTAAAATGCTTTTCTTCACCAGGTGCAGGTAAAATTCTCAAATGTCACTTAAATTGACCTAAGGATGGTACAGTACATTTAAAGCTAACTATAAAAATCACTGCTTGCAAAAACCATTGGTTTCATTCTAAGGTAGCTTCTTTTTTTTTCTTCCTCCAATTGACAATATCAAGGTTTCCCAAGAAGACACGAAAGCACTACATATAAAAAAGACCATCACTCTTTATCTTGCTTTGTCCCATTTATGCTGCCATCACTTTGGTTGAGCGATGTGTTGATTTGTATCAAGTGGTTATGCAATTCTACCTGTTTTCCATATGCATTATCAAGTATGATTTCCTAGTGTACATGTGGATGTGCTTATGATTTGCCTGTTACATCTTATGTGTGTGTACACCTTTTGTTACAAATGTTCACAATCATCATTTAGACTGATACTTTTCAAAATTCAATTCTAAAATTTTAGTTTTTCTGTTTTGTAGTAAAAGATTTTAAAATACAGTCATAACTTGCAAACTAACTAACAACTGGATAATTGTAGGTAATTATGAGGAATTGGTTATGCATAAGTTGGTGCGTAAGTTATCATCATGTTACAACAGGTGCAGCAATGACATAGGAGGTTGTTTTAAGTCATTTCTGGTCTTGTGAAAGTAGTAGGACATTTCTGACTTCCTATCATTTCACCTCACTTGAACATGAATATTTTACTCCTCACGTTTGCAGAGCATAGGATCCCTAAATGTGTATGGATTATGGAACAAATCATCTCGATGTTATCAGAGAAAACCACCTGCTGGAGGTGTTCAAATGATTAAAATGACCCAGTGTATGTTAACATTATCCTGACAAACACCTTATTGCAGTTGTGTATTTAATGACTCTGTTGTGTCTTAACAGCGAGTGAAAGAGACTAGCACACACACGCATGCACACACAGATTAGGGGCACACACCTCCCTGTAAAACTAGCACGCCCATGGGTACAAAGATGGGTGCAGGTGCATTTGCAATTCAAACGACGTGGGCGCTAGACGGGAAATTGACACTTGAGACCTTTATGTGTGATTAGAAAAGTGCAGAGGAGCAGAATCGCATTTTAACCAGTGCAGAGAAATGTGCTTCTGATATGAATGGCCAGACCACTGATCAGAGGACTTAAAAGATTGTGTACTTCAGCGACGACTAAACACGGCGTAAGATCGCGTACCTTGGACAAATTGTGTTCTGGTGAAGCAGAAACGTTGCATTACTTGGTATTAACTGTAATATACGTACTGTTTTGGAAATGTAAACCATTACACTACTAGTTACTAGCGAAAATAATAGTATTACAGTAACATTAGTCTTGCATTACCAGACCTTCCTCCACAGCGCTGCGTACGAGGGTCTGCCTTGTCCACACAGCAATCCGGGATGGGAGAAAAACGTGTTCTGGTTTATTGAATGGCAATTCTTTAAACCAATCACAATTGCGTTAAGCCCTGTTCACAATGACGGTGTCTCTGCAAAATAGCCTCGGGAAGGAACTTGTTTTGGTGGAACATGTGTACATTCATCCATACTTCCGGGATTGCCAGTAATTACTAAAACTGACTTTGTATTAATCATTACTGCACCTATTATAGCATAATGCTAGTCATGGCACAGCTGATAATGTTTTTCTACTCATAATTTCCTCATCATTGTCTTTTTAAAAGGCCCTATTAACTAAACCGGTTCACTGCGAGTGCACGTCCACAATCAGACAAGCAAAAATGCACAAGGTCCTGATTTTTTTGTATTTTAAATATATTTATTGTAGATGACACCTATTAAGTTTTACTGAGCTGTACAGGTTTTCTGTCAACGCATATGTATTTTCCATGTTGACCAAACAACTAAATTCGGATTTTTTTTAAATCTCGTTTCCCTATATGTAATATTTTTCTTTGTTTCTTACTTTCTTTCTCTCTTTCTTTCTTCCCCCTGTTTTCCTTTTTTCATTTTGGTTTACTGCACCTTCTTCCCTTCCTCAGTCATCACTCATGAGCGTGGTAATTATGCCTTCTGCCATTTCCTTGTGTGTTGGTTGGTCTCGCTCCCTCTCTCTCTCTCTCTCTCTCTCTCTTTCTCTCTCTCACTCTCACTATGGTTGGATAGCTGTTGTGTCAGTTCTGTCCAGGTCCTGAGTGTAGACCTTGAGACCTCGTCCTTACCAGCTCTGTGCTTGTAGCTACTTTTTCTTCCCTCACCATTCTAATCTCTCTTTTTCTTGCAAGGCCAATTCTAACTTGTTCTCTAGTTGCTTTTGTAGTTGGTCTTTTTATACTGTTTAAAGTCTTTAAAGTCCACTTCTGAATTTTGAAGTAAAATGTTTCACATTTTCCTCCTCCATAATAAGCAAAATGATGATTATGATTACTTCTTTTGAATACAGCATATAGATGTTAAGATTTTAAAATGTACAGGCACAGTAGTAGAATTGTAGTGTCACAATCTGAACCCATGTATGCCTCCCTCTCAGGATTTGTACAGTATCTGGCACATTTTAAATATTACTAATATTTACCATCCTCCACCCTTACCCTCTCGGTCATGTAGTCAGCCTAAAGTCAGCTGGTTGTTTTGTCTTAGTAATGGAGATGGTTATTGTGATGGTTGTTATCCGTTGTGATGTGTACAATCCCATTTGTGTTCTCAGCCTCTATCTCTGTCCTTTCTGACTCGCTCTCTAAGGGCTGCAATGAATACAAAAATACCACAATCAGCCCACAAAATGGTAGATTAAGCCTCCACTTGTTTTTGTTTTTTTAAATGGATCAAAGGACTAAGTATAATGGCATTTTAGCGTCTTTCAGTTCGTCGTTTTGGTTTTACAGTTTGCAACGTTGCTGTTTTGGTTCTCTCATCAACGCTGCATCTGGCAGCTGTTTTCAGGGCAAACGCTCTGATAGACCCACTGGAAAGGTCTGGATTTGTTGCAGAACGGTTGTGGCCATGACTGACAGCTGAAGTTACCCACAAGGACCCACGAGATCTCGCAAATTCACGTAGAATAGAACCACAAAGCCAACAACAGTTTGTTTCCATCCAGAGGAGTAGATGGGAAACAACTCTGTGCTGTGTTTTCAAAGTGTAGTGAAGGGAGATATGATCCGCCGTGAGCATGGTCTATTTTATTTTGAAAATTAACCGGATGTTATATTTGTTTATGTGCTCAACTTCCTGTCCCGCACTATCTGCCGTGTGCTTGATAGCCGCGGAGGTCTCCGGCGCCCGGCAAAAATAGCAGCTCTGCGTATCTGCTCCGGAGGGTTGGGGATCGCTGGAGCTGGGACGGAGTCGGACCGCAGCCAGTCCGCAGTCAGTGGAAATACACACATTGACTTTAATGGAAACCTAATATGAAGGTAAATATGGTGCAAATGTGAGAGAGCGTAGATGCGATGTGAGCACTTGTAGAATATGATTTGAGAGCTTGTAACAAAAATCTGTACTCGTAGATGCGATGTGAGCGCTTGTAGAATATGATTTGAGAGCTTGTAGAAAATAATCTGTACTCGTATTTTTTATTTTTTTCCCACTTCAGTCACTTTTCCAGTACAACCACAACTCAGTGATTACAACCTCTCGAATCTGTTGCTGCAGCGTGCTCTCTCATCACACAGCGGCGAGTCTGCGCTCTCGACTTTTGCAACACTTCTTGCGATACATTTGGTGCAAAACTAATTTGTACCTGTGGACTTAGTCTGTGGAGCTCTGAGCCAACAGGACGGCCGGGGACAGCAGGGTTTCTATCGCCAGATGAGGACAACTCTGTCCGGCTTATTTATGTAGCATGAAAGCTAGCGTTAGCTAACTAGCAGCCAGCCCGTAACTAAATAATGTAAATACCTTTTAATTATCTCAACACTTTTTAACAGTCCAACTGGAACACTGGCGGTGAGCTCCAGGTCCTGCAGCCGCGGACGGACAGCTGCAGTGGGGCTCGGCCAGCGTGGAAACATCGCTAGAAAGCTCCGCTGCCGACCTCGACCTAATCTGATAGTCAGCGGGACACGGAGAGCTCCAGACCCGGTAGCAGCAGCACAACTGGAGCTCACCGCCAGTGTTGGTGGAATAGTAAGCTAGTTTAGCGAACTAACCTCGCTTATAAATACATTTTAGTTATCCTAACACTTTTAACAGTCCAACTGAAACACTGGCGGTGAGCTCCAGGTCCTGCAGCCGCAGACGGACCGCCATCAGTGGTATATATAATGCCTGCCTTTTAAATTAAATTAAATTGTATTTATTTATTGCGGGCTGGTTGGTTAGTTTGCTAACGCTAGCTTGCTATTCCACCAACACTGGCGGTGAGCTCCAGGGGGGTTGTGCTGCTGCTACCGGGTCTGGAGCTCTCCGTGTCCCGCTGACTATCAGATTAGGTCGAGGTCGGCAGCAGAGCTTTCTAGCGATGTTTCCACGCTGGCCGAGCCCCACTGCAGCTGTCCGTCCGCGGCTGCAGGACCTGGAGCTCACCGCCAGTGTTCCAGTTGGACTGTTATAAAGTGTTGAGATAATTAAAAGGTATTTACATTATTTAGTTACGGGCTGGCTGCTAGTTAGCTAACGCTAGCTTTCATGCTACATAAATAAGCCGGACAGAGTTGTCCTCATCTGGCGATAGAAACCCTGCTGTCCCGGCCGTCCTGTTGGCTCAGAGCTCCACAGACTAAGTCCACAGGTACAAATTAGTTTTGCACCAAATGTATCGCAAGTGTTGCAAAAGTCGAGCGCAGACTCGCCGCTGTGTGATGGAGAGAGCACGCTGCAGCAACAGATTCCAGAGGTTGTAATCACTGAGTTGTGGTTGTACTGGAAAAGTGACTGAAGTGGGAAAAAAATAAAAAATACGAGTACAGATTATTGTCTACAAGCTCTTAAATCATATTCTACAAGCGCTCACATTGCATCTACGAGTACAGATTTTTGTTACAAGCTCTCAAATCATATTCTACAAGTGCTCACATCGCATCTACGCTCTCTCACATTTGCACCATATTTACCTTCATAACCTAATGACTCCGCCGCTGTTCCGGAGCGGAACCGGTGGAAATTAGGAGTTACTGAGAGGTGTTATAGCTTCATTGATGCAGATTTAGGTCGACAAAATAAAAAGAATATGGGCGCCTGGATAGCTGGATAGTAGAGTGCGCTCATATACAGGTAAAAGCCAGTAAATTAGAATATTTTGAAAAACTTGATTTATTTCAGTAATTGCATTCAAAAGGTGTAACTTGTACATTATATTTATTCATTGCACACAGACTGATGCATTCAAATGTTTATTTCATTTAATTTTGATGATTTGAAGTGGCAACAAATGAAAATCCAAAATTCCGTGTGTAACAAAATTAGAATATTACTTAAGGCTAATACAAAAAAGGGAGTTTTTAGAAATGTTGGCCAACTGAAAAGTAAGAAAATGAAAAATATGAGCATGTACAATACTCAATACTTGGTTGGAGCTCCTTTTGCCTCAATTACTGCATTAATGCGGCGTGGCATGGAGTCGATGAGTTTCTGGCACTGCTCAGGTGTTATGAGAGCCCAGGTTGCTCTGATAGTGGCCTTCAACTCTTCTGCGTTTTGGGTCTGGCATTCTGCATCTTCCTTTTCACAATACCCCACAGATTTTCTATGGGGCTAAGGTCAGGGAGTTGGCTGGCCAATTTAGAACAGAAATACCATGGTCCGTAAACCAGGCACGGGTAGATTTTGCGCTGTGTGCAGGCGCCAAGTCCTGTTGGAACCTGAAATCTCCATCTCCATAGAGCAGGTCAGCAGCAGGAAGCATGAAGTGCTCTAAAACTTGCTGGTAGACGGCTGCGTTGACCCTGGATCTCAGGAAACAGAGTGGACCGATACCAGCAGATGACATGGCACCCCAAACCATCACTGATGGTGGAAACTTTACACTAGACTTCAGGCAACGTGGATCCTGTGCCTCTCCTGTCTTCCTCCAGACTCTGGGACCTCGATTTCCAAAGGAAATGCAAAATTTGCTTTCGTCAGAAAACATGACTTGGACCACTCAGCAGCAGTCCAGCTCTTTTTCCTTAGCCCAGGTGAGACGCTTTTGCTGTTTCTTGGTCAACAGTGGCTTGACACGAGGTATGCGGCAGTTGAAACCCGTGTCTTTCAAGCGTCTCTTGGTGGTGGATCTTGAAGCACTGACTCCAGCAGCTGTCCACTCCTTGTGAATCTCCCCACATTTTTGAATGGGTTTTTTCACAATCTTGACTAGGCGCGGTGATCCCTATCGCTTGTACACTTTTTCTGACCACAGTTTTTCCTTCCCTTTGCCTCTCTATTAATGTGTTTGGACACAGAGCTCTGAGAACAGCCAGCCTCTTCAGCAATAACCTTTTGTGTCTTTTCCTCCTTGTGCAATGTGTCGATGGTCGCCTTTTGGACAGCTGTCAAATCTGAAGTCTTCCCCATGTTTGTGTAGGCTTCAGAACTGGACTGAGAGACCATTTAAAGCCCTTTGCAGGTGTTTTGAGTTAATCAGCTGATTACTTTGTGGCACCAGGTGTCTTCAAAATTTAACCCTTACACAATATTCTAATTTTGTGACACACGGAATTTTGGATTTTCATTTGTTGCCACTTCAAATCATCAAAATTAAATGAAATAAACATTTGAATGCATCAGTCTGTGTGCAATGAATAAATATAATGTACAAGTTACACCTTTTGAATGCAATTACTGAAATAAATCAAGTTTTTCAAAATATTCTAATTTACTGGCTTTTACCTGTATAGAGGTTTACTCTTCAACGCAGTGGCTGTGGGTTTGAATCCGACCTGCGGCCCTTTGCTGCATGTCATTCCCCCTCTCTCTCCCCTTTCATGTCTTCAGCTGTCCAGTCAAATAAAAGCCTAAAAATACCCAAAACATTATCTTAAAAAAATAAAATGAATATGATTTATTGAACTGTTATAGTACAGCTGATCTTTCATTAGGGCATTCAGTTTTAGTGTAAAGAAAATTACATTTTAATTGTTTAGAACAGTTTTAAGAAAGTGTAATGCTAAAGAATGTATATTCTTGATGAATGATTTTAAAGTATTTTTATTCATTGGCAAAAAAACAACAGAAGACATAAATTGCCAGTGGTTGCAGCCCTGCTTATTTTTCATCTCTTACCTTTTCATCTGTTGTGTTTGGTCCACCTCTCCTCTTTTTCTCTAAGTGTTGTTGGACTTTAAAGTGGCTGTTTTGTGCCAAGCTGCTCTCTAAATGGATGGGGGCGAACTCTGATCCTTCCTTCTTTCCTTCCTCCTCCTCTCTGTTTATTGGCTGAGCTGTGGTCTGTAGTCAATGTACCTGTCCTTCATGACTGTTTTGTTTCAGTGACAAAACTTAATTTGAATAACCCATCCTTATTTTATGATTTAATGCATTGACTTATTTTCACCCTATTTTTGGTTGTAGTTGTAGTCGTGCATTATACTGTGTATAATTTTACAACCTCACGTTATTGTTGGACTAGAGGACATTTGATGCGCATTTATTGTACACCACATCCTTAACTTCCTCGTCATTGATCATAATCCTATTTATAATCCTTGTTATAAGGAATAAAAAGTTTATATTGTCTCATTATTTTTCTCTACTGTGAAAAATATATTCCCTTCATCTAGTTTATCGCTGTGTTGGGAATAAGCCTGAAAGTGCCTTTACACAATCGCTAAATAGTAATTTCAACTTTCTTAGAAATAAGTTGTCATTGAAGAAACATCCAATCTTTTTTTTGGACAAAACAATACAGTGTTAGGTTGAACACTATAATAGAAAATTCTGTTAAAGAGAAGGACTTTTGATTGACCTCAGAAAGGTCTGGCGACTGGAGCCCAAACGGTTTTTAGCTGTGCAAGTTAACTGGTCACACTTGTTTTGTAGTGGAAGGAACATTTTCAGGAACACCTGAATCCGAACAACACACCCGTTGTGGAGGATGCACGGTTACATTTTAACCTGTTACTACAAAGTAACATATAATAACAATTACTTTCTGATATTTGTTAGCAGGTGCATCAGACCTTTTTTTCATCAGCCAAAGTCAGCACAAGTCATTCAGTCATTTTGGGCCTATAGAAAAAGGGATTTATAGACAATGTTGCACATCCACTAAATTGCCTGCCTTATGAAAGAAAACTGCACTTTCAGTCTTGTTTCAGATCTACAGATTTTTCTCCCTCAGCCCAGTCCAGTTTGTTGTCAAATCGTATGGATGTATTCTGTTATTGTTCTGTTTTCGTAAAGTGTTTCATCTTCCTTTCTCTGACCCTCTTTTCCTTTTGCATTTCTTGGTTCAAAGCAGCATTTTAACACAGTCAGAGCAGCTGTCCTCAATTTCCTCACTGTATTTGTAATCTATGCATAATCTACAAAGACTAGCAGCAGCCAACACATTTTCTTTAAAAACAAACCATCTTTCTTGAAAACATGAATACAGCCTAAATCCAGTCCTGACTGTAAAATGCTGCAGTTTAAAAACCAACCCACTTCAGTCCACCAAGTGCTATGGCTGCCCACTGTTCATCCAAGTGTGTGGTTGTGGGTGTGGGTGTGGGTGTGGGTGTGGTGTATTATAACCATAGACTGTATTAATGGACAACGCATCCGGTTCGTCAAAGTGCTGCAAATGCGGAAGTGCCTTATACCTGCATTCTATCTGAATTCCAGCAGGGGGGGACTCCTTAAATCTGCATTCTATCTGAATTCCTGCAGGGGGAGACTCCTTAAACCTGCATTCAATCTGAATTCCAGCATGGGGAGACTACTTACACTTGCATTCTATCTGATCCCCAGCAGGGGGAGACTCCTTAAACCTGCATTCTATCAGAATTTGTGCAGGGGGAGACTCCTTAAACCTGCATTTTATCTGAATTCGTGCAGGGGGAAACTTCTTAAACCTGCATTCTATCTGAATTCCTGTAGGGGGGGGGGACTCCTTAAACCTGCATTCTATCTAAATTCCTGCAGGGGGAGACTCCTTAAACCTGCATTCTATCTGAATTCCTGCAGGGGGAGACTCCTTAAACCTGCATTCTATCTGAATTCCAGCAGGGGGAGACTCCTTAAACCTGCATTCTATCTGAATTCCTGCAGGGGGAGACTCCTTAAACCTGCATTCTATCTGAATTCCAGCAGGGGGAGACACGTGCGGTTGCGAAAGGAGGTCGGTTTCTGTAGAAGTCTATGAGAAAGTGAGCCAGTTCTCACTTGATTTATTACCTCACTAAACATTTTCATAATGAGTTTATGGTCTCAATCGTTAGTTTGAAGTCTTCTGCCACACAGAAGGATCTTCCTTTTTTGGAATTATGGTCCCGTTGATTTTAAAATCGGCGATAAAGCAGGGGGTGTTTTAGGGCGTGCTATGATGTGATTACCAGTGAAAGTGTGTAACATAACGTAGAGTGTAAGGACTCCTCCCTCTCGTCTAAAATCGGCACATCCTCAACCAGGATGGCTGCGCCTGTAACGGCAAACTCGACGACGGATAGCAGATCTCCACAAACGAATGGTTGACATCACACATGCTCGGTCCACTAATTTTACAGTCAATGATTATAACCCTACACCTTTCACTGACTAAGAAAACATGTGGGGATTATTACCATCTCCTTTTAATACTTCTTCACTCTCCATCTTCTTGTGTGTCTATTCCTTTCCTATATGTTGTCTGCTTTTGTCTCCCCTGTTTTCTGACTTTTTTATGTGTGGCTGTGTATATGAATGTGTGTGTGTGTGTGTGTGTGTGTGTGTGTGTGTGTGTGTGTTTGCACATGCTTATGTCTTGTGTGTATGTTTGTGCAAACCTATGTATGTGCTTGTGCATATGTGCGTTACGTGTGTGTGTGTGTGTGTGTGTGTCTGTCTGTGCATGTATGTGTGTGGGTGTGTTTCTTCTCTCCGGCCAGGTGAGAAGGTCATGCAGGATGATGAGTTCACCTGTGACCTTTTCCGCTTCCTGCAGCTGCTCTGTGAAGGACACAACTCAGGTGTGTGTGCAAGTTCTCTGTCACTTACTGATGCGGTCTACAGTAGAAGTATGGCTGAGCATCTAAATTTGGGGTAAATGTAATGCAGAGGGTGTTTGTGATAACGTTGGTTTGTGATAACATTCTACCAGCTCAAGTCGCACCCCATTTTTTTATCACAATTGTTGAGTTTACAATGTTAATTAATTACAATTTCCTTACAAAGAGTGTGTGATTGAAAAATTGTTGGGAAATTTGTTTCTTTAACCAACATGTCAAAGAACATACACTTTTTTACATGTCTTAAAGATATTTTGCTGATTTAAATTCAGCTCTGTATCATCTTTGTGTGGGCAGTGTGTTTCACACAGAGTTGGATTTGAATCGGCAAAGTATCCCTTTAATTAACCGACTGATGAATGCAGATTTACTCAGAAGATGACTCCTCACATTTATGTCTTAGGTTTTACATAAAATGTTGTGCATTATTTTACAGAAATGTTACCACTATTTAATTTATTTATTTTACAATTTCCAAACACAAAATTGCAATCTTTTGCAATATCCTGTTTCAGACTTCCAGAACTACCTAAGGACGCAAACAGGAAACAATACGACCGTCAACATCATTATTTCTACTGTTGACTACCTCCTCAGAGTACAGGTTAGCTCCTTTTATTCACTACTGCAGGTTCATATGGAAGTATTTTGTATAGACATATTTCCTAGGTTGAACCTGAAATTTATTAGTTCTTGTACATTGTAAAAAAAACACACAAAAAACATGTAACTCTCATTAAGAGGAATCAAACTTTGACTAAGTGCTTCGAAAGGACAGTTTAGTGTGAACGTAACAATCCCTTGACAACAAATTGTCCAAAGGGCTAGATAGCAGATTAAACCAGAGTTTTTCCGCTATCCTGGCTCAATTTAGCCTTGAATTGGTTTCATGAAAGCAGAGTTACCATGGAGATTTATTCTATGCAGCTAGCCTGTTAGTGACCAGGCTAACAGCCAGGATGTATTAATCCTGGGTCCTTACAGTACACTTTGCCTAAAAAAAAGAGCTGTGGAAGTTAATGTAGGGAAATTTATATTTTAGCCCATATTTGAGAGGGAGAGAGAGAGAGATATCTATTTACACATCATATTCTAGCCTTGTACATTAGTGGTTGTAATTGATCTTTGTGCTAAATTTCCCAACATTATCTTCTGCTCACTTTACAGGCAAAACAGTATAACTGTTCATTTGTGCAAAAATTATCCTTACTCCATATAATCATAAATTATACAATTATGATTTAATTGTATATACTTATTAAATATAACTATGACTATATTTTACATTTCTGGGCTACTTGCGCTTTCAGGCGGTTTCTTTTTTACAAATAGCACAGTCTCAATTTTAGCATCAGTAAATCTGTGATTGACCTCGCTGTCTGGTACAGAAAGCTGTGAATGTGCATCTATTTGAATGACTTCATCCTGGCTCCACCTAGTCTCTCCTCAGCCTGGCTTGGCCTTGGTGAAACGCACCAAGCCAGGGTGCACTGAATTAGACTAGGTCAAGCCTCGCTTTATCGGTTATCCTGGATTTAGAAATTCTGCTGCTGTGAAGTAAGCGCCTGGTCCAAACGCGCCAACACTGTTGTCGATAGATAGTGAAATTTGAAAGTTGAAGACTGATCGCTGCCCTTCTACTTTCAACATGGAACGTTTGAAAATAAAAAACATTAAAAAAACACTTTAGCCTCATATACATATGACCGCAAGCTCGTTTAGTTTTTCTCACATTTTAAGATTTTATAGCTTTTTCTATACATTACCCTTTCAAAAGATTCTGTTCCACAATGATATTCTACTACTCCTGATGCTGTCATTTTTTAACTCAACGTTAATCAGTGTCATTGTTGTCTTCTTTTCTTCTCCTCATCCTCCTCCCCCTCCCCTACTCCCTCCGGACTCCTCTCCAGGAGTCTATCAGTGATTTTTATTGGTATTATTCTGGTAAAGATGTTATTGACGAGCAGGGCCAGAGGAATTTCTCCAAGGCAATCAATGTGGCCAAGCAGGTTTTCAATACCCTCACAGAGTACATCCAGGTACGAGAAGACTATCACTGTTGAAGTCACTGTAATAACTGACACACTGTAGTTCGGTGCACTGAAAGAAAACAGTTCTACTATGGACAGCTTGAAAAGCAACATGACATTGAAATTGTACATTATCTGTAGGCAGTAACTGTGGCAAGTACTCGCATATCTGAGTAAGGGTGCAACGGATCACAAAGCTCACGGTTCAGATTGGATCATGGTTACAAGTCACGGATCTAAGAAATTTTCAGATCAGCACAAAAAAGGCAGGATATATATATATATATATATATATATATATATATATATATATATATATTAATTGCTTCCCATTTATTACTTAAAGAACTATCCTAAAACAGCCCGTTCAAGCCCTGCCATCAGATTCTCCGCGGCTACATTTCTTTATGGTAATGAGGCTAAGCCAGTGGTGCTAGTGTTTACGCTGCAGGATACATTCACGACTACTTAACCCTCCCAGGAGAAGCAAGGCGTTGTGCATGCACCGTCCCTTTCCCCCGGACCCACCAGTCATCAAAAAGCACATTTTAAATGTCAGTTTGCATGAAGACAGGCAAGAAGCCACAAAGTGCTTTGAAATGCTCACTTTTTGTTGCCTAAATTTAACCGTAATGTCCTCTGAACAACCAGCAGCTTGTGGTGCCCTGCACCCAGCTCAAAGCCCCTATTCTTGGGTACCTCAAATACTAACTGCCACTGATCTGACAAAGCTCTGTAGGCGGCATAAGTTATTCTGCTCCTCCAATAGCCATGGCTGTCTCTATCAACTGCTTTTAACATGCTCCGATCACGTGAACAGAAAATTGCGTTGCCTGAATCTTTTCACGGCAACCCTCCATACAGATTATCAGCCTACTTTAAGTAACCACGACAGTAAACATTTATTCTACACTGTTATTGGTGAAACTTTGGAATTAATCCGCGGTTCACGGTTGTTGATCCGTACAGACCTTGGATCAACTGGTCAGTTACCTCTATATCTGAGTGTAGGAAACTTGTTGTGTAAAGGTAATTGTTGGTTGTTATGTAATTGTGAATGTTACTAATGATGTTGTAGGGTCCGTGTACTGGCAACCAGCAGAGTTTGGCCCATAGTCGACTGTGGGACGCTGTGGTTGGGTTTCTGCATGTCTTTGCTCATATGCAGATGAAATTGTCTCAGGTGAGTTGAAG